>OZ018393.1:48696025-49289212 GCA_963969525.1 Ontholestes murinus | reverse complement strand
GTAATATTATTATTTACGGACTCGCTGAAACAGTTTGTTATTCAAAAATACATCAAATTGAGAGTGATAATAAAGTAACCTCCGCTTTGTTGTCTGTTTTAAATGTCCACGTTGCAGTCCCAAATCCTGTTCGCCTTGGGAAATATGACCCCACTCAATCCCCTAGTAGCCCACCCATTAAATTGCAGCTTGGTAATGAGAAGTTAGTCAAAACTGTCATCCGTAACTGTCACAAACTCAAGTTGAACGATAATTTTTTTTTTTTACGTAATACGAAAAATGAATTAACCCAGAGAACAGCTGCAGGTGAACGAGGACTTAAGATGAAATATATTCGCGGGATACCCACTTTATTAACACTTCGGAAATCAAAATACTCGGGGTGTCCGCACCAAAACACATGATCTGTACACTGCATCACTTAATATAGACTTTGATATTATTGCTCTAACTGAAACTTGGCTTAATGATTTCATACTAGGTAGTGAACTACTGCCATCCGACTTTCAAATATTCAGGTGCGATCGACAACGTGATGTCACTGGACGTTCTTTAGGCGGAGGGGTTTTTGCTGCTGTCCCAGACCATATATTCTCCGAAGCACTTGATGTTACAGCCATTACAAACTTAGTTCCACTTGTGGATATAGTTGCATGCAAATGTATATTTAACAGATTTTTATGTTATATTGTTGTACTTTACATTCCACCTGATCTTTCATCCGATTTATTGTCTGAACTATTTGAATTGTTGCACATTTTTTTGCTTGACAAACAGGTTTTGCTCATAGGTGACTTTAACGTACCGCAATTTACCTCTTCTGCTACTATGACATCCTCATCACCTAAGTTAAACTCTCTACTAAATTTTATTATCACATTAACGTTAAAACAATGTAATACTGTTCCTAATAGTAATGGTAGATTACTCGATCTAGTTCTTACTAACATGTTTACCAATACTTTAGTTGAACGAGAGTTGGTGCCCTTAGTTCCTGAAGATAGCACCCTGCACTAGTTATACATTCTCAATTACTCCCATATTCTAATTCGGCACGATTCCCAACGAACAACAATAAATTTTACAACTTTCGTAAAGCAAATTATTCCAAACTATATAACTTACTACAGTCAGTTGACTGGTCTTTTCTTGAAACTTATACCGATGTAAATGATGCGCTTAATGCATTCTACTCATTTATTTATGATTTACTCGATGAAACGGTTCCTACACACGTTCGGCGCAAATCCTCCTTTCCGCTGTGGTTTACGCACGAAATTAAGAGTACAGTCGCACTAAAGGACTTCTATCGTCATAAGTGCAAGTCATCTAAATTACATTATTACTGTGAGTGAGTTCGACCGTCTCAGAATTGATCTTAAGATTAAAATAAAAGCGGTCTACACGACTTATTTAGCGAAAGTTGAGCAAGAAATGAAAAATAATCGTCACTTTGGAATTTTATACATGCTAAAAATGGCACTACAAGAATTCCCTCTCAATTGTGCAATGGTAATACAACACTCAATAAACCTGAAGAAATTGTAAATTCATTTGTTGATGCCTTCCGCAATGTTTATTCCCCTTCATCAAATGCAACCTTCACTGAACCATCTGCATATACTATTCCCTTTAATTTTACTCCTTTTGATATTACTTTACTTATACGGTTTGTTTATTTAACTATTATTAGATTTATGTACCCCTTAATATTTCTATTTATATTAATATTTTGTTTGATTATTACAAACTAATATATTTCCATGTATGTATCTATTTATTAGCATTAATATTCTGCAATTATCTGACGTGTGTAAAAATAATGTAATAACACAAATAAACATATTATTATTATTATTATTTAAACGAGACTGACATTATTAATAGTATTAATAAGCTCAAAAATAACAACACTGCTGGTGATGATCAATTACCCAGTTTTTTTCATTAAAGATTGTAAATACATATTTGTTAAACCTCTATTAACTATTATCAATTTGCAGTTCTTACTCAGACATTTCCGCAATTGTGGAAATGTTCGCGTCTGAGCTCTGTACACAAATAGGGTGACAAAACCAATATCAGCAATTATCGATCAATTGCTATTCTCTCAGACTTTTCTAAAGTTTTCGAAAAAATGTTGTACCCTTCCGTATATGGTAATATAAGAACTTTAATTTCGCCATGCCAACATGGTTTTATGAAGGGTAGGTCTACAGTTACCTACCTTGCAATCATCACTCAACATACATTTTGATGAAACGAAAATAAAATTCCTTACTTCACTTATTATTTTTATTAATACCAGATGTAATTTCGAGTACTATGTACTCATTATCAATGGTTAATAAACGCTTAAAACTACAAACGCGGGTATAAATACAAAGGCAGATTATGGGTAAATCCAGAAGGTAATTAGTGGTTGTCGAAAGCGGGTTATTCTTTTCGGAATTATTTTTGCAACAGGCTTAACAGTGGGTTATCTAGGGGGGTTAAATCTGAGTTTAATAGCTTATACCAGTGTTTGTGCATTTCAATTGCTTCGAGCATATTTAATTTTGAGTTATTTGATTTTTTTAAAAGGGACATATTGTTTAATAAAAAGAGGTGTCCTGTTTCAAAATTATGTGAGCTAGAGCAGATTTTTCTATGTTTTTATTTTTGACGTGGTAGACGTGTTCTTTGAACCTCTTGAGTAAACTCCTTTGTGTTTGCAATATATAACATTTATATCAAAAAAAGTAACGAGCCCAGTATGGAACCTTGCGGCACCCTTCTAGTTACACATTTAGGATATGATTGTTGGTAGATACTTTTACAATTTGCATTCTATTAAGCAAGTAACTTTGAAATAATAAGACAGCGGAAGGAGCCAACCCTATGCTTTCTAAAATAGCTAAAAGAATAGAATGGTTGATCGTATCTAAAGCTTTACTATAATCAAGTAATGTTAATACTGCAATTTTGCTTGCATCCATAGCTGTTAAGATTTCATCTGTAACAAATAATAAAGCATTAGTACAACTTCGGTTAGGCCTACAACCAGATTGGTTATCAGGTATAATGTCGTTTTCATGAATGTGCTGTCTTAATTGTTTGTCCATGATTTTTTCTAAAACTTTAGACAATACAAGTAATATACTGATTGGTCACAAATCTTTATATTCAGTCTGATGCAAGCATTTTGGGAGAGGGATGACTATTGCACTCTTTAAACTATTGGGAAACTGGAATTTACAATGTGTGAAATAGGCAGTAGCAGAGGACAACATAATTTAATAATGTCGAGATTTATGTTGTCAGAGCCAGCAGCCTTACTTTTTATACTAGAAATCATTTTATAGATAACGTCACCATCTACTTGACTGAATTTAAAACTATCTTTATTAGAGAATAACTTATTGTTTTTTGTAATGCTGTATTATTTCTTCAAGGTTACTATTATTACAAAGTGTTATCTAATTAAAAAAAAATCGTTAATTTTATCAGCATCTTGCAAATAATTGGGTACCTCACTGTGATTTTTAGTATTAATATCCAATGATTTTAATTTACTCCAAATTTCTTTTGAACTTACATTTGTAAGTGAGTACTGAAAATTTGAATGTTTTTTTTGTTTTATCATATAAGTAACTTGATTTCGTAAAGATTTATAATAATTCCAGTGACTAATTAATTTGGATTTTTTAAATTTAGAAAATGCTTTAGCTCTTAGTTCCATAGTAAATGGTGCCTTTTTAAAAATAATTTTAATAGTATTGATAGGTGCATGCAAATTAAATATTTTCATAACATTCTAATTAAAGAAATCATTTTTTTCATTAATGCTGTGCAAATAGAATATTGTCTGTCATGGTATAGGTTTTAAATCTGTTTGAAAATTGTTTTCATTAAAATGTTTGAAGTCGCGTATATCTTTATACATGGGACATTTTCTATAAGATTCAATAATTAAATAGCAACAAATTAATCATAATCTGCAAATTTGTGGCCACCAACACCTGATTCCGTAACAAAATTGATGTTACTAACAATAATAACATCAATTAATGATTCTTTATTTTGAGAAATACAAGTGGGTTCAACGATAATTTGATAAAAATCAATAGCACCTAGCATTAAAATAATATGTGTGAGGTTGACTTGGATTTGCTAAATTTATATTAATATCGCCTAAACAGCATATTTTATTAGTAGTTGTTGAAATGGAGGTTAAAGTCTGCTCTAGCTCATCACAAAATAATTTATAATTTAAAGAAGTTAAAGTAACCAAATGAAATTGTGTTTTTGCTAGTTTTTTTCGTAGTCTATGGCTATAATCAATATGATCAGGTGTAATTTGAATTTTCAATCTATCTCTACATATTTCACTAATTAATTTGTTGATGTCTTTATTCTTCATTTCCGGTACGCAGAATATTCTTAAACTATTTACTCTGGAATACTGTTCGGCCTCATCTTTATACTTAAGTAGTTCTGTTTTCGTTTGTGGCAATTCATGTTGAAGTGATTAAACCTTTCGCTCATACTGCTTGATTTGGGATTTAGATTCGTCCGCAATGCTTTCACGAATTTTTTAAATTAAGCTGTCGATTAGAGTTATTGATGTAATATTTTTTTCCACCACTTTTCTGATGTCCGGCATTTTTGTACAAATTAGATATTTATATGGATTCAATTTAGTTAGCTACTACGTGCACACACGTCTACTCTCTAGCACAGCGCATTCGAGATTAATCTTTTGTTTCAGATATATTATTTCAAAATGAGCCATTTAGTAGTTATACGTACTGGCATATTTTTTTATAATGTAACGTTTGAAAGAAATTGCAACCTGCAGCATTCTATTGTTGAATCTCACATTTTTTTTAATGTAGCGTTTGAAATAAATTTCAATCTGCACCATATATAGACAGAGCATCAGTGTTCAGTACAGCTGCACTTCCTACAGCAGGACCTATTATAGAGAATCTTTCTAACCTTTGAAACTACTTATAGAGATGACAGAGAGTAATTCTGCTATTTTCAAATTTTCTACTCAACAATGTGCAGACAAAAATTGAGAGATACTAGAAACAGGTCTAATTCTTCTGGAGTTACACTATATATATATATATATATATATATATATATATATATATCCTGCGCTTATTGAGTTCTAAGCAATGAATGCTTAAACATAGCACAAACTGCTACAATTACCCTTAATTCCGGCTTAAGGAATTGTACGATTAAAATAAATCATTCCTGGGTTATTTCAGGTTAGGTATTTAATGCGGTATACTACGTTGTGAATCTTTTATATAATTTTATATAGCCTACCACATGGTATTAATAATTTTGAGGATAGGTCGAAGTGGGTGTAAATTATATCATATCTTAGTTTTCTAACAGATATTGCATTGCGTCATAATTTTTCATTTGATAGCTCTTTAGTAGAATGTTTAAGTATTCTTAATCATGAATTTCATTCGTCTTTTATCTTAGAATATTCTAATAATCTTCACGTGACACTTCTTCTTTAAGCAGATAGCCTCAAATCAAGTCAAAAGGAAGATGAAGTTTTCGATTCATGATGATATCGCTGGAAATATTTCACCTATTTTCGATAGGCAAGTAAATATATCTTTCATAGTACCTTTGATGATTTATTCCCTATTTTCCCTAAATTTTACTCTCATCTTGTTGACCATAATGATTAGATTCGAATGCAATTTCAAGGAAACACTAATTTAAATGTTTTATAGCTTGTCAAGTAGAATTTTTTCCGTATTTTTCAAGATATTTAATATATGTAAATATTAATTGAAAATGTATTTTAGAAATCGTATGTATGATTCTGTCCCCATTTCTGACAGTTTTAAATATGATTTTCGGTAACACAATTTTACGCTTGGTTTATTCAAGAGTTTTACGCGTAAATCATCAGTCAAGATGCACCATAAAGGTGCCATCTATTGTCTTAACGTAGCACTAGATCCCTGTTTGGGTGGATAACATCTAACATCTATTATCGACTTCTAAATCTTTTATTCGGTGCTTTTAAACGAGCTTTGTATTCTTCCAAACATTCATCAAATCTTTAGCTGCAGTTTATAAACTGAAAAATCCACTAATATTTTATTTTTACAAATAATATCATTGTGCAGAATTTCAGTTAATATGCTGTATGTTTTAATTACAATGATTAATCATACGTAATAGTCATAAATTAATGCAAAAACCGCTGCCATTTATTACCATTAAAATAATGGCTGGCAATATGCGCGAAATACTTTCAAATATAAATGTTTTGTCATATATGTGTGCGTGTTTGTGTGGATTAACACGTGCTTGGGAAATGCGGAACGGTAACACTAAGGGTGGCGCGTACCCTTGTCATGACAAATTTGTCAAAATCCCGCATCCCCCGAATGATGTATACGCCCGGAACTAGTCCCGGGGGAGAGCAAATTGGCCATTAATTAAGGCGTGGAAATTTGAAAATAAATCATTCAAACCGCAAATATAGGAATCGATGGCGAATGCAAATACTGTGGGCGATATTGTTTATGAATTAAAAATAGTTCCAATTCAAAGTACATTAAATTGATTATTTATTGTCATTGGTATTGACGTTTGTAAGTTTATTAAATACAAATATAACTGATGATGTAATGTTTGTTACATAAATTATATTAAATTTTATAATTAAAATAATGGATTTAATTAATAGGTTGTTTTTCATTCCTAAAATTATTAACTGGATTGAGTTTTTGACTTAAATAAACAAATAATATAATAAACAAGTTTATGTTGGCTAAATTATAATATTTACGACGGCCCTAAAGTCTACTCTTGAGGAAGCTCAGTAAGACTACATAACAAATTCAACTGATAATAAAATATATAGCGTGTAAGCTTTACGTTACATTTTACCCCCAATAAAAATAAGACAAACAATTTAAGAAATTTAAACTTGAAAACCTTTTATTTTATAACCACAAATATCATGTTCTATTAGACTACTTTATCTGAATCAAGCAATGAAATAAATTACAACACAATAATATCTAATAATAAAATAAATGTTCAAAGTGACCGCCATTTTCTTTTACATATTCAACCTTTAGAAGAACGGAATTTTGAACATTGTGCAATATTTAACGCGTAATTTGCTGAATCACATTTCGAGTTTTTTTTATTCTATCTCTTTAACAGTTTCTGCGGGCTTTTGATTTGATTTAGATTTTTTTAGATATTCAGATCATGGGGCTCAATCTACAATAGGACTACCACAATTAATCAACTGCTGATGGTATTGATCATTTAACCATATTCTGACTTCATAATTGTTGTGAGTTGGTGTGCCATCATGTTGGGGGTATTAAATTGCGCATAATATCCAGTATTATATCACCAAGCAAACTGGGAAGTATCTCATTAAAAAACTGAAGATAACTTTCGGCATTGAGAAAATCCATGTGCCTATTCATGTAAATTATGGCTGTTAAATTGCTTGTTCTAGATTAGGTGTGCATCGAGTTTGTGGTCGTCCTGTATCCTCTCTTATTGGCATAACACGTCTGCTTTAATTTAATCTTCTACCTATGCTCGTGAATACGTGTCTCGAAGGTTAACGACGATTAAGAAATCTCCTGGAATACTCAGCCAGACAAACCACGAACGTAAACTGTACTTATTAATTAATGATTAACACTAGATTTTTCAGCTATTTAAATATACCTATCATATTTCTACTAAAACCTGTCAGAATGACTTGTATGTAAGAATGAATACTTATTGAGTCTTCCAGTCATTATTCTCTCATGTAAAATAACAATATTAATTGTAATAAATAAATTGATTTATAGATATTGTCAAATAACAAAACGCTTAATTGTTTACAGTTTGTCGGTGACAATTTCAACATATATAGATTTTGCTGGGTTTACACTTTCCGCATACACTTCATTTGCATGTATTGAAAATATTTGTAGTCTCATTGTTATTGCAAAATCCTATTTAACACCATTTGCGTACAGGATTCGTGCCACTTGCATTTGGTATATCAGCTTAGTAGGGGTTTTGCCTCGTAGTCCGATATTTTGATACAAGTTCTTCTCCTAATCGAAACAGAAAGTCTTTGCCTGAGATTTTTTCTCCGGTTGTATTTTTGTGCAATATCCAGGAATTTATTCCGGCTAAATCCAAAATATTGAAAATATGGGCACCTTCTGGAACATGATTTCATGGTATATTTTCAAGCCATTTGATCAGTGACATCGACGCTAAATTTAGTTAGTTCTGATGAAGAAGATGCAATATAAAATAACTTGTAATCACTTTCTTCACAGTTTATTTTAATTTTGCTAAATGCACATAACAAATGTATTTTAGTTAGTTCTATTATAAAACAATACAGCTTCAGGTAATTTCTTAGCAGTTTTATCAATTATGTCGTGCTTATATTTCGTACTTAGTAAGTACTTTTTTATTTGGTTTGCTCTTGTAAATGATAAGTGTGCATCCATTGGATTGGTACAACAACGTTGAAAAACTAACTATGCTGTCTTTTTTAGTTTGCAAGTTTTCAGTAGTTCCCACTTGTTTACGCGTATTGTTCCAAGCAAGGAAATATATTTAGATCTTAATTTTAATCCGAAAAAATCGGTTATTACAGTTCTACCCTTCATGGTATACTTTTTAATAAGTTTCATTACGACAAATTCGCTTAGGGGGTTGATGCATTTTGAGCCTTATCTTTTTATAAATATTTACCACATATTTCGTCTGTACATCAAACACCAGTCAAAATTTTATGCAAAATTTATAAGGTTTATTTGGCATATATTGTGTAAATCTGCATCTGACTTTCGTCGGAAAGAGTTGCTCATCCATGGTAATATAAGCTTCCGGTTTGAAGAACATTCGACTGTTTTCAATAAATTTGTCCCAAACTGCTGATACTAAAGAGAGATTGTCTGTTTGTTATATCTCCCCCAATGTCATTTCATCACAGAATTTCCTCATAGAAACATGCAACAGTCATTTTAAATGGCACTGGTGTAAGTGTCAATAATAAAAAATATATTTGTTACTTATAGCTACAAAAGTCATAACATCATTTCGGAAAGGAAATGTCACATGCAGTAAGAATTTTGAATTAAAAATGACCAGTCATTTTAACCACTCCACTGTAATTATTTTACAGCTAGTGTTGTTCTTTCTATTTTTAGTATCATACTATTTCCGAAATGTATCATTACCATTTATTTTTATATATGGATAAGGTTTTTGCATGTGTTTATATACAGGGTATTTCTGTGACTCGGGGAATAAAATTAACCATATATACTGAAGCAAAAATGATGACCATTCATGTAAAAAAAATATTATAAAAGTCTTTAAATAACTAAGATACAGGCCATAAAAGTTAAGAAATTTTAACATATAATTTTCAATACCGTTCGTGGTAGAGTGCTGCAATTTTGTACAACCTAAACTAACATCAAGTAAATTCCTAAGGCAATTTGTCACTTGAACCATGATATACAGGGTGTTATTTGCTCAGAACCTTTTTGTTTGCTCGTAACTCGACATTTATTCCACATTTTAATAGAAAATTTATTTTAGAAATGTTTATCACTCTATAAAAATTTTGATAATAGTGGCCGTTTTTGATTTAAAAGCAAACGTTAGACTTTGATTTCAATCGTATCAAACAAAAAACCAAAAATCTTCGGAAAATGTGAGTGAGCAATTACAATATTCTTCTGGAAATTATCTATATTTTATGAAGTTAACATAAATTAACTTAAAACTTGATTCAACTAAATCTGCACTTGGAAATTTATGCAAATAATTGTTATTAGCTTAGTTTTCGTTTTCAATTGGCATAGCCAGCAGTTACTCTATTCGCCAGCGTTTCACAAGGTGCAAACGAATATTAATTTTCCACTATCTTTCGTAGTATTACTACCACTTTTCGTGATACTGCGAGAGATAGTAGGTTATATTAAATAAAATTATACGCGAATTAAAGAACGTCCGCCCGGAAGAAATGGCTAGAGGTACACTCTAACGGTCTAAGAACAGATTAAAGTAAAAAATTAATAGGGAAAGTATGTACAGGGAGGAGAGCTTATAGGACACCCTTGCTAATTTGTGAATATGTACTTAGTAAGGGTTTTGATCGAGTGAATACAGTGCTTAATAGCCCTTGCTCCAAAACCACTTCTTTATGCCCATCCAATAAACCTAGTTAGTGAATCTCTGAAAAATACAAATCCTTTATGATTTCCTGCTCTTATTACCAATTGATTAATTATAATTTCGGGTAACATATCTAACGGAGTTTTTAGAAAATTTAAAAAAAATTATTTAGAAGTTTCAAAATCGATTCTTTATGGACAATAACACTGGGAATCTCGTCTACCTTTTTGAATACATGCACATAAGACCAATTTTTTTTTGGATTTTCACTTATTGCTGATTCTACCTTAGTGAGGTAACGATGATAAAGTAGGGAATTCAGTTGTTTACAATTTGATCTAAGTTGACTGAAAGTCTGATCCTTTTCTTTTTCTTTCTGATTAATGCTTTAAGTTCTTTCTTCACCCATCTAGAAAAGTTATCATATTTAACTGGAACATATTTGAATGGTATAAATCGATTTATGCCCGTATGAACAATATCATATATAAAATCTATTAAAACAACCAATAAGAATTCATTTAAAAACACTGTTAAAAATTATTTTTTTGTCGAATCCTTACTATCCTTTAAATTAATTTTTAACCTAAAATGTACTTATGACTATTTACTATGACATTGTATTTGTATTATTGCTTTTACTCTTATTTTACTTAAAATTTCGCATATTTCAGTTTACCATAAGTTCTTTATAATGTTTTATATGTTTATGTTTTATATTATGACTATGTAATATCCTTGAGTGGATCTAACTACAAATATATATTATTATTTTTATTATTATCATAGAATAGGTGCGTAGCCACATCTAACGCAAGTCCACAAAGGACGTTCCAATCGACAGAACTCAAAAATATATTCAAATCTGAGAAATGACATATGAAACAAACATTTCTTAATATAGATCTTTAGAGGATGATATCTAATACTGTCAATAATAATTTTGTAAGGAAAATGGTGGTCTGTAGACTTGGAATAGGGAGCGCTGTCTGTGGATATTGTTAACCCAGTTATATTACTAAATACTAAATCCAGAAACACATTACGAGCATTCGATAAGATGTTACTCTGTTTAAAATTGAGAAAACAATAAGATTCCAGTACTAATTAGCAATAGTATCAGAAGATTTCAGTTATAAACAATACCGTTTACGTCCCATTTTAAGTTTGGAATATTATAGTCTCCACATATGAGATACTTGTGATCATCATGATCAAATACTAAGTTATCTAAAATTGAGCAGTGATCATTATAAATTTGAGGCAAGGCACTAGGAGGGGTATAAACAGCATCAAACATATAATGAGTTAAACCAATCTTTGCCGAGACAAGCTGATGTTCAATTAAATTATTACGTATAAGCCAAGAAGGAAAACACTTCTTGATTGCGATCAAAACCCCGCCACGTCTATTTTCACCGGTTTCAGACCTATCTTATCTATATATTTGGTAATTGTCAGCATTGAATTTGAAATATCAGAATACAACCACGTTTTAACCAAAATAATTACATCAAAATAATTTCTAGTTAACATAATATCTGATAGTTTAGTACGCATGCCGCTTATGTTTCGATAGTAAATCAACAGTTTTTTGAAGAGACGCCGGAGCTTTCACTTTGGGACTTGCTCTTGGAAATGTAAGGAATGTCATTCTGGTATCGAATACTAAGATCCGATTCCCCATTCTCCACTCTCGTAGTTAGTTCTTCTTTAATTGTTTTAAGTATTGGCGTTGGCTGAATGTTTTATCCCTCCGGAAGCGTGTGCTTAGATTCTTGACTACCGATTCATCATCAAAAATCATTTTTATTGGTATAGTTTTTCGTACCCACTCTTAGTATTTTATTTGGCCTTATGGATTGATTTATAGAATTAAATAATTTATGAACTTCCTTTGTGTCATGTGAAATTCATCAACAACCGTAGCCTGTGATTCCGGAATATTATATAAAATTAAATTATTCTTTCTTAATTGTCGCTCTTCCATTTCCTGAATATGCCACTAGTTTCTGCAACCTAATTTCAACTTCTTCCAATTTTGAATTAATTGATTGCACAATCTCAAGCTTCGCTTTATTAATTTCATTTTTGTTCCGGTCACATATGGACCGAAATTCCTGGAAAGGGTAATTATCCTCGTTCGCCGAAAAGAGATCATCCTATTGTTATGCACTGGCAGCTGCACTTTTTGGAAAATTATCTCGTTTGGATTATTTCAATAATGCGGAATTTATGCAAATTATTAATAGGAGCAATGGGTAGCTCATAAAATGGATTAAAGTATAATTACGCATTTATTACGACGTTCAGGTAAATTGAACGCCGGTATGTAAGAGATGAAAATATATGGTAGCGAAGAACGGGGGAACAGTTTTTGGATGAATGAGGAGGGGAGAATGTGCCGATTGTATGGAAGGGAAGAAGCAAAATGATAGCATTGGAGGGTAGACAGTACATGGACTAGAGAAGCATGGAGAAAGAAATATGAAGAGGGGGAATGGACAAGGTTACTGAAGGAGGGGAACTGAGGAAATGTGCATAATAAGAAGGATAGAGGTTTCTTTTCCTCTTTTACTTCATGAGGAAATAACTAGTTTTTAGTCAGTTTTGTGTGAAAATGATGCCAGTAAAGGATTAAATAATAATAGTACATCCAAGTTAGTTATTAGCCCTCGTCCAGATGTTCTTAAAAGTAACATCAAATATGGTAAATAGTTCTAATTCTCTCGATTATTCATTCAACTTAATAGAGTACTACATTGAAGGTAAAAAATGTGGCGGTGACCATTGACTGTGTCATATATTTCTACATAATGACCCATCACTAAAATTGCGTGATTGGAACGTCTTCGTTGATGCAAAGTGTATTTGATTAAATTAAATAAATAAAAAATCAAAATTTAAAAATATCATTTCAAACTAACATTTAAAAGTTATTGGAGAAAATTTATATTGTTGCTAAAATTAAACAACAACAACGATGATAATATACCCAATTGTTTACAGTGTTAGAACCAAACATGCTAATACATTATTGACGTATTGATCTTGACATAACTTAATGTAGTTACCAAGAGAAGAGTTTAAAATTGAGTTATGTTGTCCATGAACATTTCAGCTATTACTGGAGTCAATGGTGAACCCCTCTGTGGCCCTTTTATTTGTTTATAAATTTTATAATTAAATGCAAAATTATTATTTAAGATACTTTTTCATCATAGAAACAATTAACATAATCTTTAGATTTCATTACTAACCTATATCCTCAAATTAATTTTACCATAGTAACCGAAATTAACAAATACATCAAAACATTAGACATCCTAATTACAAAAATTAATGATGAACTTAGTTTTGACATTTTAAGAAAACCCACTTTCACTGATTTCATTATCCTCAATCACTCTAGACATTAGAATTAAAACGATTACAAAATTTAGATATTATTTTGACTGTGGATTTTTGTGGCTCCCATTGTTCCAGTGACAAAAAAGATGGGCCGATACGTATTTGTGGTGATTTTAACGTTACTATAAACTCTTGTTTAGAAATTGATCAATTTGCATTGTCAAGTATTGAGTTGTTATTTTCAAAATTGCAAGGGGAAAGCAATTTACGAAACTTGATCTTTCTCAAGCTTATCAACAAATAAAATTAAATAGTAACGATTTCAACTCAGAAAGGCATTTTTAAATATAAAAGATTACCGTTTGGAATTTCATCCGCCCCCACAAAATTTCAAAAGATAATGGAATAATTATTGCGATATATTAAAGCAGCGGTCGGGGAACTTTATTAATCATTACCCCAAAATATTTTTGCGTATGTTAATATTACCCCCTCTTTTGGGAAAGAAGAAAATCAATGTAAATTTAAATTAAACTTTATTTATTGAATTAATTTACACGGCAAATAAAAAAATGTTACATGAAAATAGTAAAATTAATTGAAAACTTTCCCCTTTCATGTTTTGGAGAAATGATATTGCTTTATGTTTGATACAATAACTTCAAAATTGGGACTTTTTGATATAAGAGTAATTTGGATACAGTCTTCGGCGTTTCTGTTCTTCATTTTTATGTTCATTAGAGTGGAAAAGTATTGTTCACAAAGGTAGGTTGTTGCAAATGGCAGCAACTTTTTTACCGCCTTTTCATGTGCAATCTTGAAGGCCTTTGCAGCTTTTAACAATCAAAAACACGACAGATTTGCTTTGCTCTTAAATTGAACACGTGCTTCAGTATTACATCGAAGTTCAAGAATTTCCTCTGCCAAACCTAGAGGATCTTCTGGTACGCTAGCAATGCCACATTTAAAAGGATCTATAACCCAACTAACAGTATTTATATCAAGATCTGGAAAGTAATCAGAGAAACGCTCTCTGAGTTTGGTAAGATGTCTGATAACTGTGTCCTTGATGTCATCAAAAGTTTAATTTTCACAATCTTCCAAAAACAAAGCTAACTTTGAAAAATAATCTACTTGTTCTGTTCTGCTTTCTGTCTCCAATATTGAAGCTTCAATTTAAACGCTGATACTATTTATCTGGCTAAAATGATATTAATATTTTTTCCTTGCAACTCTTTGTTCAATAGGTGTTTTTAAACTTATCTGCGAGAATATTCTTTTGATCAACCATAAACATTTCGAGTTCAGTTTTGAGAGCCCATACTCGATTTAGAACATTTCCGCGAGAGAGCCACCTCACTTCTGTATGATAAAGTAGGTCCGTATATTCAGCTTCGCTGATTTCATCAATTGTTAAGGCTCCCGCATCCAAAAATGTATCTCAACTTAAATCTTTTTTGAACTGGTTAATTATTACGCTAGATTTGTTCAAAATATATCAACAATTCAACAAACTATGTATGATGTGTTAAAGGTAAACAAAACATGGGAGAGCTCTACAAATTTTGAATTAATTGAAAAAGAAACTAGGAATAATAAAATAATTCAATTAGTAATTTAAAATGTTCAAAATTAAAAATTGTACTTTTTTGAATAACAGAATTTTGTTTTCTGAAAAGTTTGGTGTGGTTAAGATGAAAAGTTTGGCAAGGTCCTAGTTGTAGTGGTCTGGACGTGTTAAAGCCTTCGAAAATTTTATTAAGTCATGTGTCGGATGTGCGTTTGACCGGCCCGGTCCATCAAAAGTTCCTTTAAAAAGTTGAGAATGACCAGAAGAACCTTAGTCCAGAATTAGGTTCTCTCAAAATTATTATTTACCTCTTTAGTAAAACCTCATTATATTTCTTCACCTGAAGAAGCAACAGTGTCGCGAAACAATTGTAGTGAGTAAAATAAAAAGTTGAAAATCATCAATAGTTTACTAGTATTATTAAATTAAGTTATACCTCATATATGATTTCTTGACTTAAAATGTTACCTCCACGAAGAATTGAATATTATCTATCTATAGGATTATAAATGGATTAAGATAAACTATCACGAACTGCTTAATTTTGTATTATTTTAGCATTTTAATGAAGTAACACAATTTATTTAATAATCAAATGGGTTTATTAAAATAAAATAAAATAGATATATAATATTCTAATGGATAAGTATGTTAAATATTTTGATGACCGCGAATAAAAACAATGAATGAAACAACTTACATAAAGAAAAGCAGCACATCATTGATTATATCATAAAACCGAATAGATGAGGCGAAAGGACTATAAATTGCAAAGAGTACCGACCGTTCGGGCATAAAAGATGCAGAAGATGACCCCCACGCGTCAAGTTAAAACGAAACACAAAAGATACCGCAATACGAAACGTGGTGTTCAATTAAATTTCATTCATTCGTTTGGGAATTGCTAAATATAAAAGACGCAATTAATATCGACATCAACACGTTTATTTGTATCATAAATATTATTTAATTAATTTAATTTTAATTATATGTTTCGTTGTAAAGGGACCCAACCCAACCGTGAATGAAGTAATTGCGCGTTATTTTATGTGAGATTTAACTAATACCTCCGGGGAACTCTCAGTGTTAAGTGTCAAACGGATTAAAAGTAAACCAGAACGTAAAATGTGTTAAAAGCTCGAAACGGCACTTGAGCGCGCAAATCGCCGCGGCAAACTGAAGCGTGTGAAGGGGGACAGAAATTAGCGCTTCATAAAAGTTAACCTAATTAGCTCACTTGCGCGGATTAACGTGTTCTGCATGTTTCCGCCCTCTAAATAAAACACAAATAAACACTTTAATGACATCGAAATCGGCACGCGCATTCAATCGGCTTTATTGTTCATTCAACAATTGTATTATAATATATGGTTACAATTAATATATACGAGCTATTTTCAGCAATTATAACAAGTATAAAATGTTGGAAGGTACCTAAAGTAATTAATTAAATGCTATACGAGGTCCTTCCGGAAAGTAGGGCGAGATTTTTTTTAAATCCTAACTGCACATTAATCCGACGCCAGAGTATTAACAATCGTAATCTTTCTTACCTGCCAAAAATGTATTGAGTTTGGAACCTTATTTTACGAAACTCCTCGTATTTCTCAGGAAATCCCCATTTTTCAACGATTTTTACCACTTTTGAATTTTGTCGATTATAGCGTCGTCTGTCACGAATACAAAAAAAATTTCAGATAAAACTTTCTTATTTTTTCCCAGAGTATTCAAATCCGTACAAAAATGGAGGTTTTCTATTTCTCACCCCCTACCCCCTAGAGGGTTGAGGGTAGTGGGTCGAGTTTCGTATCATTAGATGTCCCTCTCCGAGGCGAACACATTTTAATTATAATATTCTGAGATATTTCAATATCTTCACTTAAATTGAACACCCTGTATAATGGAATTTCACCATGTATCAGCCTCGTCAATTCAATATTTAAAGATTACGGTGTTTGTTGCTTTAACATGATTTGATTTGTTTTTCTCTTAGGATTTATTAATTATGTATATTATTAATATATTCTACTGTAATATTTCAACTTCAGTACATAATATTTTTCTTTAGCTGCCGCTGGGAGGTATATCAAAAAGTTTTTCCCATCCCTGATGAATAAAACTTTTTGATTTGATAGATGAGAGATATACGTCGATTTTTTGATATACAGAAATCATCGTGAATACGGATTACGTTGTTTGTTATTTTTAGTAGAATGGCTTTTGCTTGATCAATAGCATTTATATGGTTAAAAAATTTGAGAAACTTTATGAAATTATAAATAAAACCCTGCTTTATTAATATGACACTATTAAGAATATAATTATTAAAATTAATACTAAATATTTCAGTATTAATTTTTATTGAATCCTCTGATTGCAGAAATAGTATATTAGGTAAAGAGGGTGATGTGCTGCATAAGGTAAATATATTATTGCACTAGTATACAATTACTATAGCACTTAAAGAAACGAAGTATATTTTACCTACGCCTACGTTAATTATACATTAACAATATTTAGTAAAATTATTTATTGTAATTCATATTAATAGTAAATTAATATAACTTATGAATAGTATTGCATTAACAAAAATCTCTGTCATAATTTGACATTTTTTCTTTAAATTTATTATTTTTTTAATTGCATTTTCTGCTTAAATGTGTTTTAGCTTTGATTGATTGTGCAGTATGTATGACAGGTATGTACGTAATTTACAGCAGTCAGTTAATTACTCGATCAATACACATTTAAGCAGTCATTTGGCTGATAGGTATGGAATCAGCTATTATATTGTCAGAACGAATTAATCTCAAGCTATTCCGCAGAAATAACTTTAACATTTTATAAGGGGCTTAATA
Source organism: Ontholestes murinus (assembly GCA_963969525.1). Taxonomy (NCBI): domain Eukaryota; kingdom Metazoa; phylum Arthropoda; class Insecta; order Coleoptera; family Staphylinidae; genus Ontholestes; species Ontholestes murinus. The sequence goes on along the minus strand of OZ018393.1, from coordinate 49,271,239 downwards.
AAGTTACGAGGTATTATTAAACTTTTTATTTAATAAATGAGGACACAAAAAAGTATTTTAGGCTAGGTTTTAAAATTATATCGTCTAAACGGTAACCTTGACGAGCGATGCTCATTTAGAGCAGTTCTAGGATGTTTTCTATTACTAAAGCTAACATTTTGGGTGAAATTCTTAAAATTTCCTCTTCAAATGCCGCTTTTAGTTTGTGTAAAGATTTAAAAACATCAGCACTCAGATGAGTACCATGGCCACGAAATGGTCTTACTTAAGAAGATCACTCTCGTCCCGGGAACATCTGTTGCAAAATTTAGCATGGACATGTTGTGTAAGCAATTTTTGAACTAAGGAATTATCCAACAATTCTAAAAACAATCCTTATTATTCAGGTTCCAAGACATATCGCACCAAATGGTTACTTTTGGACTGTGAATGGAATTATAGAGAGTTATCGGTAGCCCAGTACTGAAAATTTAGTTTATAAAGTTGGCCAGAAACATAAAAATTCACTTTTTCGCTACTGAATAATCATAATCTTGTATTCGTGTAAATTAGGATCGGTTTCCAAAAGATTTATCTCACTGACCTGTCCTACATTTAAGGAGCTGAATGCGATGAAGATTTGAAATCACTTTGCGATTTTCAAAAATGTTGTTTTGCAAATTTCTTACTTTTCAGGTGAATGAAAAATTAGATAAATATATACATTAATACTGTCGGCACTCTGGTGGGTGAATATTTTAAGTAGTTGGGAGTTTGATAGTTCAGTTTGTTCATTATCACTGCAGTAACAGCTTGGAACCTGGAAATCTGCAAATTTAAAATAACGAGCCTCCTACGTTATTTTAAATTTGCTGATTTTTAGGTTCCAAGCTCTTACTGCAGTGATGTTTCCGTTGTTTTCATACTTTTGGGAAGTTAGATTTACGAGGGTGAATCAAATATAAACCAGAATTTGGTAAAAACAAGTATGAATGTGTTCTTGTAAAATAATATCTTGCAGAAGTTTCTTGATGTCATTATCGAAGAATGTAGTCGGTCGTGTCTTCGGCCAATTTCTAAAAAAGATTCCAATCAGCTTACGGATAGCACGAATGTTCGTCTCAGTAATACTTGTTCGCAGTCGGCGTGCATGACTTACGGTTTCTATCGTTGTGTGACCACTTAAAAAAAATACCAAATCGACTAAAAATTTCGGAAGGTTTCACGCCTTCCCGCATCAATTTAATGATGATGCATTGCCCAACAGAAGTATATAACTTGTGCTCAGACATAGTACTACTGGCGGCAATAAGCATGAGTGAATCAAAACGGCATACTCCCCTCCCCTTGACAATCACCTCCAACACATTCAGCATCGCAGTTACAGATTTTCCGTTTTTAAAATATCTTAATGCGTCCCCAACCACAACATGGTGACTTTTTAAAATTTTATTTTGTTATAGAAGAGAGGAAATTTTCAAAAGAATTTACATCTTCCTGATGTGCCTACCGACTAAAACCTGTAGGCAGATATGCCTTTTCAGCCTCGATGGTAGCAATTTAAGGATATGGAAAAATTAGAACAGCGGCTCCTGGAGCAGAGTCGCTACCTTAACGTTGTTGTAGCCTAACATCATCTGGGCTTCATCTGGAAGGTCCTCGGCGCAGCTCAGTAAACGGATTGCTAGGTCTGGCTTTTTAGAGTTTGGAGTTGGGCGGAATTTTGGTAGAGATAGCAGGAGTTTGGTGGTTTGATCGTCTCGTTGAAGAGCTCTGGATACGATTCGGTCTTCTATCTGCGATAGTTCGGCTGTTCGTAGAATAGGTGGAAGCATTTCTTAATGATTCGTCTTTCCAGGCTGGCTAGGTTGTGTGAGCGGTGAACTGTGGAGCGAAATATTCAATTAGTGAATGGACGAAAGAAAGTATGTATGAGCGTCTTGGGCTGGCAACCGCTCATGCGTGCTGTTAGTCCCCTAATCATTTTAAGACGGTTGATGACATTGGTAATTATATGATTTAAAATGGATGAATCCGAGACATGTGACTTCGTTGGTCGGCTTGATGCCCCATATGGTGATGGGCGGGATGGTGTCGTATCATATTGCTTTTCATGGATGTTGGAGAATCATAGATTGAATTTTGGAGGTGTTGAGGGAGATTCTCCATTTGCTGATTCTGATCTCTGCTTGTAGGATGTAGCTCTGCAAGAATTTGACCACGGCTTCTGGCGTCGAAGCGGTTGTTCAGAACGCCGTCTCGTCCGCGTATTGCTACATTATGGATTGGAATGATTTTAGCTTGGATACTGGTGTGAAAAAATCTGCAACATAAATATTGAATAAGCTAGGATAGAGCACGGAGCCTTGTGTGAGGTCAGGTCGTGGCGTAAACGCTTTGAAGTTGGCATTCCCGCATGTGACAGTGCATTTTCTGCCATTGAGGAAGCTAGCAACGATATGTTGCAATTGGTGTGGATATCGGTAATATTTCAGTTTGTACAGGAGAACGCTGTGCCATACGGTGTTGAGTACCTTTTGAAAGTCCTAGAAGACACCGTAACTTACGCGGCCGTTGATGATGGCTCGGGTGGCATCATGCAACAGATGGATTGCTGGATCGTAAGCGGATTTTCCTGGTCTAAAGCCTGATTGATGAGGCGGAATGATGTAGTGGTTATTGCAGAAAACAACTGACAGAGAATTTTATTCAGTAGGGAAATGGAACGATATGAGTTGACGTTGTCAAGTGTTTTATTGCATTATCTTCTCCGTTTTCCATGGAAAAGGGAAGGGGCCAGCAGACAGGAACGCATTGAACATGTCGGCGATGTATTCTATGGCAGCTGGATGCAGCTGTGTAAGTACGACGTGACCGATCTTATCCAGCCCAGCGGCGGAGTTTTTTGCTGAGTTCATGACTTCTTCAGCGGTGATAAGATTGTCGTCAGTGGAAGCCAAATTTAATTTCTCGCATGTTACAAGCAGAAGGACTGGACGCCAGTAGTAGATGACGTGTTGCCAACGATTTTTGTCAAAGTTCGGAAAGTTCACTGGAGGGAGGCCGTCGATGCGTAGACGGTTCGATCTGACATTTTTATTCCGGTGACGATTTTAAACTTCTTCCAAAATTTAGCAGTCTCTGTAATTGATGTCTGCTGTACCTTTTTCCTCACGATGTGTTTGTGTGCTCTTTGAGAGAGAGTTTTATTCTTGAGTTAAGCCGGTTTCATTCCGTTTCCATCGTAGCATCGCCTGTCGTTTTTAAATTCTCGGAATTCTTCTCCTTGATGAGGTTTATGACAGTTAAAGGTAAGACAGGTCTGCTGATAAATATACGGCGAGTTGGAATGGGGGCTGACGCCGCGCTCTAAATGATATCTCGGCAGGTGGTACGCAGTTTCTTCGAGTTCTTGAATTGAGTTGAAGGTGGATTACGGTAGCATCTCCTTGTTTGTTCGGTGGAAATAACTGCCAGTCGGCCTGTTTTATGGCATTGATGATTATAAATTCTGGTTAGCTTTCCTAGAACACAAGAGAATCCTATTAGAATATAATCGTGATGGCGGTGCCCTGATGGGCGTAGTTGTGGTATAGTGACGACTAAAAACTATATTATTTACACTACCTCTTTGGGGCTAGGTGGGTTAAAAACCGTTCCGCCTTTTGTTTAGCTTTTCAGCATGGTGGGGTATATTTCAACCCACCTCAAAAAGTTGAATATGTTATTTCAAGCGTTTCAATCAGTTGGTAAATGCATACATATGTGGGGTTGTAAACAAAATAAGGAAATTCTTATAAGAGAATAATATAATAATATATTACTGTTAATTAGAGGTTTGATCAAATATTTTAACATAAAAATGTTTCATCACGGGTTAAGTGAGAATGCAGTTGCATGTTCCAAATCAGGTGTAAACAGTACAGATAAAGGATACAAATAAAAATTTGGTTGATAGATAAGGCGTTGTAAACTTTCATTCACCTGAAGAAGCAATAAATTTGCGAAACAATTGTAGTGAAAATAAATAAATGAAAATCTTAGTTACTATTGTTGGTTTGAGTTTACGTGAAGTGTTTTGTAAATGAAAATAACACACAGTTTATTCCTTACTTCACTTGTTTATTTAAGCGTTAGATGTACATTTCGTTCACAAGGTGAACATTATCAATAACAAACTAAATTCTTAAAACTATTAGCGCGGTATATATACAGAGAAAAGATTATAGGGAAAAACCAGGGAGTAATTAGTCCAATAAGGGATTATAACGGAGGGTTTACATTATTTCGGGTTCTTTGTAGGTAATAGATCAAGTAGCGGATTTTCTAAGGGACTCAGGTCATAATTTACCAACAGATTTTTATTTTTGTACATTTCGATGGCCTCAAGCATATTTAATTTATAATGATTTGAATGTTTTAAAAGGTTTATATTGTTTACCGAAAGTGTTTATATTTAAAACACGAATATTATTTTCAGAGTTCGCTGATGGCTTTGTTGCCCAGACTTTATTTTTTTTAATGCGCAATCAACATGTGGACTTTCTTGGAAAACAGAAAAAGGACTCAAAAATATATGATTGATTACAGAAGTAAATAACACTTTTGACAGTCCACAGTTTATTAACAAAGAATAAAGAAAAAGAAAATGCATAATAACGTAATATAAAGTAGATAATTATAAATTGTAACTAAAAATCGTTAAAATAACACTACAAGTTTTCAAATTAAAATAGTATAAGTTTATTTTTAAACACACATATTTGGAGATAATTAAATATCCCACGGGCAGGTTATTATATAATGACGGCCCAAGTATATCCGGCGAGTTTTAACTTATTTTAAGACGGTAACATCTCATGTAAATATTATCATTATTTCTAGAGGTGATGTACATTACTTATAGTTATGAAATTGTGTAGGTTCTTTTAGATATACAAACAAAGCTCGAGAATAATCAGGCAAAGTAAAGGCAGAATTTTTAGGTATCTTACTAGCGGTTTGCATGATGTTTAAAACGAGCACCCGAGATGTACCTTACAATACATTTCTGCAATATGAATACAGACGACCAATGCTTAGACAGGGCTCAGAATACGTCATGTAATAAAAGTAATTATACAATTATATTATAATAGTAATATGTTATTACTTGTGGCTTTGTTAAAACTAAATTATCATCAATTTGCAGACCTTGAAAACTAGTACACTCGATGGGTGATATTGAATCGCGATTCATAAATAAATTTAAATTTCTATTCTGTGTGCTATGTTAATTACGAAAACGCATATATGTGCTTTTAGAAGCATTTACTATTTTTTTTTTTTTAAACCACCTTAAAAATGCATCGATAGTTAGATTACAGTTTTTTTCTAATTGGTCGTTTGATATGTCACTTATAACATAACAGCAGACATATCATTCACGTACATAAATATGTTGCCTTTTATGATATTTACATAAATTATAAATAGCAGTGGACCTAAAATCGAACCTTGTGAAACACCTACGTTTATAATTTCTGTTTGTTATATGTAATCGCAAATAATGTTATCAACTTTATATTTAATTCTTACCTATTGATACCTACCTATTTTGTAAGTATGACGAGAACCAACAAGTATTTGCAACTGCCCTTATGATTATAGTTGTTTAATTTATCTAAAAAAAACATTAAGTCAAAAACTGGGCTCAAATTTAAAAATAATCCCACTGGATATTCACTGGAGTCCAGCTCATTAATGATGTCTGCATAGAAAGAATGCCATGCTGTAATAGTCGACCTGTTTTGATGTAAGCCATCATTTGAAACGCTGATTTTAAATGACGAATAGTCGCTGTTTTTATATTTAGGTTTCAGTCTTTGAATGATACATTTACCAATTTTTGTGTTGACTGGATTTTTACCTTCTAGGTAAAATTTCATTTATTTCGTTGTAATTCCTTTATTTCAATCTGAAGATAACGATCTATTTGCGCCCCCTGCACGGACATACTTTGAGAGTGTTATCAGCAAAATCCCCATTAAAAGCGGAGCTTCTTCTAGGCCTAGTATTTTTAGGCGATTTAATTTCACTTCAATTATCTTCATCTGCGTATCCATTTCCCATAGAAGCTTTTACTTGAGATGCCTTAGCGGAAAAATGCCTAACCAGAAAAATGCCCCAGTTGTGAAAAGAAGGAAACAATATTATCTCCGGATATTATTAATCAAGAATTTGATCCATTTAATATGGATAAAGAATTAAAATTATTAAAGGCTGAAAACGCTTCCTTAAAAGAAGAAATTCAAGTATTGAAAAATGCTCAGGATTTTATACCTAAAAATTTAATTAATGAAGCATTAAATCATTTCAAACAAGACTTGCTACAATCTATAAGTCAAATGATGCATGCTTCAATTACAAAAACCAATACACATTATTGATTCAATATAAACCCAGAATGCAGAGAGGACCAAGTGCAACAGTTAGAAATACCTACCATAAACATAATCTCGGTATCTGAGGAAACTGATAAAAACCATGTTTCGAGAACAAGTGACAATTCGACTGCTAATAATAAAAAAGGAACAGTATCCTTGGTATCTATTCAACAGCTTGATACTAATTCTATTACATCATCTAACACCAGTGTAATAAAAAATACCAAGAAAAAGCATAACAATAGTTTTGAAGATCAATCTAGTGATACATCATTAAAGGTCATGCCGAAAGGAAATTAAATTGGTTGTTTATATCAAGACTTGACAAACATACTGAGAAAAATGACGTCATGAAATTTTTGAAAAAAGGAACTAATGCAACAGAGGGGTTTATAGTGGACTCAGTGAAACCAAAATATGATGGCGCGGAGTATGCTTCATTTAAAATAGGAATACCATCGGAACTAATTAAAATTGTAAACAACCCGCAGTTTTGGCCGCAAGGTGTATTTATAAATAGATTCTATTTCTCAAAAAAGGACGAACATTTTCGCCGAATCAATCAACAAAGAGTTTCATCTTAGGCCCAAACGTTAATACTAATTTTAATTTATTCCATATAAACATTCAGTCATTAAATAATAAAATCAATATGCTATCAGGATTCTTGCAACATTAATTATACCACAGTGTGTGCATTGGAGTAACAAAGAAGTAATTTACTTTCAAGTTTTACCCGGCTATGTTATGGTGGCAAATTAGTGTAGATCACAATACAAGCATGGCGGAACATGTATATATATATATATATATATATATGTACATTGTCAATGTTCGGCTTTAATCTTCGAATTTGCAAGTTTTGATGGTTCTGAAAAGAACCGATTTGCAACGTTTCGACCAAGTCGCATTGGTCTTCTTCAGGCGGTGTTCGGTAGGGAACTGCAGCAAATTCGAAGATTAAAGCCGAACATTGACAATGTACAAAAATAATCTTCGCGAAACTATCCGCACCAACATATATATATATATATATATATATATATATATATATATATATATATATATATATATATATATATATATATATATATAAGGGTATCTCTTGTGACGCTATTTCATTAGAGCGATTTTGTAGTGAAAAAGATGCGGAACTTTGCGCTGTTTATGTCCATTCTGGTAAAATAGTTGTTATTTATATATATAGGTCTCCTGCTGGAGATTTTTAGATAAACTTAATGATGTTCTTCATCATATTATAATAAGGTCTAGTTATAAAAATTGTACAATATTTATAGCAGGCGACTTTAACATTCATTGCAACGTAACTTTGTATCATTATTAGATTCATTTGGTTTAAAAATTATTATAACAGGTAGCACACGAATTGCACAAAAATCGGACATTTGCATTGATAATATAATCACAAACTTAAATATATATGATGCAGGGATAGTAAATCCAAATATATCCGATCATATAGGACAATATATTAAAACTGAAATTTCAATGAAACCGGACTCACAAATCATTAACAGGATCAACATGAATGTTAATTTAGTCAAAATATTTCTCAGTAATGATATGATATTATGTTTCTCTGAAGAATATGTAAATGTTATAGTAACGCAACTTATATCTATTCTAACTAAATCGCTTAGTATATTAAGTAGATCTAAATGTAATTATAACAATTCGAATAAAATAAATTGGTTTACGCCTGAGTTAAGACATATGAGGAATGTGTTGAATTTGCTATATAAAAATTTCAAACTAACTAAAAACATACATGACAAGCAAATATATGTAGATTATAATAAAGAATATAATAAACAAATCGATTCTGTTCGTAGATTTTACTGTGGTAACTATATAATGAATTCAAATAATCCAAATAAAGCCGCATGGAACCTTATTAATGCTGAAAGAAATTACTTTAATAATTTTAAATCACCTCCTATATTACCACAGGAGTTCAATCATTTTTTTATTAATCATATTGAAAGCATTATTAAGAATTTACCATCAATATCTTTGCCACTTCCAAATATACGTTGTTCTAGTGATTCATTCTTCTTCGAACCTACTAGCCCCGAGGAAATAATTTTAGTAATTACTGAACTAAAACATAAAAAATCAAAAGATATTTATAATTTAGATGCATGCATAATGAAACAAATTTCTCATCTAATTGCTCCTTATTTATGTCATCTATTCATCCTTTGCTTCTTAAATGGTATCTTTCCAACAGACTTAAAAATTTCAAGAATTGTCCCTATCCATAAGAAAGGAGACGCAAATAATTGTGAAAATTACCATTATTCCTTTGATTGGCAAGATTTTGGAAATATTAGTCAAACGTAGATTAATTAAATATTTTAATAAAAATGATTTTTTCACCGATTGCCAATATGGCTTTAAGTCAAACAGGTGCACTGAGTTGGCTATAGATGAATTAATACAAATTATCTTAGATAACATCAATAAAAATAAATATACTTCAATTACTTTGTGTGACTTAACCAAAGTATTCGACTGCGTTAACCACAGTATATTGCTAAAAAACTGCAACTATATAATATTTATGGATGTGCATTAGAGTTTTTTAAATCGTATTTCAGTGATCGTAAACAAATAGTCTGTACAGATTATGGTAAATCTGATATTATAAACATAAATAATGTGGTTCCTCAAGGATCTGTGTTGGGCCCCCTCCTATTTATTATATATGTTAATGATCTTAAATTGTATATGGCGCCAACAAATGTTATTTTATTTGCAGTCATAATAACGTGAATATTCTTGAAACTATGGTAGAGACTGCCTGCAGGAAAATAACTCATTGGTTTTATGCCCATAAATTAAAATTAAATGACTTAAAAATGCAAAAATTGCAAGTTGCGCCATACATAAGAAGAACAGTCTCTACATCAGTTACCGTGCTAGGTATGCGAATAGATAATCATTTAAAGTGGCTCGACCATATAGATACACTTTCAAAGAAATTAAGCAAGTCTTTATTTGTATTAAGAAAACTTGAGAAACTTGTATGCAAACAAACACTAAAAATGGTTTACCACTCATTATTTAATTCCCACATATTATATGGTTTGCGAATGTGGGAAAATTCAAGCGGGGCATCTCGAGTTTTTATAATACAAAAAAAGCAATTCGTACATTAGCAGCATTAAATAAGAGAGATTCATGTAGAGGATATTTTAAGCAATTAGAGTTACTGACAGTACCGGCTATGTTTATCTATAAAACCTGTTTATATATACATACAAATAGACATAAATGTCAACACATTCCATAATTACAAAACAATGGATCAAATATATTGTCATTTAGGGATAAACATAAACGAGTGGCTGTTAATAATATTCAAGTAAGACTATACAATATATTACCCGAATGTATTAAGCGGATGACTAAAAAATTTTAAATTTAACTTGAAAAAATACCTTATTGAGAAGGAACCATACACAGTACGGAAATTTTATAATTAGAATATAAATTCTGTTACAAGAAATTAGTGCTAACTTTTAGTTTTCTTAGTATTATTATTAGCTATTATTTGTACTTTTATTATTTCTTTTAAATGATTATTTTTTTCTAATATAGTATTTATAATATTTAGTTTGCACATATGAGCAATGAGCGAGCGCGGAGAGTAGACACGTTTTCTTGTGGCTCCGGCAAAACCTTAATATTTACGGAGTTAAGTGAAAATACTATTGATATATTGTGATATGAATGTTCGCAAATTAGTGCTTTAAAATTATATGTACCGAGATCCATAATCATACAATTATTAACGGGATTAAGTGAACAAATAACATGGGTGCATTCACAGAAAGACAAAGGACCTAGCTGAAGAACATAGCCTTGGAGGCGATAACTGAGTGTTTCGATGACAAAAAGATGATGGCCTCTCTCGCGGAAAATATTTCCGATATCGTCGCACGAAAAATTACTGCCGAAATTAATAAACTGGAAACCAAAATATCAACATTGGAGAAAAGAATTATCGACACGTCAACTGAAAATGAAGAACTTCGCTTAAAAGTGGAAGACCTGGAGCATATTCTCAAATTACATAACTGCCAGATTATGTAATTTGAGAATATGTAGAATATCGGAGACGGACAAAGAAAATGTAGGTGAAATAATCAATGAGATGGTGTTAAATAAGTTGGAAATCGAAAATGTTCAAGTGAGAGAGTGTTATCGTTTGGGTCCATTAAATAAGGATGCGAAAGTATCTCGGCCAATTCTTGTAAAATTCATCAATGAGAATGATCGTAATAAAGTATATTTTAATAAGAAAAAGCTAAAAGCTAGTATAATATCTATAAACGAAGAACTTATTAAATCTCGATATGAACTCTTAGAAACAGCTAAGGACATATATGGAAAACAGAATGTTTGGACGAGTGGAGTAATATGTGTAAAAATTAACAATAATAAGTACCGACTAAAATCTACTGAAGACTTATTAAAACTGCAATGATTATCCGGATGCCATAGGACAAAGTGTGTATGTACTTATTATTATTTTGTCTTAATACATTTATATTTTATATTATACTTACTTATAATTATTTTTGTTTTAATAATTATAATATATAGAAATATTTGTTTTAAATTTGATTCTCACTTTGTAATTAATTTTTTGTTTAATTTAATTTTTATATACAGAAATACTCTTTTATTTGTTTGATTTACTAATTTTAAATTATTTTTTGTTTTATAAAAATAAGTTTTATTATTTTTTCTTGTTTATTTATTGCTTTTTAATTACTTTTTTTTATTGAAAGAAATACTTTTTAATTTTGTTGGATACTACACTTGTATTCATATAATTAAATATTAATCAATATGGACGATATAATTTTAGACCTGCCAATGATTGAGGATATCTTCCTCGAGGAACTCCAATCCTGTTACTCAAAAATTGAAAGCTTTTCTAGGGAATGTAATAGAGTATCCATTTTTCAAACAAACATCCGTAGTGTGAGTAAAAACTTCGATAATTTAGAGATATATCTTAACTTATTGAATGTCGAATTTGATGTTATAATTCTGACAGAAACTTGGGTTTGTGAGGAAATTAATTATTTTAATTTAGAGGGTTACACTCTTTACTATAATAACAGCTGCTTAAATAAATGCAATGGTGTATTTATTTATATAAAAAATAATTTACCTCAAAGTAACGAACTTATTGAAATAAATAACTTCACTTTTATGAGAACGTATATAACATGTCATGATGTTAGAATTGCTATCACATCGGTGTATAGACCACATACTTATAAATCCAACGATTTTATTAATGCTTTATGTTTGTACGGTTCGGAGCATATGAAAAATGGTTTTGAAATTTTCGCGGGTGATACTAACATTAATACCAAATTTAGTGACTCAAATGAAAGTAATTAATATATAAATACTTGTTTGCAGTTGTGCTTGCAACATTGTATACAAAAAAGTACTAGAATAGAAGGGAATTCTGAATCATGTTTAGATCATATATGTATTAAATCAAATTTGAAATTAAATAATATACTGCCAATAATATCAGGTAGTAAAATAAGCGATCATTTTCCAGTCATGCTATCTGTAAATCTGAGCAATATAAAAACAGAAAACACGAAACACAAAATTAAAGAATTTACAATAATCAATAATTTCAAATTAAAACAAAAAGTAAACAACATAAATTGGGATTTTATCTCGTCTACCGAATTAGATTGTGCTTTTGAAATATTTGTAAATCACATTCAACTTTGTACTGATAAATCCTCTTATATAAAACACATAAAAAATAATACACGAAAAAGAAAACCATGGATGACACAAAATATAATTAATGAAATAAAACAAAGAGATATAGTACATAACCTCTATTTGAAAAATAAACATAATTATGATCTATATGTACAATATAAAACAATAAGAAACCTTGTAAATTCACTGATTCGAAAGAAAAAAGCTGAATTCTTCAAAAAAAAGTTTACAAATTGTAAAAATATAAAAGACTTGTGGAATGTCACCAAAGAATCAGTAAATTTAAATAAAACGGATAGAAAAATAAATAGCATCATTGTTTGTGACAATAAAATTACTGAATATGATTCAGAGATAGCTGAAGAATTTAATAAATACTTTATTAATGTATCTAATGATATCACCCACAAACTAAAACCTGATGTGCACTATAAGTGCAAAATTAAAAAATCAAATAATTCTTTCTTTTTTCCCCTGTTGTAGAATATGATATTATCTCTGTAATCAACAATTTAAATCCCAATAAGTGTCCTGGAATAGACGGCATTACAGCAAGAGTTTTTAATTTCTAAACCCCTTAGCGAGCTAATAAATAGATGTTTTAGCACAGGACACTTGTCAAGCTGTTTAAAAGATACATTAATTAAACCAATGAACAAAGCTGGTAAAAACACTGTAATGTCTAATTACAGGCCTATAGCAATCAAATCCACAAATATTTAGCAAAATTTAACTTATTGGCCCCAAATCAGTTTGGTTTCTGCGAAGGTAAAGGAACAGAGGATGCCTTGGCCAAGCTAACGTCAAGTATGTACAAAAGTTTAGACTTATCAACGCCTTCCGCAGCAATATTCTTAGACCAAGGCATTTGATACTGTTAATCATACAAAGCTTTATGAAAAACTGGAATTTTATGGGTTTCGAGGCATAGCTTTACAGTTATTACAAAGTTACCTTTCTTCAAGACATCAATTGGTTTCAGTAAATGGGGTTCTCAGTAGCAAAAGACAAGTAACTTGTAGTGTGCCGCAGGGTTCTGTGCTGGGGCCCTTATTATTTATACTGTATATAAATGAATTATTAGAAATAACTAATGATTCTGTACTCATATCATATGCAGATGATACAGTGATCTATATTACTGGTGAATCCTGGGAACAAGTGTTTATAAAGGCCTCGCAACAACTAACGGAAATTAAATATTGGTTAGATAACAATTACCTCAGTTTAAACTACAATAAAACTCATTTTCTTAAATTTAGTTCTTATAGTAGTGGTCTTCTGCAAACTGCAAATATTAGAGTTCATGACTATGGATGTAATAACGAAAATTGTAATTGTAGCATATTAATTTCATGTGTGAATTCCATAAAATACTTGGGATTAATACTTGACTCGCATTTAAAATGGAAGGATCATATTAACAGCGTTGTGGCTAAAATAAGGAAGTTTGTTTATATATTTAGGAAGATCAGGTATATAATGGATGTAAAGTCGCTGAGCATAATATATTTTGGGTTTATTCAATCGTACTTAAACTACGGTTTATTGGTTTGGGGCTCTGCAGCTCCTGTATATATGAAGAAAATTAACTCTGCACAAAATATGATATTAAAAATTATGTTAAGTAAAGATTTTATGTACCCAACCAATCAAGTATATATCGATGCCAATGTTTTTAATATGAAGCAACTATATTTTATATGCTTATGTAAATACCTGTACAAGCATAAATCTTAATCATCTTTGATTTTTATTCCGGATCATAATTACCAAACTCGAAGCAAGGTAAATATTGTATCTAATATACTAGTGACCAAGAAGGCTATTGGGCAACGCAATTTTTTGTATTTTATACCACGTGTTTATAATTTCTTATCAGCTAATAACTTGTTACATTCTCGTGCTTTTAGAATACTACTTCTGAAGTTCTTCTGTGGTTTCTTCTATAAGCTTTTTAGCTTCGAAGAATCAACAGTTGTTATTACTAATGTTTATAATGTTATTATTAATGTTAAATTAGTATTAAATATCGAATTATTATTATTTCTGCTACACTGTTTTATAACCAATAAATGTAATTTTATTTTATGTGAATGTACGTGGAAATAAATAAATAAATTTAAAAAAATAAAATGTGATTCTTGTATCATTTGTATTGACGTGTGTAAAGATTTTGTAATCTGTTAACACTAATAAAGGATTTGATTTGATTTGTTGGTGATTTGCTGAACGTTAATTCGCGACCTTAGCATAGTCTTGAACCATTTTTTCTGTAGATTGTTTACCGTGAGTTATAGTAGGGATTCTCTACTTGACTATCTGGATTCCTGTCTTTATTGGGAGGTTGAATCACGGGTTTGTTTACAGTGTTTTCTTGTTCATTCAATTTGCAGGTTAGTTGATCTATGTTTAGGACCTTTGCATGTAATTTTTCCTGTTATTACTTTTAAGATCCAAGAATTCCAGCTATAGATTAAGTGGAATTTGTAAAGTAACAGGCTAAACTTCTAGATTCTCGCAGCGGAAACACACAGGGCAACCAAATGTATCCTCGTCTTTTATACAACCACAGTGGAATTTTGCTAGACAAATGCAGCACTTAATTTCTTCATCACGTACCAAAATATACTTTTGGCACCCGGTGCACTTGTATTGATTATTGTTGTATTCAGTATATCACTTTAGGAACTTAGTAGTTGCCAATCTAATTAATCCTAATCAATTTTTAATAACAATCAAGAGTGAACTTCAACTCATTCTTCAATTTCTCTTAATAATGCGCATTAATTCAAATAATTGCACTCTTCGTCAAAATTTGGGGATCACTTTCCCGATATATGTACATAAAGTACAGTAAGTGATGTTTCTATTAGGGTATACCATTATATTGTTAAATTATATATATTTTTACGAATATTAAACTTTAATTTATTTATTATTTTTTTATTGACGATATTTATTACGTATCATGAATGTAACTACAATATGTAACAAATAAGGCAAGTTGAAAGGGCACATAAGTAAACGCTCCAAAAAAACCCTCGAGCCAGCGCGGAACTACAATACCCTACAACCGATTAAGATAACCATCTATTGCAGGATAGTTTGACGACACACCCTCCGCGGGCAAAGGCGAAGCAACAGGTTGGCGGTTTAAACATTAACACAATCGCACCCTTATTCGATTCCTATTCCTGGCGACTCGTCCGAAAACACAGGGCGTTGAGTGGTGGCGATAAATCAGGCGACACTTTTGAGTGACAGATAAATTTGGCAACTCAATAGCGTACGATCTTAATAATTCACGGGATGCATACTAGTTCGTCTAGTTCCTAACTTTACGAATGAATAAATTATAACTGTCAGATGTAGTAGTACAGCGCAGTGACGAATTTCCGTCGGAACGGCGTTATTTACTCGTGAATAATTTACGTGCAAACTTTTCGCGTGTTTGTATTTATGGGTATTTTTACGTTCCTGAAAATGGCATATAAAATGATGTGATTTAATTCATTAATAATAACTTTAATGGAAATAAATAATCAATAAATATAAATATATTATTCGAGTAAATAATTAAACCTTTGAAATAAAACAACACAGTTCTTTATTCTTTATTTAAACTTTAATAAACATGGTTATAAGAGATACAAATAAATTATTGACACATTCATATTATTGAAAGAAAAATAACGTACATATAATAGTTGAGAAGGTTTCAAATTTGTTGCTTTATTTCAATGTGTTATGGAGTTTCATCATTTATCCGCCTCGTCAAATCAATATCAATTAAATCTTAAATTCTTATTTTTTAAACAATTATCTGTTTTGATTGTAAAATTTTAAAAAAATGTATGTATACAACTATGTAAGAGGTAAATTAACCAATAATAAAAGAAAACAGATTTATGTAGTGTACATTATTATTATTGTTATTATTAGTTAAAAGTGTATTAACAAATTTTCAATGGTTATAAAAACATTGAAAATATTATACTAAATTAATACACCGTGCCATTTACAACCATCATCTTGAATAAAACACGATTACTTTGTTTGTAATTTTTATTGTGACTAATTTTGACAAATTTAGGTTGTCAGTATCAAACACATATTACCTTCATGAAAAAATACACCGAATTAAAAATTATTTTAGAAATATTATATTATGAAAAGAAATAGTATTCAATATATTCTTTATTAATTATTATTTATACATGTTATCGATTTTTATATAATATAAATTTTAAATTTAGGGAATTGCTCATTTATTTTTATGATAAATATCTTACACTCTATTAAACCAACATCCGTCGTTTGAATACTTTTCGCAACTTGTCCCATTGTTTCCGTGCAGTTTGTCGGATATATTGTAAATATTTACCTTAAAATAAAGTTTTAAAGAGTAAACAGCCAAAGAAGTGACGAAGTTAAATACAAATACTTTAATATCAAAAGGGAAAACTTTATATGGAAACTCATATTTATTTCGTATTATGTTTGTTTTTATACACAAGTTATTTGCATATAAATGGCATTTCTAAGCTACGTTTAAGGCTAATAATAGATGCAAGCGTATTATTGTGCTGTGTAAAATAGGATATATTTTTAAATCTTATTTATGATAGAGTATATCTAGTCGTTATAAATTCGTGAGTATCAAATTATTTTATTTTTTGTATTGTGTTTTCTTGGGCCTTCATATCCAAGTAAGCCATCTATGTGGAAAAATTGGGATGAAATCGTAAATTGTTAGGGTATAACAAATATTTCTTTTAACTTAATTAATTAAAGCTATAGTTACAAATTTAGATAGCTACAAAAAATAAATTGTAATTTGCAATTCATGATAGTAACAGTATATTAGCTCTCTTGTCTCCTAGCTTCATTATTCCTGATATTTATAATTACAAGCATGAAATGTATATTTTATTTGCTGGTTGTTTAGGCAAGGTAGGCTAGAATTTGTTAATAGTGTGATAATACACCTAGTTTATTCCAATAAATCGGTATGGCAGTTCTTTAAAGTCTTCGCTACCTTCTACACTTTAAATAAATATCTCTGCTAACATTTTACAGCTGATGCTTTGTTACAAAAACTGAAAATTGATGATGATTATTCTTCCAAAAATAAACATTACCTCACTAAATTAAGAGATACTTGACGGCGTATATGAGCACCATAAAAATAAAAAGTTTTGTCAACATACCATAACTGAATACTAAATCTAAAACAGATATTAACATATTATATATAGAGGGTAGGATAAACGGAACTGTACTGAGAAAACTTAAATTCGAAATGAGTTTCATTAATTCACAGGGCATTGAGAGAAAGACAGACTTGTAAGTTATAATTGAATACTTCTTCTTCTTGTAGTACAATCTCCATCCAATGAAGGTTGTAAACTATCTCGACAAAATCCTCTCGGTCTTTTGCAGCTTGGAACAAGAAATGACCAACCAAGCCTATCTAATCACGTATATTTTTTAGCCATGAGTGCTTTTTTCTTGTAAATGTTGTTAAAAAATCTAACCAGAACATCTAAATTCTCTTCCTTCAATAATGTTATGATCTTGATATGTATTTCATCTGGCCCTGTACTTTTTCTAGATTTACTATTTTTTATGCCTTACTTCTTCTTTGAGAATACCAGACTAAGTCTCTAGCTCTCTGGTTATTTTAAATTCTCGTGTTTTTGTACTTTTGAATAATTCTTAAATGTAGTTTTGTGTGTGTCTTCAGTTCTTGATAATCTAAGATGATGATTGGGTTGTTTCTATCTATTAATGTTGCTGGAGTCCTATTTTTTATTTTCCCAGAAACAATATTTTAATGTATAGCGACATGGTGACTTTTTTTGTAGTTGTTATATTTCTTCCTCATCCATGGCTACATTGCCTGACTAATTTCTCTCCTTATTATGTCATTGTTCTCTTAGTATTTTTGTTTAATATGGTTTTTGTATTTTCTTCTTTCTACCATGAAGCCTAAGATGTTTTGAGTCATCTATTTTTTTTTTCTTGACGAAGTCTCCGGTTCCTATTTCTTCTGTTTCTAACTTATTCAAAATTTCACGTAGCTAGTCTCACTGTTGCTCACTATTTATAATTTAACTCTCTCATTAGTAATTGAATCTTAAAGTTTTGTTATGTCGACTGTCTTGTGACGTTTTTTCCTGATCTTTTTTAGATTAATTCTTATAGATAGTATTTATTTATCCAATGTACTTACAAAATAAAGTTCAAGTTACATACATAACAATACTTTCTTACAAAAGTTTTGATTGAACATGGAAAGGCTCGAGTTCATAAAAATACGATCTTCCACTCTTGCCTACTGTTGCTTTGATGACACTGCTGCCACATAAGGTCTCATTGGTGGAGATTGTTCCATCCGTTTCTACAAGATTATGATCAGAGCCGACATCGGCACCCTGGTATATTTTGACACTATATAGACAATTTTTATATCTACTATTTATTAAGATAAAATCTATATGATTCCTAACTATGTTGTCTGTTGTATGGTGGGGTGATTGCCAGGTGTAGAAGCATCTGGGAGGAAGTTTGAGCCAAATATTTGAGATGCAGGTGTTTTCTTCTTGACAAAATTGAACCAATTCCTTCAACTCCTTCCACTGTTGCGTTGAAAATTGCAAATTATTATTTGTTGTCGCGTGGTGTATGTTACAAGGTGCTTCAAGTCTTTGTAAAATATATTTATTTTATTGTCAGGTTTATCTGCCGTTGGTGCGTAACATTGTATCAGTGGATAATTAAGCGGCTGCAGGATAGTTTATCGAAAGGAATGATTTTAATAACCAATCTACAATGTTTCATAAAAAAGCAGAAGCAATATATAATTCATCAACACTATTTACGGGCAAGCTTTGTTAAGAATATTTAAAAATCTGTAGATATGACTGATTTTTCTTCTATTCTAATTTAACTTATTCATACTAACAACCCGGGACGGCGGTTCTTATAAGCCTTCGCTAACGCTCATTGCACTGCTGGGTATAATATTATAAGCATTTTCAGCTTTAGCATACAATTGGTTTAGATTTCATTAGGAGCATCCAGTTCCCAATAAAAGAAGGAAGTAATGGAAACAAGTAACTTTATGAATCGGTTTAAATTTCATTAGGAGCATCCAGCTTTTAAACCGTTATACTCAAGCGTAACAAATTTTTTGAAATATTCTTCAAAATTTTGTGGATGTTACCTAATATACGCTAAAAATATAAGGTATATTATCCTCAATAATTAACAGCTACAAATTTATTAATTTTTTCGATCTTGGAACAGAGCTCACAAAATCGTTACTTGTAATGGAAACGTAGCCCGCTTCCCTTTTGCTATAAATCCATATGATTTTTCTGACGATATTTTTTAAGGCCAACATCTAAAATTTTTTAATACATATATAAGTACTAGAACAGATGATTAAAATTGCAATACTAGTTGAAATAATTGGCTGCAAATTCTTCGCTACTTTGAAGACAAAATATTTCCCACAATTGACGATTCTACCAACAAATTTTCAAAAATAGGTTCGTTTTGGTAGCTGTTCGAATTATTGGTCATATGGTCTTAACTGAATATGGATTTGTGGGCAGTTTATATGCATTGATATTAAATAAAGGAGACAAAGTTTACACTATTATTAATTATTGATAGTTAAGCCTTATAATGATCTAAAAAGAAATGCATAATTTTCATGAATTATTCAAATGATTCTATTCGATATTGATGACATGACTAAATCCAAATATACGGATATCGTACTCTAAAATATATAGACAAGATTGACTTACAAATATCTCTGCTAATGGATCTGATATTCCCAAAAGTACATTTAACAAATTGGTCTTTCGTCAAAAAATTAAACATTGTTAGAAGTTTTGGATGAATCTCTAAAAGTTATTATTTAAAAAATTTTAAATTATTGTTCCCTGTCAACAACAGCTTCAAATTGGTTTCGGTATATGATGGATCTCATCAGCGTAGCGCAATTGGAGGCAGGGAAACGGAGATTTATTTTGGAGTCTTTGTTATCATTCCATAACCCTCATGACACAAGGTCTAAAATAGTTTAGCAGCATAAAGTACTGCACCAAGAAGACCAAAGTCGGCATTTTCTAAAACTGACTACGTTTAATTATAATTTGTCTGATTGCAAATAAGGAATACAATATTAATAAAATTTTGAAACAACATTTAAAAGAAAAACATTAGTTAATAAATAAATGATTGAATTCTGTGGTATGAATATTAGTATACACAACGGAAATGAAAGTAACATGCAAGTTATATGTAATAAATAAATAAATAAATATGTATTACTCTAGGTTGACAAAAGATTAATAGTACGGAAGCAGGCTTTACTAAGAAAAATCATTGAATCTTTCATTTGTTTAATACAGTTATGAATAACACTGTAATTTTCAAAACAAGTTTGTTTATTTTCACAATAATCGTTTCGCAAATTTATTGCTTCTTCAGGTGAATGAAAGTTTACAAACTCTCCAGTACTTAAAATATTCACCCCACCACAGTGGCAATAGTGTTATACAGGGTGGCTGACGAAAAACCTTTGGTGCTGTATCTCGCTTATTTTTTATTCGATTTTAATAAATAAAACATCAAATTAAATCATTTTTAAAATACTAATATGGATTACTATGGATACTAAATTTTTATTTTCAAAAAATCCTCAATTTTTCGACTTTAGTTTGAAGTATAGAAAAAATTGTTTACAATTTTATATTCAGAAAAAAAATCTCCATGTGAATCAATAAAAAATATATACACAGTGCAATTTGAAAAAAAAGTTGATCGTCTTTTGTCAAAAACTGGATACAAGGAAAAATATCAGTTCAGTTCATATTAAAGACTTTTAAAAACGATTTAATTTGATGTTTTATTTATTAAAATCGGATAAAAAATAAGCAAGATCCAGCACCAAAGGTTCTTCGTCAGTCACCCTGTATATACATAGTACTAAGATTTTTAATTTCCAACACCTTCACTCGAGAAGATGCTTTTCAGGTTCTGTACATCCTTTGAAGAAAGTTGATATTTCCTTGCACTGAGTTTCAATCTGGCATCTTGATCGCCAAAACGCGTTTTCAAAATACTTGAAATGGTTTTCACATCACAATTACTTAGTTTTTTAGGTTTTTTTAGAAAAGCCTTTTTAATGCTGCCTTTATAAGCAACATGAACTCAAATGGCATAATAATAAATTATCATAATCATGTTCATATGGTAAATGCTGTATATATGTAGCTATCGTCATCGATAGCTACTATTACTTTCTAAAATCCACCTGGTATCCACATGGTACGGTTATTATGGTTTAATGCTTATTTGCATCCTTTCCTTGCATTAACGTCTTCCACACTTTCCACATTCTTTGCGCTCTGGGTAGTTCATATATGGCATCGTAATATCTCGTATCATATGTTTTTAATCTTAGGTACCTTCAATTATTTTAAGTATTTTTTTAGTATCTAGAAAAGAGTTAGTACATTTACTAATTTAGTTGTCTCCTAACCTATTCAAGAAGGCCTGCAGAGCTAACCTTCCTAAGGCCATCACATTAATTTAAGGGTATGGAAATCGTGTTAATATCTGCATCATATTTATGGAAAATGATTTTTGGATTTTTGCAAATGATTTTTAAGCTGCGAATGATGGACATGTTCAAAATATGTTTGGCCATACCTGATAGATACTTGACTAAGTAATTTTTAGCATCATCATATAATGGTCTAACGCTGTACCCTTGGTTCTACATCGTAGCCTCAAATGGCCAAATAATATTGGTCCAGTATATTAGCCGATTAAAATATGTTGATTGAACTTTTATTTCAAGAATGGAAATAGCATTTATTACTTTCAGTATATTTTTTTAGACATCTCTTTTTTAGCTACTTTCTATGCGATTGATATGTATATTTAAAGCTTTATTCTATCGTAATTTTTCAGAAATGTCTCCTTTAGGTATCTAGAATTGTATACGATATCTTTTAATAAATTCTAGAATTTTTCCAGCATTATTGCTTCCAGTTATAGGTTGTTTATCATGTCTTGCTTGAATTTATCGGAATTTAAAACAATTATTGGTTATTTATTATAATTATTTTAAAAGAAATTTACAGCATTTTCGCTTCCAGATCTATCATTTCTTGCTTTATTTGAGTATATTAATCTAGTTATTTATTTTCCAGATTTGTGGCAATTTGCAGCATTTAAAAAATACATTTCAACATTAATTCTCTTCCAAATTACATATATTTTTTCGTGGGTCCTTGAAATTTTGAGCAAATTTTCTTTTGGTTTTCGACAATCTTCTACAATTTCAAACATTTTCCTTTAAAAGTGAGATAATTTTCTGCCAGATTTCTAATAATTAATAAAATCCTGGATGTCAAAATCACGTTCAAATCTATTGCACTGCAATAGAGAACGATCTAACCCTATCTGATGAGGATTGTTCGAAGCTTTCTACAGAATTGGACCCTCTTCTTAGCGAGGTGACTGGATTATTTCAAAAAGAGTAAGAGAAAATGAGCTTCGCAGATGACTTGATAATTCTAGGGTGCATGAAATACATCGATTACCTAAGGGTATTCTAGTCAGCAATGATTAGTCGATTACTGAATGGTATGCAAGACGCCTTCTTGACTTATTCACTATATAATGCATTGCATTTTTACTCCTATAAAATGATTAAGATTTGCATTTCTCGTATTTAGCTAAAGGCTATTCTTATCATACTAATATGAAATATAGTCGAGATCTTTCTGAATAAAAAGTACATCTTCCTTTGGTTTTAAAATGGCGAATAATTTTAGGACATCAGTGTACAATGCGCAAGAACTTAACTTAGGACGGTCAGCTATGTCATTATTAAAAATTAAAAACAATAATGGTCTTATATCCTTGTGACGTGTCTAAATTCACTTGATACATCGCCAATCTTAACATATTGTTTATCATTCTTAAGAAAACTTTGCGAGCCATTTTATAATTTTAGAATTGAGCACGTTATATGAGGCTAGATTAAAAATTAGATTAAAAAGTAATTATGGACGCTTTCAATTCAAAAATATATATTTAAAATTTATTTTAGTAGGTTTGCCGACACAAATTTGCCACATATATATATATATATACTACTAATAACTGTGTATTTCTGTATAGTGTATATAAGTTAATAAATAAAACAAATATTTTTATTCAGCAATGTTTCCTCTAAAATTTGTTTGACTTACTTGCGAAATTTAATTAAAACGTTGTCTGAAACATGATACGGTTAAGGGGCAAATTAAATAAATTTCTCTTGGAGGAATAATGCAACATTATATCGCGAGGAAAGTTGGCCGGGCTTTGTCGACACGAATTCGATCCCGTTTTGTACGCACGCGAATAGCGAGCAGCGAAAAGCGAAAAGGTGAACGTTCAGAGTAATAATTAGCGTTCGCGGCCCTCGCTTAAAATGGATACCGGAAATTCATAATTAACGTCCTAATTACGGCGCAGTTATACGTGGCCGTGACTTCAGCCCTTGGCTGCCGCCCTAATAAATCATAATTTTAACCATACTACACGAACGTGAATGGTCAATTAAAAAAGATAAATCATTTCATATTGTACGATGCGGTACGTACGTGTTTAACAAAAGTGCCTCCATAATCATAATTATGATAGATTTATATAAATAAATAAATGAATAGATAGTTTTTTTGATGTAAAATAAGTTAAATTTTTTTCATCCATTTATTAATTATGAAACTTAAAATGAATATAAATATAACTAACTGAAAATAATGACTAAAATTCATAAAATTGTTTTGTATTGTTCGAAATCGCTTTTCCAATTTATGGTATTGACTGAAGCAACGAAAGCGGAGTGGATTTTCACACGCTCGGAGAGAAATTCTTGGTTGTTTACTCGAGGAGAACATACAATTAACCCGCCCAAACGAGCTTAATATTCTGGATTCGGTGCTTACCGAAACGAGAACAAAAAGTTCCCCGGATGATTCAGCGTGCAGCTTCGATAAACATGAATAATAAATCTGTTTGATTTGGTATTTTAGACAAATTCAAAACGATAACATTTTAGTTGGCTGATATGATATCGTATTTTACACATGTTTTTAAATAAACATAAAATTATTTCACTTGTAACAGTAATTTTAAAGATATATATTTGTTAAATGAACTTATAATTTATTGAAACTGGGCAAAAGTTTAAGATTGAAGTTGAATACTGCTGGCTGAAAAACTCTTAACATTTTATATTACTTACTTTAATAAAATAGATGTTTGTCCGTACGATTAATTGTATACAATAATTTACGATTATAAAACTCGTCCATAGAATATGATTCTATTTAGGTGATATAAAACGTTGAAAAGTGCGTGTTTGAATTTATTACAAGTGCTAATATTCTTTTATGCCCACTGAAAATGATTTTATAATACAGGTATAAAAGCTGCAGTTGTTTAATTTATTTTAGCTTGAATATTTTATCATGTTTTGTATTATACCTAGTTCTATGAAGTACATTATCTGTTCATCAACAAAAATGTTATATATTCATAAATGTGTAGAAAATATAGAGTTTTTTTCGATGTTCTCTATGGGGATCTCGGAAACTATAAGAGATAGAGAAACAGTTAAATAGAGAAAGAAGTGTAGATTTACGAGACAAATAAAAATCCACTTTCAAAGTTTTCAAAAAAGTCAAGGGTAACTAGATATTTTGAAAAAAGTAAAAAGTGTCAATTTTTTCAAATAAATATACCTCGGTTATTATAACAGATAGAAAAAAAACTGTAACGGACAAAGTTTTGGATAATTTTATGCAGATTAATAAAAAATAATCAGAAATTTTTATCGCCATTATTTTCCGAGATATGACGCAAACTTACATTTTTTTAAATGGAAACCATAGTTGGCTGTGACCTCATTCAAAAGGTACTTTTTTTCTCTTTAATCCAATATGGCATACGACATAGTTATTTCTAAAAATGAGTGAGTTATAGTCATTTTAAATTTTATTATAAATAAAAAATGGGTAGCCATGAAAAAGATGAAAGTAAAACCATTGCAGTTGTTTGTAATATTAGCAATATTATAATTATTAGTTTTACAGAGATAAATCATAATGAAACAACTGCATAAAGTAATTCTGTAATTATCAATATATCAATGGGAGAGAAATTTTAATATTAAAAAATATGGTCAAAGAGTCCACTATTAATACTATTATGACATAAATTATATCTTTTTAAAATTGAATTTATCGCTTTTTGACTATTCTCATGTAAATTGAATTAAATGTTCCAATAACAACTAGTTTATGATCCTCCACAGATTGATATGATTTTTCATATACTTTGTTTTTTACATAACGCCACAGAAAAAATTCTAAAACGCGCAGATCGGGAGGTCTAGGTGGCCCTGGGATTGGTTTATTTCCACTTATGAGTTAGGAAAAGCATCATTTAAATAATATGTAAAGCCAAGATATTATTAGGTAGAGCACCGTCATATTGGAACCATTTTAATCTTGCTTGTAATGATAAATTTAAACAATCGAGCGTATCTTCAAATGGTTTCTGAAGAAAATGAAAGTAATCCGTTTCACTTAGTGAGCTTTCAAAAATATATGGACCGAGAATTATTAATCCAAACACACCATGGATTAAACCCCAATTTAATTTGTAGTTTTCTCTGTGAAACTTCTCGAGGATTCTCTTAAGTTCATCTATGTTCATTGTGGCGATTAAAAAAACAACAATTAGTGAATCGCGATTCATCTGTCCATAATATTTTTGTAAGAAACGTATTATCCTCTTGACAAATGGGTTTATACCACATACAGAAGGCCATTTGATCATTACAAAATTTCATTCTTATGCTGGTTTTTCATTTTTATTTAACTTTGTAGAACTAATAATTACAATATTGCTATTATTATAAACAACTGCAATTGTTTTACTTTCATATTTTTCATGGCTACCCATTGTTTATTTATATTAAAATTTAAAATGACTATAACTCACTTATTTTTAGAAATAACTATGTTGTATGTCATATTGGATTAAAGAGAAAAAAATTACCTTTTGAATGAGGCCATAGCCAACTATGGTATCCATTTAAAAAAATGTAAGTTTGCATCATATCTCGGAAAATAATAGCGATAAAAATTTTCTGATTATTTTTTATTAATCTACATAAAACTTTGTTCTTTATAGATTTTTTCTATCTGTTATAATAACCGAGATATATTGATTTGAAAAAATTGACACTTTTTACTTTTTTCAAAATATCTAGTTACCCTTGACTTTTTTGAAAACTTTGAAATTGGAATTTTATTCATCTCGTTAATCTACACTTCTTTCCCCATTTAACCGTTTCTCTATCTCTTATAGTTTCCGAGATCCCCATAGAGAACATCGAAAAAAACTCACCCTGTATATCTTAGGATTTCTTTCTGTTTTTTGAAATATTTTATCTACATTCATTAATATATTACCCATTTTTGTTAAATAGTTCTTAATATTACTACCGAGTACTCGATAATATGGAACTAAAACTAGTTTGAATTTTTGAAATTCACAAACCCTTTCTATGGATTCTTCATTTGGGACTGCTGCACAATCTGGTTTTGTTAGGATTACTACGCCTTCGTGTTGTTTACTTGATCTTGAGAAATAACTATTGGTGATGTAACAATTAATTACCAGGTTTTTTTACTT
This sequence comes from Ontholestes murinus, assembly GCA_963969525.1. Classification (NCBI taxonomy): domain Eukaryota; kingdom Metazoa; phylum Arthropoda; class Insecta; order Coleoptera; family Staphylinidae; genus Ontholestes; species Ontholestes murinus. The sequence goes on along the minus strand of OZ018393.1, from coordinate 49,244,255 downwards.
CTATTTCCTTTAGCCAGTGCTTCGCTAAAGATATTATGTTTAAATCTTGTCCAACCACATCCAAGAAAGCTTTCATTTCATTTATTTTGTTTCGCATTGACTGAATATTTATATAGAATATTTTTATTTTGATATTATTACATCCTGGAGGTCGATTGATGGTTGAGTTTGGTCCAGAATAGAACACGATTTATAACAAAATTTTTAGATAAAATATTTGAATCAAGAATCTGATTTGTGTATTCCATTGGTACTGAAGTTTTATACAGCGTATAGTCTTCGGGTTTTTTGAGTTTAGTTGTTCGCACCTAATATCATTTATTCCGGCATTATTAAAATATTTTGTTAAATCGGCGCTTGTTGTGTCCGCTTGCAGCCTGTTAATGTGATAATGATGGTACTTACTTGCTCCTTTAAGTATTGTAGTTTTCGCAATAACAAACATTGATTTACGTTGTGTTGTCTTCTTTTTTCGTACGTCTGTCCAGGCTTTTTTGTTAGTTTCCAGGTGTTCACTAAATTGTACGGTTGAATTTTCATTTCTTCCTTCGTGATTAATTTTTGTATTGGCGTTATGTATTGTCACCTTTTCTGTATTTGCTTGGGTGTTACTTATTTGCTTTCATCTAACAGACTTCATAACAGATAACGAAAAACTAACTGCGTTCATAAAGAATTGCTTCAGAGAAACAACCGAAGCAGAGGCTGCAACAGAGAAGTACAAGAAATTGTGGGCTGCCTATGGCGTGGCCAACTCTAAGATCCGTAAAACAATGATGTATAAGGTAGCATACTGGTAGAATGAAGAAGTGCCAAGGCAAGGAGGGAAGATAACTTGCTAAACGTAACGCGGCGCGTTGCATACGTTTAAGCAATACAGACTCCGAACACACTAGAACACGTCATTAAAGAAGTATGGACTATTTCTATCGATCATGAGGCAGGAGAAGGAGGTGGAAGAAGTTCAGTGGGGTAGACCTTACCAAACAGTCGTGAAGAGACATAGGTCACCCCCTAACAAGTCACTCGTATATGGATACACTAGAAAGGTCTAAAAATAGGTACAATATTCTATCACAGTTACGGATGCCCGAGAGTGGACCAGCTATTCACCGCGGTGAAGACAGCTGCAGTGGCAACTGGTTTGTCGGATCGCAAAATACTGTGACAGGCCACGACTCTCAATAACTAGCAGACGTCTGGCTGTCTTAATAAGGGCATCTTTATTAACAAGTACAAGTCCGCCAGGCTTGTGCTCCTACCCAAGAAAGGGAGACTGACCAACCTACCCGGAGTGTACTGCCTCGTGAGTCTGATTGATGAGAAGAACGAGAAAGTAAAAGGGAAACTACAAAGGTAGGCAGATATAGGGGAACAACAATTCTGATTCAGTCAAGGCAAGTCCACGGCGGATTCGATATTGGCATTTGTATAACTCCCCTTACCTGCCTTTAACCTCAAGCACTCTCCAACAAATTTACCATAGCTGCCTGTAAAACTTTATCCCAGCACCACCTTCCAATTAGCGGGGTTCAAAGACCCTACGTGCGCATCTCTTAGCATTTGAAACCTCTCGGATCCCTGCGAGTACCACGAGGAGGTAGAGGTTGCACTTGACTAATCGAAAAAAAATGCTTCGTAGTCCTCTTACTAGACTTCTTAGCAAAGTGTCTCATAGCTGATGGTCTCCGAGTGACAAGTTGGAGATGGCAAACCGGAGAAGCTGACATCTTCGTGATGTGACATTGTTGCCAGCCGCAACACAGGACGAACAGAAGTAACTATACAAGCCCTCGACCGAAGTGACGAATAGCCTAGCCTTCCGTGTGAATCTGCAGTAGAGTCAGAGATACTCTCTCCCGCGATACTGGCAGTCAGAAAATATGGATAGGGCAGACGGTAGACCAAACTACGAAAAAAACACTGGATGTGGAAAATGCGTTCAATTTAATTCCCTGGAACTTCATTTTAAAGGCACTGGAAGATATAAGCGACTCACCTTACCCGATAAGGATGGTTCGCAACAACCTTTAGGTCCGAATTCTTATCAACAAGGCCGGAAGGGTCTGTGTCTCCTCTATCTGGGAGAAGTAACACAATGGTCGATACCGGGAACACTTATTAAATGTAGGCTACGATGACGTCTTCCTCCTGTCGTTTCCAGAGTGAGTAGAAACAATAGTATTTGCAGTTGACTTGCTGATTCTGTTGAGCATGTGGGATATCGGGGACTTGAAGCTGGTAGTCCAGATAACAGCAGACCTAGAATAAGACGGCTTGTCTCCATAAAAGAACGCATCCCTAGTAAACATATTAGGCTAGGAGATGGTGCTAAAATGAAGATACATGGGGTGACCATGGAGACCAAACTCCATGTGCAGTTCTCAGGTAAAAGAAAGCCGTAGTCATATTAATGAGGACCATTAAAGGGATCGAGGAAACTGTTGATAAACATAAAAAGAAAAATCAGAAAAACCGTGATAAGCTAGGTAGGGTGTTAAATCCCGCCTCTGTACATATTATCAACGGTCGCAGAAGTGGTGCTGGCATTAAAACTGCTGTCGGATCTGCCGGTGAAAATGAAAAGTATGGTGCACAAAGCGCTAACTAGTGGGATTGGCAAAAGAGCTGGCCGCTAGAGAATAAAAGCTCAGTGACAGATGCTCGCTGGGATCTTAGACCTGTAAACTAATCCCTGTCATTGGCAAGGGAGTATGGAAAGGTTACTTCTGTATTAAATTTTTACGAGTGACGAACAGTCATTAATAAGACGGAGGAACCACAGTGTATGCATTGAGGATCACACTCTGGAGAGTTGTTCGGCTTGGGAATTTAAATGATCAGATCTGTAGATGGCATTCGGACAGCCAATCTGGTAAATAAGATGCTGGCTTTTGAAGACATCTGGAGATCCGTCAGCTCCGTCACCATGACGGTGCTGGAGAGGAAGAAGAGATGAAATAACTCCGATAGTCCTCCATAACACAAAGGCAGATGAGAAGAAATTTAAATCCTTGTTATGTGCTTTTTGTCGTCAAGTATTACCCTACCTGTTTGTTTGTATATTTGCATATTTGTATATTATTGGATGTTTAATGAAATAAAGAGCAAACGGGGGAAAGGAAAACGTAGAAAACCGGAAAACAAAATCTTACTTTCAATACTCTTATTTTAACGAAACACATTATCTTGAGAAAAGTAAATTAAATTTCTTAAAAAACTTAAGAACCTCGCATAAATATTTTTTTCAAAATTTTATAAAACGGTTTTTCTAAGTAAACACGATATATATTAAAATAAATAGTTTTTTGTAAACGAGCATCGGTCAAATATATATTTAACCAAATTAATGACAAGAATTAAGTTTAAGGATTAAAAATATATTTGAGGCACAAATATTAATAGCACATGATAAATTATTGAAAACTCGTGTCGTGGTTGAAGATAAAATTGGTGAAATTGTAGGGATGTTGTGAAAGGATAACTAAAGGAAGCTCTTGATTGCTGGACAACATTTGTTAGTGAGGTAGTGGTTTGGAAAAGGAGAAATTTTTTTGTAAGATAGGATAGGACAGAAAAGAAATCTTGAAGGGTTAATTGAACCTCGGCAGAGAGTTTAATCTTTATTGCTCTTTCTATATAACGTTCCGTTAAAAACCATTATCAAAGTCAAAATTTTTCACAAAGCTTTACAATGATTTTTTACGATGGTTACCAACGAGTTTTAAACACAAAGACATCCTATTGTGGAAGACTCAAGTAAGCCCAAACTTCGAGAAAATATGCAAGTTTTCACACGAACATTGAGATTTTCAGATTTAAAAATAATATACATAAATATACCATGATATAAGAAATACAATTAAAATACCATTTAAACTATTTTGTATATGCTGGTGTGAATAAACCACCTTCACTGTAGAGCAAACCATACTAGTAGACGCGGTTTTAACAGTTACACGTCTAATTATACTATCTGGATCAAGGTGAACTTTCTAAATTCGTTTTAGTTGCCATTTTAATGACGGCAGATTATCATGCTTGATTATTATCTGCTGAGTTGTCCAACATCTATGCTGAAGTCTTTGGAATTCCATTTAGTTCTCTTGTTATTTCAACTTTTGTATTAACTCCCAATGAGTTTGACTATTCTCGGCTACAAATTCATTGATAGATCCAACCGAGGACGTCAGATCATTACTCAAGGAAGTTGTGTACTGCATAAGTATGCGTTAGAATTGAATACGTACTATAACCAAGATTTTAAAAGAAACTGCATCAGTAATCAGGTCATCCACATAAAAGTCACTCAAATACTAAGCACTTCCAACGGAATAATTGTTTGCCTCTTGATGACGAGTTCTTGAATCCTGATTTACATGCACTAAGGGTGCTGTCCCATAGTCTCCATTGCTAATTTGTACTATATCAATTATTCTTAATTGTTTTTTAAGGCATGATTTTCACCAAATTCTTTGGAATTTGCAGTCTTCGTCTCCTTTAGTCTCCTTTCGACATATTATAACTAAAATTGACAAAGATGACAAATTTATAACTTCTGATCCTGGACAATATCGAGAATAGGCCATTTTGCACAAATGGACATTCATAGAACGTCAAATGGAATGCCAGTTGATGATAATGCTAAGTCATTAAAAATCGTACGCCGTTTAGTAGTCAAAATATTTTCTTTTATCATACAATAAGGTGGTAAGTGGAAAGCCTCACTAATGTTACCTTTAGCTTGACGTATGTATTCTAAATTTGAAAATTCTTCTTCTACAAACTGTTGATATTCAATGTAAATTTGTGATCGTTCGGTTAATATATGGCCAAGTACACAGCATTTTCCTTTGTACAGAAACTCACATTTGCGGCTTGATTCACATTTTTCAATAACTGAAGGGCTACTTGAAATTGTTCTGTTTCATCTCTAGTGTTATTTTTCTGGAAGTGTTTTTGCACATATTCAATCTTCCAGAATTTTTAAAATGCGTCATTAATTTATATTCATAAGTAAACAGTAATCGCACTCTTGATGACCATGCAGCTTAAAAAAATAAACCAATACATCCGATAAGGGTGACTATTCAGGTGTTGGTATTCACTGCTACATAGTGATAGATTTTTTTTTCTTCTGAGAACTTCCTTCCATTCCACCTTTTTATTGTTATTTTGTTTATGGTCGTTTATCTCGCTCAGTGTATAGCTTTTTTTGTAATTTGTGCTTGATTAAAAAACATCAACATTGTACTTGTCCTTATCTTCGATTATTTTAAGATCGTAAATGTAAGTATATTATCTGTTTTAAACAGATATGGGAAACTCTTTCCTCCACATACTAATAATTCACAAAGTTTAAAAAATATATTTTTTTTTACATTTATCATATGTGAAGTTCTACATTTACACACATAATAAAAACTTGATTATACTTTCAAATCGAAAAGTTAGATGATAAAAATATCAATATTTCGTGGATATATTCTATCTTATCAAAATAACATTACCGAACACGGCCTAATGGAAAAGGCATTAAAAGTTTTGCGCGTGAAGATGGAGAACTCAAGACTCTTTTAAAAGTATAAGCCTCCCGATATAACTACTTCGTATAAAATTACGATAACTTAAAATAATTCCATCTGATCAGACTATACACGACGCCTCTCTGGCAGTGATTAGTGCGTCAGGCTGTTCCGTGTTTGCCATCTAATTACACCAGTGGTCGATTCTAATTGCACTTCAGTGCGACTAGGTGACGCTCGCAAAGTGATAGGTTCAATCGGATGGAGGACCGTCGGATAAGTGAGCATATCCAAGACTATTCCATAATTTACACCGCACTAATTAATTCTGCGGAAATTAGTTTCGCCACCACCGCGAAAACTTCGCTCCCAATCGTAGGTTCTGCGATCAATAGCGTTTTGATTGGGAAAAATTAATTAATCGAACGGGGGGAAATGGAATCAACACCCGCACAGACGACCCATGCGTTATTTAATTAAACTCAGAAACTCGGGGCTCAGACTTTTAGTTGATGGCGAGACTTCGGTGTCAGGATATTGTTGGCACCGCAACGGCTAATATGGTGTAATAATAACTCGTATACAAGTTCTCGTTTACTCCTTGCAATATTCTTTTTATAAACATAAATTCGAACATACGGTGAATGTTATCATTTTTTTAATGACGTGTCCTTATAACTTTTTAAAACTTTGGAATGGTTTAAGTTTCGAAGTTTCTGTAATATTACACCCGGCGCATCCACCAAAATTGGTAAATAATACACTAAAATAAATAGTAAACTACGAAAACTAGAAAAGATTTAATGGCAGCAGTTATACTTGCTTTAGTTAAAAATTATTTATACAAAATTAAAATTGTGGGAAAACATTATAATTTTTATTTAGAAAAAATATTAATTAATTATATGTTTATTCAAGTGAAATGTATATAATATATAATAATAATAAAAATATTAATAAATTGTCTTTATTATGTATATTGATCACCTTTATTGACAAATGTGTTCAATTAAATTATAAATAATGAATGGTGTGTTAGTTTGTTAATATGTCAAAGGCTATTATATAATATAGTCAAGGAAAGATTATATTTGCGATTTGATTTGATAACTTCAATTGGTCAGTTATGAAGAGATAACATATAAATAAAAATATATCTTCGTTTTCGATAAAATATTAAAGAATATTTGGTTGTCGTGGCGTTTATTTTGTGGCCATGAATATTATGAAGCTCCTTCTTCGTAATATTCGATTCCCGGTGACTTTGTTTTACCACTTTTATTTAAACTATTGAACTGATTTATATAAATAAGAAACAATTCGTAATTTTAAAACACTTTACGTTTGATAACGACTAGCTGTTACTCGATACTATACTTACATTTAATTTTATGTGCTTTAAAAAATATAAAGGTTTTTACTTTAAAATTTAAAAAGTGAAGATAAATTTTCAATAAATAACTGCCCCATAAATTAACACATCAATTTTTAACTGATTGAGGTTAGAGGCACTTACTTCGTGATATATTTTAATTAAATAGAACTTTTCACTTACTTAATATAAAATATTAACTAAGTAAATAATTATATATATATATATATATATATATATATATATATATATATATATTTATTTACATCATTTTTTAATCCCAGAATTTCTCACAATAAGGGAATGTTAACATATTATTGTATATAAATGTGTTTTTATAGGATTCAGTCAGCTGTAGTTTAAAGAGTTCAAAGAGTCACACAACAAGCTGCTGTCTAATTAAAACTTTCGAGCTGCTAGTATAATTTTCCCATAATATAATGTTGTATGACATTGCTGAAAAGCACTACATAATCTATACAATAAGCAAAGCAAATTTAGATAGTTAATATAGTTAATATTGCAATGTCATGAGCATATGAGCATATAATCACTATTTGGTTTATTTTATGCTAAATTCACTTGATTTTCTCTTGAAAGTTTCACAACTACTCAAAACAATTAAATTAATATTGATGTTCTTAAGACCTTTTTGTTTTATTAGAATTTAAGATGGCACTATTTGGCTTATAATACTAGTATAAAGTAAATTGATTTAGAATATAAATAAAAATACTTTTTTTAGAATTTTTAAAATATTATTTAAATGGTTCGTAAATTTTTCCCAAATCATTTCCCTAGCGTAGTTTTGATCTACCTTAATATATTATTTAGTTTCTTGGCCTAGACTCATACATTTTTGTTATCTTAGCGTAATCTTGACCTCTGCTAATAAATTATTAATTACTCTGAAGTACACTTGTCTTAGGCTAACAAATTTGCATTGTTCTTATGTACTCTTGACCTATCCCAATAAATTAACCATTAAATAAACATAATTTTTACTTGGTTTGTATAACTGAATTAAATAAATAATTGTCAAAAACGTTAATTTGTGAAAAAAAAACCAATTGAAATAACGTTTTTTATTGCTAATGGTTTATATCTAACTATTTTGCAAATCGAAACAAAAATATGTTTTTTTTCTCGAAATTTATTTAAAAATACTTCATTTATTTTTTATTTTCTGAAATATATTTAAAAAGAGGTTGTACTAATATCAAATTCAAATTATCAAAATTAATAGAATTTAAAAGAAAAAGTTTGCAAATTTCAAAAGCCCAATTGTCAAAATTATGAAAAAATAACATATAAAAAAGTGTGTTTAAAAAATTGTAGAGATTATTGAAAAATAAACATTTGAAGAAATTAACAATTTCAGAAATAATGAAAATTTAAAAGAATATATAACCATTGTTATATTTTTTACGAATTAAAATGCCGTTAGCAGGCTTTTTACTTAGTGCTGATATCGTTTTTTAGACGTGCTAAAAAAAAAATATTCCACCGGCGTGTTCAGATTTTATTAAAATTTTTCTTTCCAATTACTTGGAAGGACCCATGTAGTAAGGGCATATATCCACTGATGAGCTGTGATACCGCCAAACATGTGTTTGGAGATTGCCTTAAGTAATAATTTCGTGAGGTCTAAAAAAATCATGAAAATCAATAGTTTTCAAAAAAGTAATTGTCAGATAAATTACAGAAAAGAAAAATTAATTTTTGTTATTAAAATTAGAAATAAAAGATATAAAAGATTAAGAAGAATTGTTAATTATCATAAACGTATATATTCGAGAAAAACGTGTTCTAAAAATAACAGTTGACAAAAGTAATTGTTTGTTTTCAACAAAGAATTAAGAATAGAATACTCCATATGTATTCAGCTTCCTAATTTACTTTTAACAGTAAAATTAGCAATTAAATTTGATATCATATATATACAACATCTTTGTTAACGAACAAAAATACTGATAAAGTAAAGAAGGCCTTCATTGATAGGGATAACAGAGGTAGAGTCATATAGGTTCGAAGTATTGTGTAGATGATTATTGGGGTGACGAATTTTGGGTAAAGTTCTCGCTCGCTAACTTGGATATTGTGGATAATAGGATTGCACGAGTTGGAAAAAAGGACATTGCTATAGTCGAGTAAAGGGCGACACATTATTATGAAAATTTTAACCAAATTAAATTTTTATAGTATGTTTTAATAGATATATCGTTCTTTTTGTATGTAAGCTGTGTTGTGTTTGAAAATTTACTTTTCGATCAATACAATAGCTTAGGTGTTTTATAGACGTAGAGTGGGAACCAGTTGTGTGGAAGATGTGGATATGGTGAGCAGAATTATTGTTGTGGTGATAGAGAATTAGAAGCTGGGATTTGTGGGGATTGATTTTAATTCGTCATTTTGCAAACCAGTGTCGTAGGGAGTCAATAAGCTGCTGAAAAGGGTAAAAAGCGTCAGTTACGGCGGGAGCGTGAAAAATTAGGGATGTGTCGTCTGCAAATTGGAAAGATTGAAGTGAAGAGGATCGGGATTGTAAATGTAGAAGCAGAAAATGTTGTAGGGTAGTGTAGAGAGAGGGGTTCCTTAGGGTAAATTTTGACTTTAAGGGATCTGTTTGAAAGCAATTGCTTGATAATAAAAATAATATGAGTATGAATTTTTAGGAGGTAACATTTGTACCAGACATAGTCGAAGGCTTATTTTATATTATTATCCCAGAAATAAATTAACACATTTCTTTCTAAAGTTCACAATTGATTAATGGACAGACGGAAGATAGCGTGAAAGTGGTTTTGTTATAAACAATCCTAAGATTAAAACATGATAATTTAACACTACATTTCTATAGCCAAAAGTTTACGTTTAGGCAGGAATTAGTTTTTAAAGTTACAATAACTATTATTAATTTTATTTATAATAATTTACTATTAATGATTATTTTAATATATCATTTTAGTTCTATGGCTTTAATTAATTCATATGAAGTATAAAAAACAGTAGTACTACACCATAAAAACTTAAATATTATTTTTTATTCACGCATCTTATAAATATTACACAATTACAAAAATTCAACTAGAAAGATTCGGTTATTTGAAAGTTTTTCATCTCCTAATAATAATTGATATCTTGTCCCGCAAAAATTAGTGTTTCAACTTAGTACCCGATTTAATTAAACTCTTATTTATTATCTGTAAGTTCTAGCGTTGAATCACTAAGATAGATCTAGCAACAGACGGCGCATGAGTAGTAAGTAGGCTGACAAACAAACAGGGCATGTTTAGTTTAGTTTGCTGCAATTTTCGGTAGCATTGAACAATATTGACATTATCGTTGAGGTTAAGAGGCATGCGGAACACCAATAGGCCGCTGGTTTTTAAGGGCATGGGTATTTTTATTAAACACTTATAACCATTTTAAAGAGGAGCCAAAAAGTATTTTAGATTCTTCACCTTCTAATCATATTCCTTCAATGAATCGTTCCCAATATAGAATGACAAATGTGTTACATCTACAGCATTTTAGTCGCACATAATCTAGTATCAATATAATTATTAATGAGCCACCCATATTTTTAAATACATCCAGCACTTCAATTAATTATTTTCTAACGAAACTGATACCGATACTGATATTACCGAAAATATTAATTTTGGCCCCACAATTTCTGATCATTTAGCTCAAGAAATTTATTATTACTTCCCTCGGAAAGTAATATCATTGTCATTACCAGCTGGTACAGACATTATACTAGCCAAATAACATCTAGACGCATTAATCCCAATAGTATTAACAAATTGAGATTATTGTTGTGCAAGTATACACAAAATATTGACGAGACTATAGACATTGATCAGTATTTCACCTGTTTCTGGGAGCACTTTAATTGGTGTTTTCAAATGGAGTGTCCACTTAAATTGGATAAAACAAGAAAGAGAGGTAACAATAATTCTAAAAAAATGCTCGGATAGACTAAGTAGTTCAATTAAAAAATACCATAAATAGCATACAAATAAATAAACTATATAAATCAAATAAAAAGATATTAAATATGTTGATAAAAAATTTAAAAAATCAAAATTTTATTAATAAAGCTGGTAATAAAATAAAGGCCCTATAATAATTGGTTAACGTCATCTCTAGTGTTTTTAATCGTCGTAATTACGCTGAGTACATACTCATAAGTAAAATAATAAAATTAAAAATTAAATACTTCGATGACAGACAACATCAACTGAAGCAGAAGGGGTCAGAGTGGAAGAACACATAGTGAACTATGCCTGCAAGTCCTGTAACCTAAATTTTTGTAGTTGTTAATGTACAATTTAAAATTTTAATATATCTAATGTAAAGAGGATATTGTAAAGTGAAAAATAAATAAAATAAATGAATTGTAATCGTATCAATAATAAAATTTAAATTTGGATCCACACATGTTAATAATTTGGATAATTTATTAAGCTCACAAAAAGATCATACTACTTGTGAATGTACAACATCTGAGATACTCAATGACTTTTAATCCTATTGCAAACAGAAATTATTGCTATTATCAAAAACTTTAAAGATACATCACCTGGGTATGATGATATACTCATATATCTCGTAAAAAAAATTCATCACTGCGCAAAATAGTATAATGTGTTGAGTAATGCATTAGAGACATAGTGAGACATAATGTTGGTGAAAATAATACTGAAGAGCGTTGTAAAGTGAAAGGCTTGTCCCAAATCGTAAAGGTGATTTTATAAAAAAAAAATCTTACCTACCTGACTTCAAAAAATATCTTCATCATATAGAGAGAAGGCATTGACGTTTTATGGAAAGGAAACGTAAGGGATATAAGATGAATCAATATAAATTGATTTGTTTTGTAGTCTTAGTAAGACTCATTGTTGTAGATTCACGAAATGTTTTCGTATTTTTAAATCATTAAACATTATTTTAATTCTAACTGACATAAAGTACAAGTTGTATGTTTCAACTTTGGCTCAAACATAGATAATTTTGCATAGAATCTGATAATGTACTCCATTTTTTTTTACTTTGAAAAAAAATGACTTTGGCCTTTGTTGCATACATTCACGATTAAAAAAAAAATTAGGGGACATTGGCCGATATAACAACAATAAAAAAGAGAATATAGTTATTTGTTACGAAGTTTATTATATTTTTACAAAGTTTAATGTTAACAAAGGTGAAATAAACTAAATACATTACAAAACTAAGATATTCTACATCTAGATATGAAAAACGTTATGATAGTAAATCTATTTCCTCTTCAGAAGCTTCACCCAAGTAATCCACTATGTTATCATTTGGTGACATTTGTTCAATAAAGTGATTCTAGTACATGCGATTAGTTTTGCTGATATATGGCAAAAGTGCCTTTAAGTCATTTAATTTATCCGTACTTAAGGGGAGTGGTTTATTATTAAGTAGTTGAAGCTTGAGAAGACGACCCTGTCGTGTTTTCCTCTGATTTCTGGATATATCGAAAATTTTAAACTCGTCCTCAAAGGAATGTTTGTACAAAATGTTCAGAGAATCTGTTGAATACTGCATCCATTTTATTTTGAGCCACTGAATTGGTTCCTTTAAGATGTTTATTTTTCGATGTACATAGTGAGTGTTTAAACATGATTTGAAGTTTAAAAAGTCGTTTTGTTCCAATTCTATAACCTTTATAGGGGGTTTTCTTGGCACCAAACGTATTACATTTGCAATCTCGGGGCAACTCAATATCAGCACTAGTACGTTTTTTGGTTTTTTCTATAGTCGCATGGATAGTGTCTGCCTCCATATGAGTATGTCCAGGCTCAAGAAACTTATGGTTAATAGTTAAATGTTTACCTTTAGCTTTCAATTCAGAAACAGTTTGCAGTAACATTGTAGAAAAATACATATTGCGGTTTTGACCTCCGCAGGAGTGGCTGTACATAATTACCGTGTGTATATTATTATTTTTTGCAGGATTATGAAGGTAATGGTAAATGCAAGAATCGATTTCTGCCCTCCACGACCAGCCATTGTCTCATTCCATAGGTAACACACAGAAGAGGATTCTTTTCCTATGGTTTGGTAAATGGTAAGGTTAAATGTCCACAATTAACGTTTGTAGAAAAAACTCAATCCACTTCTGATATTTGGAGTAGGCAAACATTTTTGTAAGTCGAATGACATGGTAACAAAACCTGGATTATGATGAACTTCCTCCTTATCTCTTCTTTTTGACTTGTATGCCGACTCAGCCAAATGTAGGTGTCTGGTTTTATTTTCTTCGATTAATCTGCGGTCTATCTCGTTTTCACAACATTTTAACTGCATAAGAAAATTGTCGCATTTTGCGCATGTATCATTTTGTGAATTATGAAATGATACGTTGAATTCCTCAACAAACATTTTTCTGTATAGGGAGGCATTCCGTGATTGAATATTTCCTTCTTTACAATAATCCAAATACAGTCGGTACATTTGAGCAATCGATAGATCAGGTGACAAGTACTTTTTCTGAGTGTGGGATCGTGAATAGTGACTCTGATAAGCGGGAAATAGTTTTATGTGTTCTCTTATTAGGAGTTGATCCTTTTCTGGGATTTTAGGAGAACATATTTTGCTATTGATTGACCGTTTCTTTTCAACAATTACTCTCGCTTTTTTTTAAATGACGTCAGATGTATTTATAAACATAATTTGACACACTTCCATTCTTTTGCCGTTGATGTTTGTCAAAAAATATTTTCTAGAAAAGTTTCGTCTACTTTTCTTGCCGTCATTTTATCTTAATCGCTGAACATGCTTTTCCTCTTCTTCTATGGAATTTGCCACAAACTGGTTTTGTCCAGAGCTAAACAATTTAGAAAAAATTGTAAAGAGAATTTGTCGCTTGTCAGGGGTAAATTTCTTAAAACCCCTCTTTTTGCATGAGCACGCTGCTTTCATTTCTTTGGCAGGTAAAGTTTTCTTTCCCGACACTGACGAATATTCTCTGCTTTGAGTTTTCAACAGTTTTCTTATATTTCGAGTCCAATTAGAAGAATTCCGCTTTCCTTTCCTAGTAGCGTCATCTTTGTTTTCTTCCCCTGCGTGATATTTATTTGATTTTCTGCCGAATCAACCAATTCTGCATTGTTAATAAGTTCTTCATTTACCAGACCGATATCCAAACCGACATCTTCAAACTGTTCTTCTCGGTTGTTTTCAGTGTCCTCGTCACTGTCCGACGGTACATATTCATCACCACTATCGTCTTTAAATGGTTATGAATCGCTGGAATCTGTATTTTTATTTTTTTCTTCTTCAAGGATCTCTTCCAATTCCTTCGTTTCTGGAACTGGTATTATGCTGGACCGTGTGCTTAAATTGTCATCATCACTGACTGACGCTGATTCTACAAGATACCAATACAAACCAATACAATGTACATGTCATGTGGACAACTCGGACTTTTATGAAAATGCATATTTTCAACTATTCAGAGCCTCCTGCAATGATATGCGGCTATTTTCGGTATTTATTGTACATATAAGTCCGGGCTTTAGTTATTACAACGAATCAACATAACCTCAAATCGGCAATATTAAATGAATAGTTCTATATAAAAATATAACGCAGTACTGAATCACTTACTATTGTCAGCTCCACACATCTGTAAAATCTACCTTGTCCTTGAATTATAAGTATTCATTTTCTTTGTTTCACAAACACTTTAAAACTAGAATTGCGATGCGGCTGCAACCATGTAACGTTTATGATGGCTACTGCTGCTATGAAGGTTAAAGTTAAAAAGGCCAATGTTGACATTGACCCATTTATGTTAAATAAAATAATATCAATAGTTACAACTAAAAGGGCCAAAGTAGACACTGGCCCTTTTTGCATAAACTGATGTTGATGAATTCATAGCGACATTGGCCAAAATTAAATTTATAGATCTGCTATTGGTTGAGATTTGACATTGGCTGTTTTACCATCTTAAAGGCCGTAAGAAAAGAAGTCTAATATATTGCTTAAATCAAAACGGCAAAATATTGACATTGGCCTTTTTAGCTCCAAGTCACAGAAATATTACCTCTACTTGTTGCGAAAAACAATAAAAAGCATGACCCCTAATTTAATTTAATTAAAAAATCAATAATGTTATTCATGGATCATATATTTTTCTTATACATAATCAAAGTCCCAGTGGAAGAACAGGGTGATTTTCTATTTCATATCTTTTT
Organism: Ontholestes murinus; assembly: GCA_963969525.1. Lineage (NCBI taxonomy): Eukaryota > Metazoa > Arthropoda > Insecta > Coleoptera > Staphylinidae > Ontholestes > Ontholestes murinus. The sequence continues at coordinate 49,229,124 of OZ018393.1, read as the reverse complement.
CATACCTTATAAGTTTCTCTATTTATATTTGTTTTGATATAAATTATATATATCTAAATCTGTATGTAAACTGGTTATGAAAATAAAGGCTTATTATGATTTTTATTATTATTATTATAGCTCATTTGAAGGTGTAGCAGTTTGTCAATACTCTACCAACATAATCTTTAACTTTAGTTATTACATTTTTAACTGGAAAACTTAGTAAGTATTATGCTATTTCCTCAACAATACATAAAAACGTGTAGTGAATTTTGTCAAAAAGATATTCTAGAGTAAAAAGGTGAAACTGAGAAGAAATTATGGTTCATGTTTAAGATCTTTGTCTAGAAAACATTATTCTCATAATATTCTATTCCAAAATCATTTGTAAAGCTGCAAAGATCATAATCGCTAGAGAAAAGAAGAAATTAAAAGTTATTTTTTTTAGCTTTTAATACAATTAGAGGTTAAATATACTACGGATGCATGAAGGCTTAAAACTCCCAGTAAAATTCCATTTTGGTGTCTTCAAAACTGACAAAATCTACAATAGATCGAATCTGGTGGGTCTATTGATGACAGAGAAATAAAAATTGGTGATGAATATATTTTACTATTTATTCTTACAATTTCATCTATTTTTGATTGAAATATCTACATGTGGTAACAACGCAGAGGTTAAATGTATTTCCACTAGTATGGGCTTTTGAATTTTCTATAATAAACAAATGCCACTAAACTAAAATAAATTGAGTAGGACTCTAACACACGCATACATAAATATCGAGCACCAGCGTAGGTAATGAATGGTTTATAATAATTAATCCTTCGTGGAAGGGCTATACATGCAAATATATAGTAGTTCAAAACCAGATATTAATATTCCTGAAAACATATTTGATAGTACCGCGTACATGTATGCGGATGATACAACGATTTATCAGATGTCTCACATATATCAATATATAAATAAAATAATTGAATCATTTTAAACCTGCTGTAACAAAAACAAATGTATACTATGTATACTAACGATGATAAAGTGTATGGTTGCGACCGTCACTATACTGAATTGAAAAATTTACTATGTTTACAAATTTGATTATCAAAATATCATTATCAAATTCGAACTTGTAAAACTCAATTGTATTGTACGTGTATATATTTTCCTTCCTTAGAAACTCTAGAACAATAATTACTTTAATTTAAACTCACGAACTAGCTAGATCTCTATCGATATAGAATAGAAATTTTTAAATTTCATTTAGACATATTGTATTTATTATTAATTAATAGTCTTCAGCGGTGTTTTCTGTTTTAACGAAGATTCTAAAATTCAAGTCTCTAATAAAACTGTATCAAAATTATTAACTATTGTCCGTCGTTAAAGTTGTAAGCCAAACCAAAATAATATTAACTTATATAAGAATGATTTTAAGCAACACTGACAAGTAATTATAATTGCAAATAATACTGCATTATCGTTGATTGAAATATTCAACATTAACCGCTAAAAATAATTTCTCCAGATGTATAAAAATTTAACTTGTAAATATTAGCAACTGTACCTATGTATATAATGCTGCTATTTCTGATCGTTTCAATTTCTGAATGATAAATAAACATGTAAAATTTATTGTCTTGTTTTTGTAACCCCACTCGTACAAATAACTAATCATCGATGCAACCCACGTCTATGTATTGATCAATTGATTGCATGAATATGATAGGGGGTATAAACGTATGACGTCCACAGTTTAGATACTATCTAACCCAACATGCACTCCGTGAACCGCGAGTTATCCCGAACGCTCGACAAAATACGGATTAACGTGCTACTTCAAGTTTAAGCATCCTCAATCTAACACCATTGGCTGCTACGCACGTAGCATTTAAAGTGCACTTTACTTTGGATGTCGCGATAGGTTTGGTATAGGGTTGCCATTTTCTAGGGGACTCTATTAAAAACATGTGAGTTAGGTATCTATACAATATTTTAATCAATGGTTCTATAATTGTTAAATTGGTATTCATTAAATTATACAAAAAGTTAAATCTCTATCTGGAATATTTTATTTCGCATAGCTTTTGACGTATAATTTAGTAATATACAAAGGCAATTGGAACTAGTTTTAGTTCATTTTACAAAAATATAGAAGGCGTTGACTGGTTCCACAATGAATTATCGATTTTCTTTAAAATAAGAGATTTACATTATATGTTGAAAATATCAAAACAAAAAAATATGAATTATATATTTTGATGATAAAGCTATTGGATTATTGTGAAAAACAAATGGACCAACTTATATCTAGCCCAGATTATCATGAAGAAGATATATTATGTGTTTATTATAGCCAAACTTATTTTATTATCAGAAAATAACATCGATGGCAGTATAAAAAATATACTTTATAGTAAGCGCATTAAAAGACCCTGTAATAAACTGTGTTGCGTTGTTTCGACGCCCGTAAAAAACACCCGATTGATATATTTCGGTAAGTTATGTTATCGGTGTACCGCAAATATGGAGGGGCACTTATACGCCCCCAACATCTATATATCATAACCCCAGCAAGCCGTAAGATTTCCTTACACCCGTATTGGCAAACTTTTTATTTATCGCTAAGCCTCCCAGGTGACTTTTACGGCCATCTCCTCCTGTATATTTATATTTATACGGGCCACGCCATGTAGTTTCTTTTTCGTCAGACGAGGTATAATCTTGGATGCTACACAGTGACTCCCATTTTATGATGGACGAATTGGCCGACGTGTCGTCGACGCGTAACACTCGTAAACCCGGCGCTGCGCGGAAATTGTGAATGCTTTATGGGTTTGCCTTCATTATTTTGCATGCCGGATGAAGCATAAACTGATGGGAATGTAACGAGCCGTGTTTTACTGCGAACACGTTACGCTCTTATCCGCCCGTTCATCTATAATTTGCAGATCTGCTTGTCTGCATTTGTAGCAGATGAGAATGCATCGTGTATCTTCATAAAAAAATCTCAATGACTCTTTTGTACGGGGATTGTACTCCGTTTCTTTATTAAGTTAAGGGCCTGTAAAAAATCCAATGACGTCTAGTTTATAAAATGTATAATAAAACTTGATTCACTTCGAAAAGATATGGTAGATATATTCATAAAGTCGTTCCTTCATATCTTTTTCTTTAAAAATCTTGCGTATTAATGTCATTAGCCAATGCAGGGCCTGGTTATTAGTTGCGATGGTGATGGGATCCCCTATGCACGTAACCCCTGAACTTGTTGAGGGCCCAGATGATGGTGTGGATTTCTCTTGGTCTCTGTTGTGATGTAATTTCTTTCCGCCGAGATAAACAGGCGGCTGGCATACTCTATGAGGTGTTCTTTGGGTACTTCGGCTGGATAAGAACTGCCCCTAAAATCTAGTCACTTGCGTTTGTCATGATAAAATATAGTTCGTGGATATAGCGGTTTTTAGAATTAGCGCTATCTTGGGGGTAAACTGTACCTCTTGCTGCTGCTGACCCCATCTCAAAGTAGCGGATTTCTTTAAAAGTTTTGTTATGTGTTAACTTTTGTATGCAAAATTTGGTATACACCGTCGGGTACTAGAAGCACGTCTCTATGAAGGAGACGGTCTCTTTACGGTCCTTGGGACTTCAGAAGGCGATTGCTTGTAAATACTCACCATAGATCTGCAATGATACATTCCTATGTTATAATGTGGCCGAGAACTTTAACGCGTTCTGGACAAAACGTTGTCTTTTTTCGATTTGCAGCGAGGGGCTCCTGATTGAAAGGGCTGAGGACGTCCTCCATATCGTGCAAATGTTGCCTAAAATTGTTGGATAGCATGATGATGTTGTCAAGGTATGTAAGCGTTCAAACATTTAATGCATACCTTTAGGACAATTTATTGCGGAACTGCCGTGTTCCCCACTTAATCTACACTACGAAGAAACTAGTTTAAAACCAACACCTGTAATAATAATCACAATTTTGACGACACAGATGTACTTGAGATAATTCATTTTGCCGAAAAAGGCTTAAAAATGGATTTACTCTAGTCTCTTGAAATTATTTCTTTTGTTGATTTCCATTGTTCTGTGATACACATTATATGACATTCTTATATTATTCATGCAATTTCCTATAGATGAGATATTTTGATGAATTGCAGCATATTTTAGTCATTTATTGTCGTCTTTGTTTGTTTTGTCCTTTGATTTCTCAGCGGTAAAATTGAATCTTCTAATTTCGATTCCCGTAGGTCACGAAGTTAAGTTCATTAATCGGTCCAGATTACAAAAATCCGCCCATACTTTAAACAATTTATTGCATCCTTTATTTTCCCACATAAATATGTTTATTCGATTTGACCACAATAATTTTTATAGGCTTTGTTTTTTGTCTTTGTGTTCTGGAGTTATTGCGGTGGCATCCAAGTATTGTGGGAGGCTTGAGGCCCTAGAATGTTATTGGTGGATTTTCTAATAATTTATTCAAGGTCTATAGCTCTTCCGTTGATAGTTTACACTCCTCTTCTACGCGTAGTTTTACCATTTCTGTCAAATCCCATAGGTTCAGTTTCCACCCAGAATTGCGATTTTCCTCTCTGCAATACATGCTGTGTGTAATCCTCTGGAAAATGTCCAGTGTTTCGCGTATAGGATACAAAAATTTGTAGCAATATTTTTAAAAAAGGTTAAATGAAAATAATTAAGTTTTTATACCACTATTTATTGTATAATATACACAAACAAAGTTTACAATATATTATCAATTTTGACACAACTATAGTTTCGACCTTTGCAGGTCATTATCAACACTTGATAATGACCTGCAAAGGTCGAAACTATAGTTGTGTCAAAATTGATAATATATTGTAAACTTTGTTTGTGTATATTATACAATAAATAGTGGTATAAAAACTTAAAAATTATTTTCATTTAACCTTTTTTAAAATGAACTACCACATAGTAACGGTCGCTACCATCATTTTCAGCAATATTTTTATTTTTGAGGTTGATATACGCTTCGTAGAATGTTAAGCCGCGCATTCTCAAATTCGACGTCTCCTGTCTGCTTTCGGAAGGTGCTACTGTTACGTTTCAGCGCGTAGTTTAAGCACAGCCAAACAACAGTAATCTGAGAGTTTCCCGTTTACTGTTATGTATACATGTGATCTCTACGTGTTCCTGGTTATGCCAAAGGTGGAAATTTGCATGGTAGCGTTGCCATTCCGACAGCAGCTTCTTATTGCGTTTGTTTTTCCGCAGCCGTAACATTGGAAATAATTGGTACTTGCAGAGGTGGTTTATCGTTGCTTCCTGCGGTATTCCTCTATTTGATAGCGCTTACTCTTTTCCGTGCCATTGGGTTTTCTGGCTCAATTCTCTTCGATATGGAGTCATGCAGCGAGTGCTCCAACAGAACTGAAAATAATATTACAAATAATAAATCTATTATAAAGTGAAATGGTTTGCGCAATATAGTGTGCAAAGAACTATGAACAGAAGTTACTGAGTTAAAAAAACTGCAACTTACTGTGGTTTTGTGACGTGTGCAAAAAGCAACAGTTGGACCTCAAAACTCTACTATTTGTCTTTAATGAACCTAAAAATACTGTTGAGAAACAAACTCTAATAAACAGTAATAGATTTAACAAAAATAACTTCCAACAACCCTAAACTTATTGAGATTATTAACAACAAAAGAAATAATAACCAATCCATAACAAAAGTATATCATTTTAATATCAAGAGCGACATCCATGAATCAATAGATGAATCATTAATAAATTAAAATGAAATAGATAATTCTGTTATTGTGATTAGTCCAGTAGAAAATGATAATGCAAAAGAGATAGAAACAATAAGGACGACAACAGATACGGCCGAATCTAACGAAACGGTGGTAAACAAGGAAACATAAACGTAACAGAAATGTTCTTATTAGAACTAACAGCAGAGAACAATGGTATAATAGCAACGGTTCCAAGAAAAGAAATAATATGGTTACTACATGCATTTAGATTCGATATTAATTATACGAAAGAAAATATTATAGATTTTATTAAGAAAAAATAGCTATTATGAATATAAGCTATACCAAATTACAATCAAGAAGTAACAACAGCTTCTTTAAAATTGGTGATTCGGAGGAATACGAAAAGATAATACTGGATCCGAAGATTTGGCCCCAAGGCGCAGCTGTAAGTAAATTTCAGTTTTCGAACAATAAAAAAATTATTCAACTTAGCAGCTAATCGAGAGCAAATAAACTTTACAAAATGTACGTGTTTCTACAGTTGCATAAGATCGACATATTCTGCCTCTAGGAGCACTGGCTCACAGAAAATAGAATGAGAATAGATAGAGTGTCTGCATATTGAAGGGTACCAGCTCGAAGCCAATCATTGTAAATATTGTATCTTAAGCATATAATATATTGACGACAAAAAGGTAAAACGGATGTTTCCTTCAAGGTTTTAACAGATGTTTTAAATATATGTATGGAATTTATTAAAAAATAATCTTGGCATTAATAAACAAATTCAAGTAAATTTAAAAATAACGCCAAGGTAAACGACTCAAAATATATGGCTAATAAATTTTCATTACATTTTATAAGCAAGGTAAATATTAAAAGTAAAATATTTGAAAAAAATATTGCCAAAAGAATGATTACGTTCCTGTAGAAGTGTAATGTTAGTACGAAATCACTGCTCGGTTCGTTCTACTAAAGATAGATGGGTAGATGTTATATGGGTGGCACCAGCGCCTGTTCCACCGCGACATTTTCAGATCTATTGTGGATTCCTATTTATCTCAGATGACCAACTCTAGCTTTGCCTCTTTGATTAGCCCTGCCAGAGTGACTTGGGTATAGGTCTCCGCGCTTGGGTTTGTACTGCCCAGCTTTTGATATATAATCCTTGCTAGGCCCTCGCGATGGCATAGGATGTGGAACAAGTCCTCTTCCTCCTCTAAGCATAACTTGCATGGTGCTTCTTTCACCAGGCCTATTTTGCTCATATGTTTGTTGAGCTTGCAGTTTTGACCATTTTTCTGTCTTGGTTCAGGAGTTCGGTCGTGAATTTTGGCGATTGATTACTTGGAACACCGTGGTCTCCTTGGTGAGACTGACAGAAATCTTTGTCTCGGGTTTTGTACGGTATATACCTGCTCCTACCCCTTTGTTGGTCTTTGGGCCGTCCGTGAATCAATTTAAATCTGCTTTGGTGGGTTGGCCTTCGGCCCAGTCTTCTCTTTGTGGGATTAGTACTTTGTATTTTCTTTCGAAATTGTATTTTTTCACTATGGCATCACTTGGCATCGCTGTGATCACGTTAGCCTTCAGCTCGTCTTTTAGCTGTTTGTGTGTTTTTCCGTATGATTGGATTATGGGCGTCTATCCTTGCATCAGTCTATACGATACGGACCTGGCCCCTCCTTGTGTAAAGATGTGTAATGGTGGTATGTCTAGATAGCTTCTAGGGCTGCTGTTAGGGTGGTGCTTAGGGCTCCTGTTATACTGAGACATGCTGGTCTTTGTGTACTGCTCAGGTGTCCTATCGCCCCATTTTGTTTTGTCCTAGTCCACCGCACCCCTGCTCCATAGTCCCCATCATTTTAGGGTTTAATCCCCAATTTTCTCCGCACATTCTACGACTCCTACCCAATGCTATTGATGCTTTTTTGGTGGCTTTTGTGACGTGTGGCATCCACGTCATTTTGGCGTCGAAGGTTACTCCTAGGTACTTGGCCTCCCCTACGAAGGGGATTTCCGTACCCCCGAGTGTGGCTTTAGAACTTGCAGTGTTCGTCTTTTTGTGAAAATGACAATTTGTGCTTTTGGGGATTTATTGCCAGTCGCTCCTGTTTGTACCAATTATCTACTTTGTTAAGGGCTTTTTGTGTTCGCTCCGAGATAACTCTCACGAACCGTCCCCTGATGACAATGGTTAGGTCATCCGTATACCCTTTTTTTTTTGCGAGAGGAGGAATGCTTTATGCACCGTCTCTTCCACAGAGGTATGTGGGACTCGTCCTACTCCTTCTGGGTAGGCACTACCCACTAAACCTCCTCTCAGTGTTTTGGGGGAACCGGTGGTATCACCAGGTATTCTTCGCCCGGAACCCCCCTGCCAACTATTATGGCCTTCCTGTTATCTACAGATCTGCCAGAAGGGCTTCCTTTCGGCATATTATTGTCCTGGCCATCTCCGCAACCGCGTTCCATTTTGTTTGGTCGGTCAGAATTGTGGGCACAAGGTTTTCGGCCGTCAGCGGCACCCCCAGCACTCTCTCCAGCTGTGTTCTTTCGGTTTTCCACCGCCCACACTCGAGCAGCGTGTGACCGGCGTCATCAGTAATGTCCACACACCAGACGCACCTCCCACTTTCGACTTTCCCGATCCGCTGGAGGTACGCTCGGAAGCAGCCGTGTCCTGTCAACATCTGGGTTAGATGGTATGTCAGCTCGCCATGTTTTCTTTCTATCCATGGTTTTATTTCGGATATTAGTTTCCTCGTCCATGTTCCCTTCAGAGACTCACTCCATCTATTCTGCCAGTCCACCTCGAGTTCGCGTTTCGCTGTCGTACTAGCCATCACCTTGCCTGTCCCCTCTGCTACCAGCTCGTGTATGCGTGCACGGGCTTTAACGCTTAGGTCTGGTGGCGCCATTGAGGCTAGTACCTCTGCCGCTGCCGTCGAGACTGTTCGGTACCCGCGTATCACCCTGAGTGCCGCTGGTCTCATGGCACTGCCGAGTTTAGTGACGTTCCTCTTGGAACCCAGGCAGTTTGCCCATGCTGGTGCGGCGTAGAGTAGTCTCGATGTCGCCGCTCCCATTAAAAGCCTCCTGGTGCCCTCCATCGGGCCACCCTTGTTTGCCATTAGCCGAGCTACCGCTCTTACCGTCCTGGCAGCCCCTGCTGACGCTTCCAGTACCTGCGAGCTGCAAAGTGGGTTAGCCTCTAGAACGACCCCCAGGTACTTCAATTTCTTTTGGACTTCGATCTCACAGCCCAGCAGTTTCACACATTCACCTGGTACCCGCCCAGCCCTTTTCCGGGAAAGCCAGACTGCCGCCGTCTTCTCCGCTGCCACGACGAGACCGGCTCCGTCTAGTCACTCGGCGACTGTCTCGACCGCCTTTTGCGCCACTACACGTAGGTCCTTAATGTCTCTTCTGCTGATAACTATCAGCAGGTCATCGGCGAAACCAATCGTCTCGGCTCCTTCCGGGAGTGGCAGGCGGAACACCCCATCGTACGCGGCGTTCCACATGAAAGGGCCTAGCACCGATCCTTGGGGTACGCCCCCGGTCGTCATGACGCTTTCTTCTATCCCCGAATCTCCCGAAAATACTAGCTCCCTGTCACTTAGGTAGCTCAGGAATATATTTATGAGGTACCCCGGCAGTCTTTTCCCGTGCAACGCCTTTATAATTGTGTGTCTCGGTAGGGTGTTGAAGGCGTTCTTGATATCAAGCGCTATCCCCATACAGTGCTGTCTCCCCTTAGTTGGCCCACTGTTTGTCCGTTCCACTATGCTCTTCACTCTGAGGATAGCGTCCGTAGTAGACCTGCCGCGTCTGAAGCCGTATTGGTTTTCGGAAAACCCTCCGGTTCTCTCCAATGCGGCGCTGGCTCTACCAACCAGCAGCCTCTCCAGAGCCTTCCCCTCGCCATCCAGAAGACATATGGGCCTGTAAGCTCCCGGCGTGGTTCCCGGCTTGCCCTTATTTGGCAGTAACACCAGCCGAGCGCGCTTATATCTTCTGGGGAAAACGCCTTCTGCCAGGCATCTGTTGTAGAGGCCCGCTAATAGTTCCGGGTCGTCTCCAGCGACTAGCTTGATGGCTTCATTCGGGATGCCCCCAGGCCCTGTCGCCTTGCGATTTGGCAGAGCTGCTACTGCTGCCGCTACCTCTTCCACCGTGAACATTTGTACGTCGCTTAGTCCGTCTACCGGCTCCGCCTGCTGTTCCTCCCATGGTATTGGGGGAAAAAGGGTATCCACCACCGCTCTAACCCCTCCGCGGACCAGCGAGCCCACGTTGGGTAACGGTGCCCCCAGTTTCTTTGCCACAATTTTGTATGGGCGGCCCCATTTGTCCTTTTCTACCTCTTCACAAAGTTGCCGCCACTTATGCGCCTTGCTGCGATTTATTGCTTGGCGCAGCTCTCTCTTGCAGACCTCGCACGCCTCCTTTAGGTGATCGGTGGCTCTGCCGGCACTTCTATCTCTGCTAAGCCGCCTCCTGGCTGCATTTGCTGCCCTCCTGGCCTCGGCAACTTCAACGCACCACCTGTAGACCGGCCTAAAGATACCCGATTCGCGTTTCCTTGGTATAGCCGCTTCACATGCGGCCCTGAGCCTCCTAGAGTACGCTTCTGCTGCAGCTTCGGCTTCCTGAGGCAACCTTGGTCCTTGCATCATTCTTACCAAGATGTCCCTGTTGGTGCTCTCTATCACCCATCTTTCCTTAGGCTTTGGAGGTCGGGGTGGGAATTCACCTGCCATCCTGACGGAGAAGGAGATATGGCGGTGATCGCTATGGCTCTCCCTTTCCGCCTCAACAGTCCATTTGTCGATCCTCCCCAGCATGATTGCCGAAACCAGAGTCAAGTCGATTATTGACTCCGCATTTCTTCTCGAGAATGTAGGTACATTCCCCACATTGGCCACTTCGAGGTCCTGCTGCGCTATCAAGTCCAGCAGTCTTTCGCCCCGCGCGTCTCTTCTGTGCTCACCCCACAAATATGCCTTGGCATTAAAATCCCCGTACAGCACTATGTCCCTACCCGCGTTTGCTACCGTACCCGCTAGCACACTAAGCCACTCTTCGTGGCCCTAGGCAGTGGATATCCTCCTAGAAGGTCTTCTACTACTGCTGCTCATAGCAGTAGAGACAGCACTCCTCCGTGGGCAGCTTTCCCCTGCCTTAGCTTAATCGTATTGCTTCCCCAAAGTGGATATGATTGTCCTTTTCTCTAGGCTGCCCCTGATCCATTGGCAAAAGCTTGGCGGAACTCCTTTCCATGCTTGTGCCTTTATAAGAGAGGTTGTTGTGACGTTGTTAAACGCTTCTTCTGTATCTAGAAATGTGGCCATGGCTATATCTTTGTCTTCCATTGACTTTGTTAAGCCTGTTAGGTTGTGCAGCGCCGAGTCCGTTGACTTACCCGGCTGGTATGCATATTGCCTATTGTTGAGGGGATCTTTTCTCAGTATCTCGTCCCTTATGTGCCTATCTAATAATATTTCCATTGTTTTTAGTAAGAATGGGCTGATAGGTCTATATGGCTTTGGCGTTATATCAGCAATTCTGCCTAACTTGGGCAGGTAGATTAACCTTACGCTTTGCCATGATTTTGGTATATATCTCTATGCCAGGCAGGCTTTGAAGATTTTTGACAGGTGCGGCACCAGTTCCTCTATGCCTATTTGTAACAGAATGGGATAAATCCTATCCGGTCACGCGGACTTGTACGGTTGGAACCTGCTGATGGCCCATATTTAATTTTAATGGGTCTTGTGACCTCCGTGGATAATCTCCAGTTCTTTCGGTTAGGCCTTTTAGGTCTTTGACAGGGAACTTTGTGGAATCTTGAACATGCCGGAGTGTCGTTAATCTTCTCGCAGAAGTGATTCCTCTCTAGGTGTCCCAGTCCTGGTTCTTTGTAGCTCTGTTGAATAGCCTTCGAACCTCGACCCTCATCTATTCGAGGTTTTTGTTCCATCAGACTGTTCCGCAGCCCCTCTGTTTGGCTGTTTTTCCGAGCAGTTTTCTAGATACACTGACCTGATGGTGTCATTGATTTGTTCCACTGCCAGCTCCAGCCCATCCACCTCTCTTGTCGATGATGTGCCTCCCTTGAGAGAGTCTCCTACCCATTTCGTCTCTCTTGGATTTCAGTACTTGCTCGTCGTAAAAGTTGTGACTAGATCGAAACGGATTTGCCTGTGGTCGGAGCACGATGATTCTTTTGACACATGTCAATTCGCTATACCATCACTCACTTTCCCGGTACATATCGTTAAGTTTAGTACTTCTTTGCGGTTTTTCGTGATGAACGTGGGCTTATTGTCAATTATTGCTGGTTTATTTGGGGTAGTGGCCTCTGGATTCTGCCTTGGTTTACTACCCTCCGTTGCCTTTTTATTCTCCTTAATACACATCTGATGCCTCCCGTATTCGAAGAATGGGTAATGGTCCAATTTGGATAGCTCATCTTTGGACTCTTTTTCTATGGAGAATGTCTATATCACACCTTTGGCTACGGTCCACAGGTGTGTCTTTAGGCCTCAGTTCCCGATTCTCAGTCGTATCAGGATCCTATCGGCCTCCAGTTCTACTGAAACAGATGCACAATCTTGATGACGGATATATGTTTGTGGATTATTTTTTTGACATATCTATTGCCTTTGTTTGTATGCAACCCTCATTAATATAAAGTAAATTATATGCAGTTGGATTTGGAGTTAAATTCATCGACTTTGTAATGTCGTATTTATATAATCGTAAAATTAACATGCAAGTTAACAAAAATATTTCTCCAGAATATGAGATTACTATAGGGGTATCCCAGGAATCAATTTTATGACATTTAATTTTTATTTTATTTACAAATGATTTACCGCAAAGCATCAGTGAAGGTGTCAAAGTGATATATGCTGATGATACCTCGATTACTATATCATTTGCATCATATCAAGATATATGTTCCACTATCTCCATCATATCTAAAGGTCTTAAAACTTGGTGTGATGCAAATAATGTGAAAGTAAATGAAAACAAAACAGTATTAATTAATTAATCTTAAAGAAACCCTGAATGCAGCTAGCAATAATTTATTTCATCTTTCAAATACAATCATATGCAAGCGCTGGACAATTTGCTAAATTACCAAAGGATGTACAAGATTTGCCAATAAAATTTAAGAAAACTATAAAACTTTTTAAAGTAAATTATGATTTTAAAAACCTTCTTGTGTAATATTTTATTTTGAATCTATTATAACTATATAATTTGTGTAATGTATTTATTGTATTGACGTGTACACACATTTGTTGACAAAAGTACTAATAAATATATATATATATATATCTATTGTCGGCTACAATTGCCTTGGTTAAGAGTTCGTCATACGTGTTCACTGAATTCCTGCCTATCCTTTCCTGATCTCTAGATGAAGATTTGCAATTTAACTGCTATTGCTTGGCTCAGTTTGCTGATTATAAATTGGTCGGTTTTTGCGGACCTGTACTGTTTTTCTTCAGAAATTAGAGAAAATATTTTATAATTTGACATCATCGGGTTCTTTTCGGCGTCCACTCGTTGGTCCCAGGAGTTAATTTTGTCCTTGATGCCCACCTACCAAGTGTCAGCAGGAGCCCCATAGCAAATGACAAATACCACATATTATCTATTATTGCAGAAATTCTATATTAGAGATTAATAAAAATTACATGAACTTTATTGATTTTTTTAAATAGACTAATTTTTAAACCAGTGTTGTTTTATTTGTTTTGTAATTACTTTTGTATAATTCAATATCTGTCGTATTATCAGCCTGGAAGTTTATTATATAATTATATTACAGTATTCACAGCAATTGGATCATTTTTATAAAGCAGTAAAGTTTCTATTACATTCCCATCGAATTCACATATATTCTGGATAAATATTTTCTCCAAATAAAATTATGTATGCAAGTAAAAAGAATGTGAACGATCGAGTTAAAACTCACGTATTCATTTGACCAAAGGTGGAGCAAGGAGTCTATTGACTTTTGAATGGTCCACTAAAGACGGAGGCGCTTTAACCACTTTCGAAAGTCAATATTATTACCTTTGAAATATTCAGACCGACTGGCTTTGATGTGTGCTCGGAATAATCGCCCCTTCCAGCGTCCGTTTCGGTGACATAAAACCCCGCCGAAATAACATTTACGTCTCTCGACTCTTAGACTAAAAGCGCAATCGACATGAAGTCGATTAGGTGTAAAATATTTAATTAAGTGTCGCTACGCTGTCAATCTATTTCACTAATGCATTTCAGACTAAAATAAGGAAATTATAAAATTCCCGATTACCAAACTAAACAAATATTAATTATTGTTCCCTGTCAATAACACCCAAAGACATGTTTCGATGTATTTTGAGTGGAGGTATTCGGGAAAAATTATTAATTCAAACATATGAATTATAAACTGCTAATTCTCAGCTTGATTTCTGAAAGGGAAAAACTAACAAGGTTGGCGTAATGGGGTAAATTATTGATGAATTTGAACTAGTCATACATATTGTCTCATTATTCTTAAATCTCATATATAAAAATTCAATGCAGAAAATTGTTATTGTAAACTATTAACAATCTTATGAATTGTATTTGAAATATAGAGTAAAAACTAATGTTGCTTTGCTCTTTTATAACTCGAAATTTGCTTTTGTAGAATTCAATATCTGTTGAGGTATTAGTTAAATAAAACACTAGTTTGGCACTTTTTTCACTTGGTTTATTAATCGCTAGATGTACATTTCGATCACAAAGTGACCATTATCAATAGCAAACAGTTTGCATGTACATCTAGCGATTAATAAACCAAGTGAAAAAAGTGCCTAACTAGTGTTTTATTTAATTATAAACGAGGTATTAATAAATGATTTACATGATAATGCTACTAGTGCTAATAATCTCTCATTCATAACAATCATATTAGGTATTTTACATAATTCGGAAATAAAAAATTAGACTATCCTAGTTAAAATATGAGGGAACTAGGATTAACAATATAAATAATAAAAATTGATGAATTGACAACATCAAAAAAGTATCACATTCTAAATAGAAAATGTGAGTTACCCAACCCCTTATATCACGCATCCTAACTTGATTACTGTCACTGCAAATTCTATTTCAAAGCTGGAAAAGGAATAATTTATCGACTTATTGACCCTTTTCTTCGACTAGTCTATTTCTGTTCCCATACAATTTAACGACGCACGTCCGGACCCGCTTCGACACCGCTGTATCACGAGCACATTATATATTAAAAATAAATTTACTGCAATAAAATTTATTGATCATTAAAACCAGCTCTATCCGTCCCCATATTTGAACCTATACGGATTTTCACCTCAATACCTCATCAATCAATTTTAAATTCCAACCAGTCCCAGCCGAACATCAAACACTGCATACAAACGCTTCAATGATGAAATTCCTGTGCGTATCTATTGGCAACAAACTCTAATTAATATCAGGAGAGTGCAAGTAAAGGGATATATTTAGTGGCTAGACGAATAAGGCGATCGATTTAAGTAAAGCTGTGTACGAATAAATTTCCAATAGGGATGTTTATAAACTCTACATATAAAAAGACGTTTAAAGTAACTACGAATAAATTTTGTATTTTATTTCATTTAATTTTGTGGTTATTTATTACATTTATATAGTCTTTATGAAAAAAATATTCTGTTTCATTAACGGTCTGCTGAATAGCTATTGCAAAAATATAACGTCTGAAAAATACCAGATAATCCTAACCACCTGCTGAATTTATTTTCTGTAAAATAAATCTTACACCTTTGCAAAAAGGTACATTATTAATTCTCGTCTGACTATTATGATTAGATTAGATTTGAACAAAAAATCAAACATACAAATTGTGTTGGTTTAAATTATTTGGTGGTTATATATTATCTAATTTATTAAGAAAGGAAATAATTAAATAAATGCCAAAAGTGTATCAAAAGCTATATTTCAAATATACTTTTTATTCGTGCGCTAAGAAATCATACACACATTATAAATACAGAAAGAACTTTAATGCTTCGGAAATAAATAAAATGAAGATAGTAATTACTTTCCCTATATAGTATATATATTCACACTCATGAAGACATCAATAATCTCTCAATTTATTATCAAATTGAAATTGCGACAGCGGCAAGAAAATAAAGATAATAACAATCGGACTTTATAGACCCCCTAGCGGGAATATTGAAACATTTTTTGAAAAAATGAGATTTTATATAATATACATTATAGCGAGATTTCAACAAAGATTTTCTTAGTGATAATATTAATAATCAATATTTTACTAACCTAACAATAAGTTACGAAGCTAAACCACTAATCAATATATTTACCAGAGTAACACGTACAACAAGATCGTGTATAGATAACATAATATGTAATATAGATAACAGTCATAAAGCTGAAGTCATTAAATCGCATATTTCCGACCATTATGGACAAAAAGTCACATTCTACAATTTATTAACAAAACATAAACCCACAAAAATCTACTATAAGCCAAATATAAATAAAAAACACATTAAACTCATTTAACATAAAGCTTTCTGAAATCAACTGAGAAACAATATTACATAAACAATCATTAAATAATAGATGGAGCGCGTTCTTAAATAAATTCTTGCTAATATATAATGAATGTTTTGCACTAATTTCATTCAAAACGAATAATAATAGCAAAAATCATACACAACTAACTCCAGAATTACGAGCTACCAAAGAAATGCTGAATTTTACATTTTACGCATATATAACACCGTCTATGTAAAGGATTATAAAGCCATGAAAAAAAATTACAATGTACAACTGATAGTACCAAAGAAAAACTATTATGACTATAAACTTGTGAACACAGATAACATAAACAAAACCACTTGGGATATAGTAAAACAACGCAACCGAATCAATATACACCTGTGAATGCTAACGATTAAATGAATTCTTTATCAATTCTGCTTTAAGAACAACAACAACAATTCCCAAATTAGACTATCACGATAAGATAATTCAATTTGAGGCATCCATATTCCTAAAACCAGTTACTGAAGAGGAATTGTGCAGCATAGTCAGTTTCTTAAAATATACAGCAGCAACAGGTTGGGATGGTATCTCGGTAGAGGTAATTAAAAATTGTATCCCTTAACAAACATAATAAACAAATGTATTGAAACTGGAGAATTTCCAGATAATCTAAAAATGTCGATAGTCAGACCTATTTTCAAAGGAGAGTATCCAAGCACCCTTTCAAACTTTAGGCCAATCAGTCTACTAATACACTTTTCGAAAATATTCTAAAGAGTTTTAAATAACAGACTTACCTCATTTTCCATAAACACTTTCTATTTCATAAACTACAGCATAGTTAGCTTAAACACAAATACAACCAATACGGCTCTAGCGGAACTAATAAACTTCATAGGTCATGCAATTGACACTAGAGATATTTTATTAGGAATATTCTTCAACTTAACGAAAGCTTTCGATTGTGTAGATCATGCTAAATAAATATAGTATAAGAGGAACCAGCCATAACTTAATAAGATCATATCTACACAATCGAAACAAAAAGCTCAATATTTTAGAGAGGGTAATAGTATTGAGTCTAATATCTCTAATGTAACTGCAGAAATTCCCCAAGAGTATTTTGAGGTTATTCTCTGTGTCATTTTAAGAAAATTTGTAACATTGGCTTTTATCTACCAACAGGAGGCAAGTAGAGGCACCGAAAAGAAATGCATTTAAACATCGATTTCACTTGAATATGTATATGATTGATCATTTGGTATCTGTCGAATTTGTTGAGACTGAATGACGTTTAATTAATACTTGATTAAAACACTAACGCTTTCTTCTTAATTAATTTTTACCCCCATTATCTATAGCTTATAACTGCTTGACCTTTATTTTCTGTCTTTAATAGTTAAACTTTTCTTAGTGAAGTTCTATATAAAAAATCGCTATACAAACACCAAAATGATGGCAAACCATCACAAGCTGGGCGGTTGTAGATTAACTTGTTCATAAAACATTCATATTGAAATTAAGTGGAGATCCAGGAAGGCCATTAACTGTAATTACGATAAAAGTGGAAGGGAATATGCTGGACATGATAGAGGATGATCCAGTTACTACAACTCGAAAATTGCAAATACTTTAAATGTAAGTAATGAGACTGTTTGGAAAATTTAGAGAATATTTGCTGTACCTAAATAACATACAACGCGTTCAGGCACTTCCTTCTGCTTATTTTCCTCCACGTGTTGCATTCTGTCAATAGCTTTTGCAAAAGTTGGTACAAATTTTTCAACTATCAAGGCTGACTCTTTTTATTGAAGAAAAGAATTTTTCAAGAAATGCAATAAGGAATTTTTATAATTACCATGTTTAGACTGGAATAATCCACATAAGATACTTGAAGATCGTTTTCAACATCAGATTTTAATGAATATTGGGGTTGGAATTGTGGATGGTTGCCTAATTGGTCCGGTATTTCTACCAGGAAGATTTATAGGTGTATCTCATGTTTTTGAACGAACGCTACCTTAGTTTCTAAAAGATGTACCATTGGCAGTGCACAAGGGTATTTGAGTGACGTTGCTCGTGCGTTTTTAGCAGTAATATGCGGATATCGCTTGATTGATAGAGGAGGACTACACTCATAGCCTGCTCTATTCCCAGACTTAAACCACCTGGATTATTTCCCAGAGAGCTATCTTAAATCATTAATTTACAGTATTCCAGTGGAAAATGTGGAGGATTTGCGAAATCGGATAATTACTGAGTATAAAACAATGAATAGATTATTACATCCTAGTTGTAGATAGTCATTTCCAAAAGTCCTTGCAGATTTAGAAACGTTGCATGTTACTGTAGAAAATTATGTAGAATATATACTTATATCTTGGAAACAAAGCGGGTGTTCAAAAATGACAAAATTTTCTTAGAATATTATCTGATTTTAAAAGAAGACACTTGTTTGGTTTCATATTGGTATATTCAGTTTCCTGACACGTGTTTCGGTCAATGACGACCATTCTCAAAGGAATTACAAAATTAACTCCTTTGAGAATGGTCGTCATTGACCGAAACACATGTCAGGAAACTGAGTATACCAATATGAAACCAAACAAGTCCCTTTTTGGGAGATGCATTTGACATTAGTCTATCATTGTGACATTGAAATTACTTCTCTGAAGTAAGCTTAAAGAGGGGACCTCTATTAATATTTGCAAGATTATGAAGGATAAACAATTTAAAAATAGTATGACAACAAGTAAAAAATAAACTTTGATTGCCTTCAAAGATGTCGATAATGTTTGAGTAATTATAAGGGTTCTGGTTATTAAAAAAATGTTATGAATGTGCTAAACAATTCTCATTTGGAATTTTTATTTAATTTTTTTTAAGTCATAGGGAGAGTGTCTAAGTTTGAAAGATATGACATGTAAAAATTTACTCTGTACCATTTCAATTTTATTTGGCCATGTAGCATAAGGTGGGCTCCAAATAATAGATCCGTATTCCAATTTGGAACGCACTAATAAAATATAATAATTTAATTGGATTGATATTAAACTAATCCATACCTAAAGCTCTGCAATCCCTTCAGCAG
The DNA here is from genome assembly GCA_963969525.1 of Ontholestes murinus. Classification (NCBI taxonomy): domain Eukaryota; kingdom Metazoa; phylum Arthropoda; class Insecta; order Coleoptera; family Staphylinidae; genus Ontholestes; species Ontholestes murinus. Next base: position 49,209,705 of record OZ018393.1, on the reverse strand, counting down.
CTTATTGACACCCTGGAGCACTGGTTTGCAAAATGGCGAATTAAAATCAATCCCCACAAATCCCAGCATCTAATTCCCTATCACCGCAACAACAATCCTACACATAATATCCATATCTCCCACACAATTGTTTCCCCTTCTACGTCCATAAAATACCTAGGCATTACCATAGATCAAAAAGTAAACTTTAAAAGTCACACAGCTTCAAATAAGGCTAAAATTATTACAAGGGCGAAATTATTTAGGAATCCAACCTACAAAAACAACGGAATATCCATAAAACAACCGTTAAAATTTACAAAATGATTTGCCGCCCTTTACTTAACTATGGTAATGTTCATTTCCTAATAAAAATAACACACAGTTTATTGTGTGTTATTATTATTTACAAAATACTTCACGTAAACTCAAACCAACAATATTCATTTCCTAAACTCCTGCAATCCCACTATCCATAATATTCAAGTTAGCGAGCGATCCTCCCTAAGAGCTTTAACCAAAATCCGCCATCCTAGCAATCCTTTACATAATCCTTCTAACCAACTCCTATATGACACTACCTCTGTTATTCCCATCAATGAACGCCTTCTATCCCTTAGCGAAAATTTTTCAAAAACTCCTTCAACCAACACACCCTTTCCCTTTACTGCTTGAACAGAAATCCTGATCTAATCCTTAAATATAAAACCTCTTCATTCACAACATTCGAATTCATCGAATCACATCATCCATCATCATCACCACCATCAGAGACAGACTGACGAGACATATAAAGACTAACAAATCCGGGCTGGAAGACCGCTCGTCGATAGCCATTTAACGGACTAATCCACTAACATCATCTACCATACATGTATTATATATATTTTTGTTGTACATTTGTCTGTTAATAAAAATGTTGTATATATATTAAACTAAGAAGAAAATCTACTTATGGCACGAAGTGATCGAAGAGAACTGGAAGTAATATTGCTAATATGTGATGAAAAGGTTAATCTTGTATCAAAAATAATGGCTAAATCATTTACTTTTTGAATAGATTTTAGTGAATGGTTATCAATTAGATATGAGTGTTTAATTAATTTACAGTGACTATAGGAAATCGTCGAGCATTTATTAATATTCAGTTCAAGCTTATTTGAACTACACCACCTAGAAAGACTATTTAGGTCATTTTGGATTTTAATGCATTGATCCAAACTTTTTACAATGAAAAATAATTTCAAGTCATAAGTAAATAAAAGGAAGCGAGAATATTTGAAGGTTTTGCCAATATCATGTATGAAGAGCAAGAATAAAATAGGGGCACTGTGGGAACCTTGAGGAACCCCTGATATTACATGAATAACATTAGAAATATAATTATCAATTTTTACGTATTGTAATCGAGAAGACAGAAAACTTTTAAACAAACTGATCACTAAGTTACCAAACCCAAGATCTACAAGTTTGTTCAATAGGATCGTTTGATTCACGCGATTAAATGCTTTAGATAGATCAGTATAAATAGCATCAACTTGTTGGTCTTTTTCTAAAGCATTTAGTAGAACATGTTGGTATGATAATCAATATAAAACGACCCTTTAAGATATCATGTTGCTCTTCACAAATGACATTTTTGAAATCTCACATCACCTGCTTAGCCACTAATTGATCTAGTACTTAGACATAGCTGATTGCAAGGTAATACCTCTGTAATTAGCAACGTTCTCAGATGTGAACAGGTAAAGAGTTCAATGTAACTGTATTTTTAAAATTGCTTAAGTTAAGTATGGGAGAGTGATCATTGCTATATACACTTTAGAAGAGGAACTTGCAAAACAGATTACACTATAAACAGTCCTTGTAGATTTAGAAACGTTACACGTTACTGTAGAAAATTATGTAGAATATATTGTACAAAATTTTTGCGCCTTATATCTTAATTGTTACCATTTTCTTGTTTATTTTCATAATTTTATTACTATATTAGTGTGAAAATGCATTTTCTTCACTTATTTCTAGACTAATTTTAGGAAGTTATAGAATACATCAGTAAAGAAATGAAGTAAAAAAATTAAAGATATGGAACATAAGTATTAATAATAACGGTATACGACTTTCTCTCCAGCTACTGTTGAATTATTATAAATCTTAAGCTTAAAACTAAGCTAAAGAAGACCTATTTCATATTTCTTCCTTTAGTTTTTGTCATACTTAGTTTTACACATACATACTATTTGCTCGTCTTGATCAATTGTTTAAATTTCATTATATGTTGATAATTTTCTTCTAAAAATTGTAAATCTGTAAAAACATAATCAATACCTGATAGATAAATTTGCTTCATTAATAAATCGTCGATTTAATTTAATTAAAGGGATTAATGAAGATATTTGAAAGAAATAAGATTTTAACAAATTGGTATTGGTAAAGATTTTACAAAAAAATTTCTCGAAATCAGTGCACAATATTACGCAAAATTCCGAAAAAAAAAAATTAAAAAAACTAATATTATTAGATATTAAAAGAGGGTCTTTTAAAATTGTAAAACAGTTTAAATTTTATAATGAATTTATTTATCCTCATAAGTTTGCAGAAATCTGGCTTAATAGATTACCTCTTTTAATTTAGTTCTGGACAAGTCTAGATTGTTTGTTTGTAAATGGCAAAAAACAAATATTACAACTCAGGCTGAAAGATCAACGGCCGATGGCCATGAAGACAAGGACAAAGAAATTTTCTAATTGAAAGAATGTATTAATGTAATATCTTCTACAGAGATGTACAATCAGGAAATCAAATATGTAAAAAAAACTCTAATTTATTAATTTTTTTAGAAATTAAGGTCATTATGCTTATTACATACTGATTGACTTATATAAATATTGCATTCCCTAGAATATGACATTTTTTAGTATAACAAGAATAAGCTACTATTGTCAGTGACGAAAAAATATATTTTACACCCATAGTCGACAGAAAGCGCGAATTCGATGGAAATAAATAAGGGTCGATCCGGCGGCTGGCCGCGAGTATTGGCTGACAAAACAGATAATTTAATATGGACATCGGGGGGTTTTATGCTTTTCCCATCAGTAACGTTTTGCATTGTGGCCGTTGGCGTTTTTTATTTTGGAAATTTCTGCTCCTGGCGGAAATTGCCGTGTTTGCTAGAGCGGAGCGGAAAATGGGAAACTCGCATGGACCGCGTCAAGTATTCATGAAGGTAGGCCCATAATTAAACATGATGAATTATTTAGTCCGCAGTTCATTTAATCTTTTATGGACGATAAAAAATTATTGTGCGTAATTCAATGTTAATACGTTTTTGTTCCGAATACTTTCATTTAATTTAATTGTAGGCGTAATTAAATGAAATAAAATATTTTTGTGTTCAAATAATAATAATGTGATGTTAACATATAATGGTTTGCATAAAACTTTTATGTATTTACGTAATTTATATGATATAATAAACAATTTATTATAACATAACTATAGTAGAATTAATTAAAAATATTACACCTTTTAAGTTTATTTTGTTAAAACAATCCTTGTGAGCTATCTTGTTTCTTTAATTAACTCAAAACTGTAAAAGTAATTGCTACAAGTTACAAGACTTAAAATTTATAATATAACATATTCTATTTATTAATGTTAGTATATCAAAATTATCACAATTTTTAATGAATTTTAAAACTGCTTAATGTGGGGTTACTTTTTACAATTTTCCACAATATAATTTTATCCTATATTAAAATTAACTTCATTGTCAAAAAATCTGTTGAAATATATTTTGTTATATTTTAAATAATTAATTACAATTTGCTTTTAATAAACTAAACATACGTATGTTTTATTTATTTAGAAGATTCAAGATTATTTAGTTATTTTCCACAGGAATACAATTATATTACTCATTTTATAATAATAACACCCCCATCATATCCAAAATAGTATTTAAGTCGCTACAGTATTTGAAACAATTTTAGCAGAATATCTACAAAATAAAGGAAAACTGTACTATTGAGCACGAGAGAGTTTTTGAGTTATATAATGCGGCAATGAGCACTAATCAGGGATATTAGTACGGGCAAGATTCCAGAGGTAAATAAAAATGTAGGGCAGTGTGCGTTAACGCGAATTCGAAGGGGAATCGAGTCTTAGATGTTCAAATGGCGAGTATGATGAAGAGTCGAAGGCCTGAACTTTTTCTGGGAGCTTATCAAGGTTGATATGAGTGGAGCTTTGAACCAAAACTCCCTCTTTGACTGTAACTTGATAAACGACTCTAAACAGTGAACAGTAGTTTACAGCGAAGTCGTCCAATTGTGTTGGAGTAATGCGAGGCCATCTTACGTACCGATTAGGGCGATCATTATCATGTGCTCATTCAAAAAGGCGACTGACCACAATTTTGCTTGTGATTAAAACCGTTGCATCTCCGAAATAGAGGCACATTTGGATACGTGTACTTAGTCGATAAGCGCTTCCGCTGTGTAGTCGTATCTTCGCGGAGTACATTTATTTTAAAGTTTATCCATTGCTCAATATGCTGTCTCGAATTTCTACCCGCAGTAATACAGACAATGTGAGGCTTTGATTCAAAAAGTAGTGGAGCGGGTGCTCACCAATTCTAGTTTTCTGGACAAATTACTTGATAATATCAACGAACACATGAAACACAAGTTCAATGTCTTAGAGCAAAAGGTTAAATCACTACAGTCCAAAGTGAATACCATGCAGGACATAATTGATAAACTGGAACAGCATCAAAAATGAAACAACTTGAGGTTTTTCGGGTTGAATAGAAAACATAAAATAAATCCCGAAGAATTGCTAATTAACCTGTGCAAGAACAAGCTCCGCGTTCCAGTTACCGCCGAGGACATCGATCGAATATCTATGACGAAAGGCGAAGCACCGGCTCTGCTGGTGACATTTAAGAGTACTCAATCCTAATAATATCAATAATTATTTAATTAGTAGCCTACCTCCAATTAGTTCGAATAATATTAACTCTCCATTCGAGTACTATACTAATTCAAGACACACGTCAATGGCCCATTTTGGGTTTAAGTTAATTAATGAGGTTACTGTTATTAAAGTACTAAATAACATGAAATCTATCTCATGTGGTTATGAAGGCATAAATATTACAATGCTCCGCATGTGTTGTCCAATAATTTTACCAATTTTAGTCCATATTATTAACTCTTGTATTCTTGAATCCACATTTCCAGACTCATGGAAGTATGCTGTAGTTAAGCCAATCCCGAAAGTTAATGAACCTACCAACTTAAAACATCCCCGCCCTATTAGTATGTTGCCAACAGTGTCGAAAATTATGGAAAAAATCCCATCATTGCAACTTCAGGATTATATTGATAGGCACAATATACTTCCAAAAGGCTGTTTCACAGCTGTGGCCCGATCTGAATCCTGATTGTTGGCTTCAGATCGGGCCACAGCTGTGAAACAGCCTTGCTCGCCCTTACTGACCACATACTAACTGCTACGGATAGAGGAAAAATTACAGTACTTATTTTATTAGATTACAGCAGAGCCTTCGATACTGTTAACCATAGTACTTTAGAGCTGATACTCAGATATATTGGATTGGACGAACCCTCGCACAGTGTGGGATTTTACAAATCTAGCTGGAAAAAAATATAAATTATAATAAAACATCTTTTTGAATTGTGTCAAATTATTTAGGACGTAAAATAAGTTTGTAAACTATAATCTACGCATATTTCTACAGAAATCTATATACATTTATACATAGCTTTTTTTTATTTTGTCGTAGAATGGATATATTTTTAGTGCCTTATCTAATGCCGATTTCCTAATAATTTCATATTTTCTGTACTTTCATTTTATTGTACTTATCAAAGCCAATGCTTCTTCTGCAGAATACTGAGGCATTTGTTGGCCTGTATTGTAAAAATCTTTCTTCGCATTAGTTGCTCTTTTTGGACATGAAACCAATTGCTGCAACATAGAAGCAGCATCTATTTTGCCAAATTGCCTCAACTTAAATTTGAACTAAAATCTTTTTTCGGCTGACCACTTTTTTGCACTCTGGATCCCACTTGTACTAGGTGCATCCAAATTAATTATTGTAACGGTAGTATTTAACCAATCATTGAACTTGTTTAAAAACACATTTTATTGCGATGATACGGCTTCCATCTTTGGTTGATTCTGATCGTGAACGAATGAACAGTCCGATTTAGTTCGTCTAACGTTAATTGGGAACACTGCTGTATGTTAAATTTACTTTAAAGGAAATCCACAAGTCTATATTCAGGTGTAGAAGAAGTTGATCGTTGTTTATTATCGTCACTTTTAACACTTGGATATTTTTGAAATACGTAATTTATTGCACCCAAAATTTTATTGTATATATTCTAGATGGATCCAAAATTATAAAAAATATAAAATCATGGCGTTTAAAGTTGTACAAAAATTTTGGCAGTCTAATGAAGTCATCACTTCTAAGTAATTTCTGATTATTTATCGAATATTCTTTGCAAAATTTTATATCTTAGGCTATAATATAAACTACATACCTTGATGTAAATTATCCATGGCAAAAAAGTTGTCACGACTAAATACTTTACATTATACGACTTTCACAATTTATGGGCAACGAATGACTGCGAAACAGTTTTTAAGTGGCGGGCATTTAACTTCTTTTGTCGAACCATTGACAATAAGGCCGGGCATTTGCAGATTATATATTTTGCTAATGGCTTATTTAGTACCTCGGCTAAGCATTTAGTGGGTTATAAGTGAATATTTTGAATGTTATTTTTAGGACTTTTTTCCTCCTGGATTCGCAAAATCCCACACTGTGCCTCGGTCACATTAATTCGTAGTTACTTGCTTGATAGAAAGCAATGTGTAAAACTAGATAACCTTATGTCAGACTTTATAATTGCCGATATGGGTGTTCCGCAAGGATCTATCCTGGGACCACTTCTGTTTTCAGTTTATACATCATCCCTATTAAATCAACTTAAATTTTGCACTGGGCATATGTACGCTGATGATACTCAGCTATATTATTGTTTTTCGCCTGATTCTATCACCAACAGTGGGGAACATATTAATTTTGCTCTTAAAAATATTTTTAACTTCTCTTGTATGCTAGATCTAAATATAAATCCTAGTAAGTCAGCCTTCTTGATTTTTGGTAAAAATAATATGTGTGAAAATATAGGCACTCAACTTAGGCTACACATAATATTCCATATAAAAATCAAGCTCCAAATTTGGGTGTTATTATCCACAACACCTTTCGTTATAACCATTTTATTAACAAATGCATATCTGCAGTATATCTTAACTTAAGAAATCTGTATCCACATAGATCTTACTTAACAACTTCAACTAAAATTACTTTATGTGACATTTTAATTACTGCTCCACGCTGTACCATCCAGCAATCGATCAAAATACTAACCGACGCATACAAAGGGTACAAAACTCTTGTCTTCGATTCATCTATGGTATACGTAAATACGATAAAATATCTCATAAACTTATAAATGCTGGTTAGTCAAACATGGAGCATAGAAGAATTACCCAAGCCAAATGTTTATATTACAAAATTGTGCATACTATGAAACCATCGTATTTTTACAATAAAATTAGATTTAGAAATGATGTCCATAATATTAATACTAGATTTAGAGGTAGAATTTCTCCTCCAAAACATGTCACTTCTTTGCTTGAGCGATCATTTTCTTATCATATTTATATTACGTATAATTCGATCCCCAAGTCCCTTATATGTTTGATTTAAACATGCAATTAATACTAATACTCAACTTCTCTTATGTCTGTAAAGTTTGTTAAGATAATATAATATTTGCCAAGAGTAGGTCAACATCAACATTTTTCCAATTAACTGATTATGAAAGTGACTATTATTGGCATGAGAGATGCCGGACTTTCGCTAAGAGAATTTGCTCGTTCGTCCTGTAAACCGCAGATTTACAATGTAATTCAGATGTTTATAGAATAGTCCGAAGAAAGGGTTCAACTACGTCGCCCTAGATTTGGACTTCCCTGGAAGAACATTGCTTAAGACTTTTCTCCACAAGAGACAGGTTTTCAACAACTTGATCAATTGCAAATGATTAGATGAGAGATGTAGGACCCAGCGTGTCAATGTCATTTATTTATTTAAGGTTTTATGGGCTGCGTTCATATCTTTAATTTTTGTCTTCCTCTTACACCACTTCACCATCTACGCAGTCTAAAATAAAGCAACGGAAGAGCGAATTAGGCGAAACAATGACATCAAATTGTGATTAGTGACGAGTCCCGATTTTGCTCGCGAGCTCACGATGGTCGTAGAAGGGTCAGACGGATGATGATGATGCGTGGAGGATGTAAAAATCAACATTTTTTTGGAACGCAACACAGCCCTCACGCAAGTAGTAAAGATATGGGGTGCATTATGTCATGGTAGCAGATTGCCCTTAGTCTTCATTGACGGCAACCTAAACGCAGCTGGTCACATTGCCAATCTTCAGAGGCTGGAAAATCCTATTTTCCAACAAAATAATGCGCGCCCAAGTGCTACGTGGCAAGGGCTACAACACTTTTTTTGGAAGATGCTAACTTTACCATCCTCCCATGGTCTGCTCGGTCGCCTGATTTGTCGCCCATTGAACATGTATGGAATTTCATAGGGAATAATCTTCTATTGAAGATTAATACACATTCCACTTAAAAAACTATATTCTTAAAAATAATTTAATTACTGATGGTTTTCAGATTATTCCTCACGTGGCTTTTAACCTATAATCACGACTTTTTAATCGACTCTCTCATGTAATCTTTTTCAAGTGTTTACAGTTGTGGGTTTAAAGTAATACTTAATATTGTGCCTTTACATAATAAAAGGTTTATTCGATAATCCAAGTAATTTAACGCGTATTTCAATCATCCAAATGATTGGACATTTATTGAGTTTATTCTTAAAAATCAATACTTTGAACAAAATCAATTATTTAGTATTTGTCAATTTAGATTCCAAAAGAAAGTATTGTAATTTAACAAAATATATTTATGATGGAGATAATGTTTGATAAATTACTATATTATGGCCTCAGAGACAATATAATTACTTGGATCATACTTAACAACTTACGTCCAATTAACAGTCCTAAATTAATACAAATCCCGTGTCAATATGTATCAAGTAGTGTCCTATGAAGATCCGTTTAAACAATGGTTTATATCCAATTTATTGACTCTAAATGTTTACCTTGGGATTTATGGCTGGTAGAAAATATTGACAAAATATGTTTTTTGTGCATTACTTGATCCGGGACTGATATGGTTAGAAAAAATTAACTACGCTCCTTCTCCAAAAATATAAATGTATTAGTAAATTAATTGGATAAGTTACGTGAAGATAAACTTGATTATAAAATAAAGCACTAAAAACCTTTCTTCACACAGTTTATTTGAAATACCAAATATATATTTCGGACACAAAGTGACCATTATCAATGGTTTAATATAATAAAATAGTATTAAACCATTGATAATGGTCACTTTGTGTCCGAAATATATATTTGGTATTTCAAATAAACTGTGTGAAGAAAGGTTTTTAGTGCTTTATTTTATAATATAAATGTATATTTGATAAATCACTTTATATATTTCAAAGCGGTGATATTCTGATCCATTTCAGTAACACCGATGCGATAGTTTCTTCTTGTATGTGGTTTCGATCTATCGTTTGATACTGTATATTCTTATTACCTTATTATATTGACCCATTTCTGAAGCGGTTGTTGACTGGTGATAAAATGTGGATCACTTACGACAATAGTATGAGATTATCTATGACTACACTCTTATCTCGAAACTCTAATGTTAACAATTTGACCATCTGACGGAAGCAATCGCTCAGAAGCGGTCATTTTTGGGTAATAGAAGAGAAATTTTGTTCCATTAGAACAACGTCAGGCGACACACATCTATAGTAACTTGCCAGATGCTTCTGGAGCTTAGTTAGGAAGCTCTTATGCTTCCAGCTTATAGTCCGTATCTGGCACCAAGTTATTACCATCTATTGCTGCCCATGGCGAACAATTTTGTTGGTAAAAAATGCGCTTCAAGAGAGTCTTGTGAAAATTGGCTGTCTCAATTTTTTCCTAATAGGAACAAGGGCTTCTAGATATAATGAAATTACCTTCAAAATGGCAATAAGTTATCGAACCAAACCCTTATTTGGCCTAAATCAGATCATTACTATGGTAATTAAAGCTGTCAATTTCATGCAAAAATAATGGATCCGTTTTACTACACCTTATATCTTCTTATAAACCTACATGTGACCCTTTTATTGTATCTTGCAGAAAACTCCGTACTTCTAAAAATGTTTTCTAGGTAAAAATTATATGCATTTGGATATTTAGTAACTGATGGAAAGAGTAACACTTTCTTTCCATCATATAGAAATTTGTTGTTGAGTTACGTGAAGATATAATTAAAACTTGATTAAAACACTAACACTTTCTTCACAATTAATTTTTATTTCGCTAGATGTACATTTCGGGTACTATGCACCCATTATCAATACCTTATAAATAGTACCCGAAATGTACATCTAGCGAAATAAAAATTAATTGTGAAGAAAGTGTTAGTGTTTTAATCAAGTTTTAATTATATCTTCACGTAACTCAACAACAAATTTCTATATGATGGAAAGAGCTAGGGGTAATTAAATGTTTTTAATATATGGGGCACATGCGTGTTATAATTGGCTTGTTTTGTAATGTTTCATTTATCTATGTGCTTAATTAAATGATGTAAAACATTTGCAAATATATTTGAGTATGTATAAGATAAAGATTGTTCGTTTTGCCACGGTTTATTATCAAGCGATCGGGTATCTTTTTTAATCAAAGCAACTTTTAAAACCGGTAAGCACAGTTCAGACTTAACTTTAGAATTTCAAAGACGATGGAAACATTTGTTTTAGTGTGGACAAAGACTAAGAACTTCAATGTACAGAATTGACTATCTTGCATATAATTTTTTGTTCATATTTTCAATTCGTTGTTTATTGAATAAAACAAATATTATTTTTTATACATAACTATGTGGATTTATTTTTAAGTTTATTTTTATTTATTTACTTTTTATTTTGAACAATTTATCAACCCTATAACAAACATTGATAGTTGATTACTTTAATCATAGAGTATTTTTTTGTAAAGCTTTTCATCGGCTTTTTGTGAAATGTGTATATACATAAAATTTGTATTGAATTAAAAATCATACAAGACTTTTATATAAGAGTTAAAGATAATAATGTTCTAAATAGTTTAATTTTGATACATTTATCAGAAACTAAGAAGAATAAATAAATAAAGGATTTATTTACGGGAGACCCCATTTTACAATATAAAAAATAATACAATAGGACATAATTAAACTATACTTAAAATTAACTAAACTAACAAACCTAATTATAATTAATAATAAAAGAATAATAAAATAGAAAGAGAAAATATAGAATTAATGTTTGAATACATATTTAAAAGAGAACAAAAAATGTTATGAGAATTTTAATAGTAATTTTTTGGAACAGCGTTTCGTGGAACCAAATAAATTGAACCATGAGTTTTTATTTAATGTATTAGCAGATCTTAGGATACGGCTAAATGAATTATTTTGTAAAAAGTTAGTTGTATGAGTCCTAACACTAAATAAGTCACAATGTCTAAGAGAACGTTAAAAATTGGAAGCATATAAGTTAATTTCCGAAAGCAGAAAGGAACAATAAATATCGGCATTAAGTAAACCGTGCAAAAAGCAGAGATCAGTAATATTCCTGCGATCTTTAAGTGATGACATATTTAATGTTTGCATTATTGACTCATAACAACCTTGAATGTGTTGTATGCCTAGTTTATATTCCATATTCCGTAAAAACCGATTCTGAATTGATTCAATACGATTTATATCAACATTCAAATACGGCGACCAAATCGGGGAAGCATACTTTAGGTGGCACCTTACTAGCGTACAATACAATAATCTTAGACAATCAGAGTTCATATCCTTTGAAATGTGCCATACAAAACCCCACAGTTTTATAGCCTTATCACATACCTTGTTTATATAACTTTTAAATGTCAAGCGGCTGTCAAATATTACACCCAAATCTTTGACAGAATCAACACATTTCAATGGCGATGAATTAACAGTATAATGATTATTAAATGGGCATGCACTCCTAGAAAAGGAAATTGAGACACATTTTTAATGGTTTAATAATTTGTTATTAACGCACCATACATATATACGATCTAAATCATCCTGAAGAAATGTACAATCAAATGGGCACTTTACAACTTTAAATAATTTTAAATCATGTGCATACATTAAGCATTCGCCGAATTCAATAACATCTACTATATCATTAATGAACAGCAAAAATAAAATGGGTCCAATGTGGGAACCTTGCGGTACCCCAGAGCTGATTGTTATAGGTTCAGATATAAAGTTTAAAACCCCAACTCTTTGTGTTCGATCACTTAAATATGATTTGAGCCACTGTAATATGTTTGTGTTAAATCCTAATACTCCCAGCTCCTTGATCAATACCAAGTGATTTACTCGATCAAACGCCTTTGAAAAATCGGTATAAATGGCATCAACTTGGAAATGGTTGTCAAAGGCGTTTGATAAAAATTGCTTAAAGTGCTGATTTTTGGAAATTATTGAACGAGACATCCAAGCAAGTTGTTCACTCATAATTGAATCGAAAAGCTTAGGAATAGCAGACTGTATGCTAATCCCACGATAGTCAGCTACATTATCACGACTACCACCTTTAAAAAATTGGGGAAATATAACACTCTTTCCAAACACTAGGGAAGTGATTAGTTGAAAGTGATTTCATAAATAAATAATGTAAAGGTTTACATCATGAATAAACACAATTAATTAATAGGTTCGTTGGTACACCTTCCGGACCAAAAGAGTAGGAATTTTTCAAACTTGCGATGCGGTTAAATACTAATTCTAACGAGATGGTAAACTCCGAGTCTTGAACTTGATGGACACTCCTAATGTTGTTTTGGTTAGCTCTCGATTAATCGGGATTGAAATGAGACACATCAGTTTCATAAACCGTTAAAAAGTAGTCAGAAAAAAGTAAAACGGCTTCGAATCCTTTTTCAGCTCTCCTATCATTAAAAGTCAACACCTCTGAAATTCCAGTATCCTGTCTAGCATCTTTGGCAAATTTCCAAAATACGTGGGTCAGTAAATATATTATTTTGAATATTACTTATATAATCAGTGTACAGCTTATATGAAAGCTCTTTACAATATGATCTTAAACTGCAAAATAATAAGTAATCTTCATGGGATCTGGTCAATTTGTATTTTGCATGTGCAATTTTCTTATCACGTATTTTTTTAATAAGAACAGAATTGAACCATTTCGGATACGACTGTTTTCTATGTGTTAAACGTATCTTAGGTATGAATAACTCCATACCTTTATGGACCAAGTAATAAAAATTTTCAACTGCCTCTTCTAAACTGAAATCAGAAAATAAACAATCCCAATTAATATTATGAAAATAATCATTTAATCCTGCATAGTCAGCCTTCTTGAAGAGATAAATTACATCAGTCATTTAAAGAGTATCAATAGTCTTTTTCATGGGCAGTGTTATACAATATGCAGAATTGTGTTGGGTAGTATATGTGTAGATATAATATATCGTTGGCTAATGAAGTGTAAATATTATCTGTATTTGAAAAACATAAGTCGAGAAATGTTCCTCTTGCAATAGGAATCAAATTAACTTGCTTAAGATTCATAAACGCATATGACTTTATAATTTGTTGTCCTTGAGGGCTAAATATTTGCCAATCATAACTGTTAGCAAGCCATTTAATGTTGCTTAGGTTATAATCACCGCAAATTATAAACTTAAAGTTTTTATAATTTACATACAATGCTTCCAATATCGTACAATGATCATTATAAGTAGCAACCGGTGAATTGGGTGGAATATAAACACCACTAATTACTAGCTGAACATTATTGAAAGAAACTGTTACAAAAATATGTTCAATTTTATTTGAAGAACAAATGAATGTAGATTTCAAGCATTTTTTTACGGCTATCAGTAGTCCACCACTCTTACGATCACCAGATATTGTTCGTTCAACTCGATAAAGGGCGTAGTTAGGTATTAAAAACTGTCTAAAAAGTTATTGTACATCCAAGTTTCTGTTATAATAATTATATCATAAATACAATTTTTGACGTTGAACATAAAATCATACAATTTTGTCCGCATATCTCCAACATTCTGGTAACACAAAATTAGTTTTTTGAATTAGTACCATTCGCAGGGGGTCTATTATTATCAGTAGATATATACGGGGTATCGTTGCGATATTTAATAATAATATTTTCTTCACCACTAGCCACACGAGAATTTAATTCAGCTTTAATATTGTTAAAATGCTGGCGCTGTTTTAAGGTCCGATCTCTTTTAAAATGCAGACGTTTATTGTTGTTAATAGTGTTCTTTCTAAGTACTTGTTTAGCGGTGGTTTGGTCAGAGAATATTAATTTAAAAGAACGACAGGCGATATCAGTATTCTTTTTGCCAAGACGAATTATTTTGAGAGGTTTAGAAGTGACTTCGAGTGGTTGAAGAATCTTTTCAACTTCAAGAAGATCGTTATTAACTCTTTGGTCGATTGTTAATGCAATAGACTCTTTAAGATTAAATAATAAAACATTTGATTTTCTATTTTGTCTATCTTCGATTTCTTGAACTATGTCGTGCATATTTTCACTAATTATTGATGAGTTAGACGAATTTTGTTTAAGTTTTTTAAGTCTGTTTTCAATATCAGAAAATCTAGACATTAATGAGGTAATTATATCTTGTTTCAAATTAATAATTTCTGACGAATCAGGGGTAACTTTCTTTACAGAATCTGTGCATAAATGACAACAGATTTAGATTTACTGTTGATTTTAATGGACACTTCTCTATCGCACAGACGAGAACAGCGGATGTGAATTGATTTGTTACATTTACCGTTGCATTTCAAATATGGGGTGTTAGGGGTAATACCTTGGTCGCAAATACCGCATTTGAAAACCATTGTAGTTGGAATTACACGATAAAGTAAGGAACATAACAAGGACACTCACACCAACGCGACCCGTCGTGGTGACTAACAAATATAAGAAGAAATATGGTATTTAAGATTCGATATGAATTACACACAATTTATATGGAAAATTTTTTAAAAGAATAATAAAGTAGCAATTCGGAGGAAATAGTATGATGGCCAAATGACTATTTATTTTTCAAAAATATTTAGAAACGCATCATAAAAATGATTATTATTTAAATATAAAGAAATTTTAAGATCACAATACATTCCTGTACATAATATAGAAAGAATAATATTATCACAAATACTTATGCTTGAAAATCAGGAATTATATGAATAATTAGAATTTGTAACAAAAGTTTTTCATTATGTTATTATCTTCAGTTTGAAACATCTACACTACAACTTTATTAGAGTTCGAGGAAATTGATTAATTAAAAGCATTACAAACGTAAAATGCTGTTAGTTCAGTATTTGAATGTTGAGCACTCCGTATATCTACATCGAATTACAGGGTAATGGCTTTAACTGCCAGACAAAACGTTTTAAATAGTGGATTGTTAATGCGAACAGAGAGCACAAGCCGACGACAGCAAATTCATCGATCGTTAGTGACGGTCATAAACTGTAAAAACGCTAACTCGATAAAGCGTTGCAACTTTATACTGAATAATTTTCCCAGTTTTCCATTTACGACGTGCATGTGTTTTTAAATGACCTGTGCTTATCGGCAGTCGACATAATTTTTAATTTCTTGTTCGTGATAAGAATCTTATATAGATTACCAATAATCTTCTTTTATTAATCGAAAATAGAATAATATATAATTTATGGTCCAGTTCTTAATTTTATTATTAAATATTTTATTAAAAAGCTTTTATCCATAAATACATATTACGAGGAATATCCGGAAAGTATCTTCTGTTTACACCGTACGGAGCACTGGCGAATAGAGTAGCCGTAAAATGTATGCTAGCATGTTCAGTTTTATTTCAATTGCCTGTGTGCAACGTTATGTCTCGCTGGTATAGACTGTGCTATTTATGTAAGTGTTTATAATGTTTAAGAAAATAAAGAATGCCGGTAGTTGTACAGTTAGGGCTGTGATTCGATTTCTCAATACAATAAATTTAAACGAGATACTTATTACAAAAGAAGCTGTGATTATGCACCTCTATACCTCCTATTAAATTTTATTCTAAACTTACCCTATAAATTAATTTGTTTAGAGAAAAATTAATAATAATATCAATTTAATTTTATTAAGAATAAAAAAAACTATAATGTATGTAATATATTAAATAATATAAATTTTACTTATATCCCTCAATAAATATTGTTGCTATCATTTCAATCAAATATACAATAAATGTATACAACCACATCAGTAATTCATGCTAAATTTATGATTGATTTATAACCTGCGCAGTGGCTGAATAAATCACGGATTTTAAACATCAATTGCATTTAATTAACGGAAGCCACTCAAGTAATTAAACACTCCCGATGAATCCAATCGTTAACACTATTTCCACGTCGTAGAATGCATTCGAATTTCAACTAAAATGCCTGTCCGCGAGATATGCGCGGCAAACGGTCCCATTTAATATTTACTTTGTCACGTCAGATTCCCTTTGGAGTCCCATATTTATATGAGAGGATTTATCTACTTATGCGGATTTCCGGATTTCCTTCCTCTCCTTATCGCGTCGATGTTTGCTTTGTGCCGAGTTTATAGGGTCGGTAATAAATCATGAGGCTTCGAAGGTCTTGACCAGTCAGAGTTCGCTCAGTATGGATTTTTCCCAGAGTACTCATGATAAGACCATCTATTGAAAGTTTGTACATTCTTTGTATTTCTAATAAAACTCCTTAATCTCCGGTTTTATTATTATTCTTTAATTATAAATTTTAAATTTTAGTGAGATAATTAAATTCCGTAATGACACAACTTTAATGCCATAATTTATCGATCGTCTATTTTATTCATAGTTACATTTAATAATATCTTTTTCTCCTTATTTGAACTATTTAATGTAAATAAACTTTAGTTTTCGTTTATCCTGTAATTAATCACCTTTTAATCTTTTAAATCTTTATTGTGAGATGTAGGGCTTATACTTATTACAGTCCTGAATATCGTTTTTCACCAAGTACATTCACTGGAAACACGCACAAAATCTCTACTATATCATCTAGAGAAAGGATAACAATTATATGCTTTATAAACACATCCTTTAAAAGCCTTCTTTGATCTTATTGACCAAATGTGTAGAAACTAAGTTCGATAATTTAGTAATTAACTAATTAGGTTTTCTTTCATCTGGTCTCATATTTTAAAATTCATTATTTAAATTGCAATTTTTCAGCCCAAAGAAAGAAAAATATTGAAATGAATAATTCCATATATCCGTCGCTATCATATTTTAATTACTATATCTATTACGTTAATATTCAAGAGTATCAATTTATTACATTAATTATCGATAGCATCAACCTAGAAATTTATAGTCGAACATCTCGATCAAGGCAAAAAAGTAGCTAGTATTTTTTATTTTTTTTTTATTTTAACAAAGCATTTGACACGGTTAATCATCAATTACTAATAAAGAAATTGGGAAGCTACGGTATAGAAGACCCACTATTGACTTGATTTTAGAGCTATCTACAAAATCGTATTCAGTACGTAGAAATAACTAGAGATAACCAGAATGAAAACAATGTATCATACACCTCTGACAGGAAGGTAATTGATATTGGACTACCACAGGGAGGCATATTATCGCCTCTATTATTTATAATTTACAGTAATGATCTTGCTAAGAGCTGTAATATAATATCAAACATAATGCTTTGTCAATATGCCGATGACACTACTGTAGTAACGCAATCAGATACCACAAATTGTTGCAACAGCATGACAAAAGATGTAGAAAAATGGTGTTCAAAAAATAATTTGCACTTAAATAGTACAAAATCAACTATATTATTTTTTTCCATGCACAATAAAGTGTCAAATAAGGTCAGCATATTGGTTAAAAGCTCTAATAAATCAATTCCTGCACTCAATAGCACAAAATACTTAAGAGTGTATATTGACGATCATTTAACTTGGGAAGTACACATAAAACATATTGTAAATAAATTAAATAGCGCACATTATGCTCTCATTAACTTAAAAAAATGTGTGGATCAAAGTGAATTACTAATATTTTATAACGCTTGCATTAAAAGCCTCCTTGAATATGGTGTAACTATTTGGGGTAATTTAGTACACTCCGAATGGCTCGCACAAAAGAAAATCGTTAGACTTATTCAAAATGTACCGTGGAAGGAGCACTGTAAGCCCATTTTTATGAACCTCAAAATTATGACGATATTTTTATTATATTTATATCATATGTCATTGTTTATGTTCGATATTAGGAACGAATGTTATATAAATTAAGACAAAAGTAAAAAAACAAACTCGAAATGCCTCTGGTTTAAGTCTACCGATGCATAAAACTACTATGTTCTAACGTGGTACACAGTATATGGGTATTAAAATCCTAAACCGATTACCAATATCACTAAAAAATTTTAGAGATAGGAACAAATTTTAAAATTGCAATTAAAGAGTACTTTTTGAAAAATCCATACTACTCTGTATCGACAGATATTTTTTATATATGTATTTGCTTCTCATTTATAATTAGACTATGACATTGTAATATTCGATATGAATCTGTATACAAATAAATTATTATTATTATTATACATTTTAATAATTTAAAATAAATAAAACAATTAACTTTAATAAATAGAAAAAACACAAAAATATTTTCGTAAAATTTACAACAAATGAGTCTTATTAAGACTACAAGAACAAATCACTTTTGAAACAACTACTCCTCTAGCTAATACTTCGACAGACATTGAATAATACAAAAGTAATTTGCGTGTTACAAAATAGCAAGGCTATCAAAGCAACACTAGTTTGAACGTATTTCTTTCTGTAAAATGAACTAAAAATGATTGAATGTACGTTAAAATAGTTTGTGAGTGACTATACTATGGTAATTTGGAAGAAGAAATGAATTTAGGTTGATGTAATTAACTTTGTTGGTATCATATCTTATTTTATGCTCAACTATAGTCATTATTATTTGATAATGACAGTCTTAAGTTGTCGAAACTAGAGTTAAAAGTGAAATTAAACTGAATTGGGAAACCAAGTTGAATTCATTGAATTATTATTTCACTGCCAACAATAGCCACGAAACAATTTGAATTCTGCCTTGCCACTTCGTAGATGGGAGTCTTTGTAACGCTTTTTCATTTATATCAAACAAGCACGTTGTAATCATTCGACGAATATGGTGACTTTTTTTTTCTTTGGAAACTGAATATGTATTTTTTTCTATTTATTCTCTTCGCCGAAACACTCATGGCCTCATTTAGTATCATGGTCGGTAGTTTTAATCCTGCCATAATCTCAAGTACCATTAAGAATTTTTTTCTACTTCTAGTGCTATAATGCCATCTCGATATTAAGAATCAAAAGTTTCATGTTTATTAAATAAGGGTTTTCTTTGGTATCTGCAATTTTATCTCGTTATTACGTTGGATTGTAAGGCTGATGCTATCGCCGTCGTGGGACTTCTTCTCGAGTTTGTTTGGCATTATTTTTGTCTTGTATTTTACCATAAGTATTTTTTCTGCTCTTTCATTATATGTCACCTTCAGTTATCGGAAGTATTTCTTCGATGCTGCCACCGGTTTTAATATCATCCTGTTGTTTAAATTATCTTCGACCAACATAAAGAATTTTTCTGGCTCCGTTTTTAGATGTTTTGAATAAATTATTCTCTTTAAGACCACAGTCTACTATTTATACAAGATATTTCTGGAGAACAGTACAAAATATCCAGACGGTTTTAGGTTTATCGGGATAAACGTATTCTTCTCTTTGTGTTAACTCGTTGTCACTTACCACATGGGCTTGTGTGCAGAGATATGATCTGAATCTACAATTAAAACCCCGAAAATAAACTTCAATTAAAAGATAATTTTAATTTTATTTATTAGGAGGGTAATAGTTCTAATTGTATAATTAAAAACGAATTTATAGATTTATAACAACTAATTTTAGATAACAATTATGTCTCATTCAACAATATTTTATAGAAATAAATACGTTCAAACTAGTGTTGCTTTGATAGCCTTGCTATTTGTAACACGCAAATTACTTTTGTATTATTCAATGTCTCTCGATGTATTAGCCAGAGAAGTAGTTGTTTCAAAAGTGATTTACTTTTTAGTCTTAATAAGACTCATTTGTTGTAGATTTAGGAAATATTTTCGTGTTTTTTTCTAATTATTAATTAATTTTCTACAGCGTTAAGGACTGTCTTACATATTTATTAAGAGAAAAAGAAGATAAAGAAGAGTATAATAGACAAAGCCGAATAATAAACTGTAAGAATAAAAAGATAAGGGAAAAGTTTGAAAAGGAACTGCAGAAAACTATGTAACATATAACAAAGTATTCTGGACAAAAATAAGGAATATAAGGGGAGGAAGGCAATTAGCGATACAGAAGGACACATCTAAACAAAACTGAAACAAATAGCGAAAGTATAGAAAAAAATCAGCACAGAAACAAAGGAGAATAACAATGAAATATACCAAGAAATATAAAAACTGGTAAAGCAGGCGGAGGAGACGACTTTGACCCAAAAATGGTAAAGTACTTGGGAGAAGAAGGTAGAAACTAGTTATGGGTAATATATCGAGAGGCATGGAAAAGACAGGAAATCCTAAAAGATTGGCAAAATAATTTAATTATGCCAAAAAATGGTGAACAAGCAAACTGCAAAAATTACGGTTATGTTTACCATCATGCATGCTTCAAAATATTCACTAAAATAATAAAGAAACACGATCAATTATATGTATAAAATTAACTAGGAGAAGAACATGCAGCTTTCAGACCAGAAAATCAAACGAATGAATGTACAACTCACATAGAAAATGAAAGATTGGTAGCAATTCCAGCCTATGCAGAATTGTTGCCAACTTCGAAAAGCCCAATCCTCCACAGCCTATATAGAGTATTGACCATGCCCCTAGGAAATCATCACTAATTTAGAATTTATAAACATGTAAACACGAAAATGAATTTATTTCTATATGAGGTCGAAAATAAATTTTGAAAAGGTTAATGTAAATCTAAAAATACCCACACAACGTCAATAATTGATTAATAATTGAGTGAAAAAGAAGATTGTTTTCACTTGTGACTACATAATTATTATAACCAGTTAAATTCTTTGTAATTAATGTAGAAACGGTGTTAATAAAAATATAAATATATTGCATATCTATGACCATACTAAATGAGCAAATGAGCAATTTGAATTAAATAAATGTGTTTGTTTAGTTTGCAGTAAGGGTATCTATTAGTAGCCGCAAACTGTTCCTTGGTAGTATGTATTTCCTGATGAGCTTCGGTGTTGGTGAGTGGATCAATATTTTGGCGGCAGAATACTAGTTAGTTTGTAGCCAAGTGTGTTCTTCAAAGAAGTTTCCTTTCAGTATTTGAAAGATAGTAATTGAGAACCTCGCAGCCTTGCCTTTTTTTACTTTGAATTTGAACAAAAATTATCGTTTGATGCATGAACAATGCAGATCCGACGAGAAATAAGCGCGCTATAACAACATGTGGATCTTCCACCCTATTCTGCCTGGCGTAAGAAGGCAGCAGGTCCGAAGTTGCCTCCTTTTTGAAACTAATGAAATATTTGCTTCATTTGTGACAAGTCATTATACGTTTGAGCTCGGCTAAAAAGGACGTGCGTTTTCTTTTATTAATAAAGTAATTATTGTTTTAAGTTGAATATGTCAAATGTGCGTAAGATGAAATGTTTGGTATTGGATCTTCTGATATTTACAGGCCTTCTGACTGTGACTCAAGTTCAACCATTTTAAGTGATGATTGAAGCGATCTTGATTTTTCAACATTTCAAAACAAAACTAGTGAGGACAACTAGCATGGTATGAATATTTCGGATGAATGTAATATAAATAATCAATGCCCATCGTCAAGTGACATAACCTAAAAAAAAGAAAATTAGCAAATCCTTCAGAATGGAAACGAAATGTTATAAAGAAGTCTATTGCTACCGGAAAACGTTACTTACTATAAAGATAAGACATTGGCTAGCGATGAAACCAAAGAGCTACAGGTAAAAAAGAGTTTCCATCAAGCCAAAGCCGATATTTTTTGTTGATTTGAAAGGGAAGAATAAACGTCTGCATCTAATGACGAGTGCGAGGTATTAACCGTTAATTATCAGAAAAATATGCCGTTGCCTAAAATTCCAGCAGGTAAAGCATTTCGTAAACGTCAACTTTGAGCATATAATTTTTGAATTTGGTGAAGTAAGACACTTATTATGTTCCATAGATTTATTATCACTTAACTGACACGTGTTTCGATTGTTACCAATGATTTGCAAAGTTTAAACTAATTCAAAATAAGAAGTGGCAAACACCAAATTTACATATCTGGTTCCATCAAAGGTGTAGCATCAATTATATATAATTTTTGTATTCACTCAGCAAAAACCGTAGCTCTAAAATCACCAAATGAAATCATATATTTTATAAATCACTACATAAATAACATCTTCCCATACAACAGTTAAAGCACTGTATTTATTCTCTAATAATGCAAAAGCACAAAATAAGAACTCGACTTTATTTTAGTATCTTTATACTCTCATGAGGAGTTCATCTCTTAAGAAGATCGATTTCCTGAACCGGGTCACAACTTTTTTAAAAGCATCTAAAAACTTTAAAGTTGTGATTGCAGGTCAAAACATGATTCTTAACTTTCTTCAACATTATGAAAGTAATTTCCAAAAAGTAATAACAAATGTGGAGATGTTACGATTCAAAATATCTCAATATAGCATTTTTCATTACAGTAAAGAGCACACATTGAAACTATTGCAATCAGTGTTACAACGGGAATGCCTGTATTTGATTATTTTCCCGTAATGAGAAATGCCCAAGCCAATCTATCCGTTCTGCCTCAAAAACCGCTGTATTATCTTGCATTGTTATTGAAAAAGGCTAAATATAAAGATGTTTTGCAGCTGGTAAAGAACTATGTTCCACCAAATAAACTATATTTCTATAGTCTTTTGTTGGAAAGTCCACGATTGGTGCCAGTGGCAGAGATTTGGTACATACCCTCACGCCGCCCTTTTGGCTAGCCTGTCCACCCAGTTGTTCCCTTCATTATTTAATTGTCCCTTAATTAAGGATATTGTAACTATGTTGGTTGCGGTAAGTTTTTCTAGAGCTTACTAGCACTTCAGTATTATACTACTGGCCATCCTTGGTTTCGATAGCTGAGACTGTCATTTTTACTTAGACGGTGCTGAGTCTCGGGTCAAGTTCTTGGCAGTAAATTCCTGCCGCCGTGCCTTCAGGATTTGATTTCTGATTTAGCGTCAATATTATTGCTGCTTAAACAGGTATCTCTGTGGGATACTGTAGAGAGATTCTTTGAAAACAGGCATGATTTTTCCCTCTTCTCTCAGTATTCCTCTGTGTCTCGAGCCGTTTGCTGTCCGGTTCCATGTGCCATTTGCCTTTAGTCTTACGGCTGTGCTTACTGCCAACTTTCTTACATGTATGTGAAGAGGAGTCAGGTTCAGTAGAGTTTCAATTGCAGCTATGAGTGTTGTGTGCATTGTGCCCGTAATAGCCAGGCACATCCATCGTTGTAGGTGGTTTAACTATTTCCTGGTTACCGATTGGTTTATTCCCGGCCACCAGGTTGAAGCCCATATATCAGAGCTGGTTTGAGAATTGCAGTGTAGAACCACTGGGCTATTTTTGGTTTGAAACTCCAGATTGGTCCTAGCGCACGCCTGCACTGCCAGAAGATGACACAGGCTTTTTTAAGCTTGTGTTCTAACTGGTTCTTCCAGTTGAGCTTGAAGTCCAGTGTTATACCGAGTTATTTAGTTTAGCACGTGGCGTTGTGGTCATCATTTTATTGCAGCTACTCTCTGGCTTTCTTTCCCTATCGAGGCGATTACAGTTCTATTTCTCAGCATGGCCCTAATTCATCCAATAATGGTTGGTTTTCTATGTTAGCGTAAAAAGGCTCCTAAGACTGACTGTTTATTAGTCAGCGATCCTTCAGTCCTGCATACCACGTGATGAAGGGCCCACTCTCTCTCAAACCTCATTCTGAAAAGACCCCGTCCGACTTCGACATGATAATTTCCAAATTTTGGTCATGTTATACGTGAAATTTTTTTCGCAGCCACGGTACAACTTTAAATAACATGCTTTTGTTTTCGCAAATCAAGAGCGATTTGGAAAAAAATCAATTCAAACCCATTCTAGTGGTCTAGACGCTTAAGGTCTTACGTTTGTTGTTGGTAATCTCTACTACAATTTTAAAAGTAATAGTTTTTGTGCAACATTATGATAGCAATTATTCTCACTGTTGTGTATAATAAAAATAACTTTTAATATTCTAGAGAATGGCTAAAATAAATAGGTATTTTATAAAAGTTTGACATTAAACACCACTGGAACAATCATCCTGTATACAACAATTTCGTGTGTACATATCGTTCGTGCGGCGCAATAATTAGTTACTTGTGGACACTGGTGCAGGACACGTGAATAATAATTACGTGCGTTTATTTAATGCTGCAAAAATCGGACACAATGGACGTGAATAATATCTTCGCATTTGCATCGCCGCTCCCGAAACACAACAATGGCGCCGCGCGTTACCCACGATGGAATTACAGCACAACTTCTCAAACTACAATCAGCATTATATAATATATTCGTCGTGTCTCCATTCATCATCCTGAATATCAAACGCCCCGTTTATTCCTAGAGTAATGTCTTGGGATTAATATTATGCTAATTGCTAAATATTGTTTCCCGATATTCCACAATTCTAGTTAGTATATATAATGCTTATAATTAAGATTCACATGGTTTGTTTCATGTATATAAGTGGATTTATTAACATAATGTTTCATCAAATGTTCAATAAGAAACAAATACATACTATTCTAATGGAAATATTTGTTGGTGTTACGCTTGAAATCTTCCATGATTTAAAGCCTGTCAATAATCTTTTCCCATCCCATTCTTCTTTGTATATACAGGGGCGACATAATACACGCCTTGCCAACTCAACATCTCATAAGAGAACTAATGAGTGCTGCTCCTAGCAGTTAGCGACCCTTTGTCGAATGTTCAACCACAGATGTTCTTATTCTTATTTTCGATGTTTGTTCGTATTTATTCTGTCGTTTATACGATATCAATAATGATTAAAAAACGTATGCAATAAAACACATATCAATTAACACGATAATCTAAATGATTTATAAACGACTCATTTTGTATATATGCCTTAGATTTGATAATTGTCAGTAAATAAAATCTTTACATCTCATAATAATTTGAACAAATTTATATTTTGAGATATTACTTAATTATATGAGAAAAGCAAAAAAAAAGAAACATTATAACAATTACTACTAAAACTGCTTTTAGAAACTAACTGTTAACTACATTATATTCAGTTATTTTACTTAAATGTAAGTGATTAGATAAATGAACTTGTTACTTTAAAATATTTTGTATTTATCACTCCAAAGAATTATTATATATTATATATGTATATATTTCTCCGACTAGTTTCGACCACTGGTCATTCTCAAGGAGATATGTATGATTGTCGCTGTTGACAGATCCCTTTAATAGTCGGTGGTTATCCAGTCATAGGGATCTAGTCCAACGTTTAGACAATATGGTAATATTTTTATTTTGGTAACAGTAAATTACTGACAAAATCTTTAATTTTTCTGTAATTATCCATGTTTAAAGATATGCCAGATTGTCTGTCGAGCTGTATAGTAAGAGAAAAGTTATATCATAAAATTAATACATAAATTCTATATATTCTGTAATATTTAATTCAATAATTTATCTCTATGTAAATATTCCATTACAATTTGTAATCATATACTCTATAAAAAAGTTAACATGTATAATATCAGCAACCGGTACTATACCATTAACATTCCTAATAAACATACCCTGTCCGAACATTTTGGACAGCATTTCTGCGTCCATACCGTTTTTATCCGAATTTTCCGCCACCTCGTGCAAAAGGTGCGCCAACGCTCTAATAACTCTAATATTATCATTAGGACAACATCGTATCAACTCATGCATTAGATGCATTTGCATATGTTTCTCCACTTTATGAAATTCGACGATCTTCTTATAAACAACTGGGGAGAATAGAGGTTCCGGGAGATGACGTAAGAAAACTTTTATCAGCGTGGCTACTTCGTGGGGGGATGTAAAAATCAGGTCCTTGTTGTGGTCGGCGGCGTCTTCTAATTTGGTTATAATGTCGGGTGGTACTGTCGTTTTAAAGAGGTTCGGTGTGATGATAACTTCTGGCACCTTTAGGTATTTAATGCATGTTTCCAGCACTGGTGGAATCGGGACTTTGTAATGCTTTTTTATATCTTTTAGCGATGTGCCAAATTGTCGGGTTGGTAAGGGAGGCTTTTCTACTGTAGCTTGGGTGACTGGTTCGCGTTTAGGAGGTATTAGTCCACAAAGGAGGTTTGAACACATAACACTAGAATTTTTCGTTGTGACGTTAACTAGTCTGTTGATTGATAGACGTCATTAATATATTAAATACATACATAAACACTTAATCACTTTAAAATTTGAAATATAGATCTTGAAGTTGAAGTTCGATTTCTTGTACTCTTCTACCCCACCCATTACATTTCACAGCTGATCATTATACTAATAAAGCGAGTATAATTCATTAAGGCAACCATTTTTTTTTTCGTATTTTGTAGACCTTTATTATTTTATATGCTTATGCCAGTAAGATAGTAAGAATGGAATATTGAGGACATTTTTTCTGTATTACATTTTTAACTACAACAATATTATCGTTTATGTAGATAGTTTAATTGTATGTATTAATCTAAGTTTTAAAGTTTATCACGCCTGCGGTTAATATTTGCAGTTTACATATTCTATTTTAATTAATTCAACTTTTAACGATGATCATTTCCTTTTTATTTCTGATCATATAAATATAATAGTCCAAAAGGAATCTTACTCGGCTAAGTAAATAAGCAATGGGCCGTTTATTGCAAGTATGTTTGGAATTTAGATCCCCTTAAAAATAGTGTAACTTCGACTTTGCAACAATAATACTTAATAATAGTAAAAATATCATTAATCAAAAGGATAAATATTAGAGCACCCATGTGGGATCCATCAGGCACCATTGAGGATACCTTCATTTATAAAAAATCTAAGCATGCAGCCATTTGCTCTATTCATTTGCAGTTTTTGGCTGGCCCTACCAAACACCTTACTGAAATCTGTATTAGCAAGTTAGATTTCATTGATCTCTCAGGAAAAAAATATGGTGTATGTTAATAATTATTCGAAAATAATCGATTTATCTTATGTTTATCACAATTTATCATCGAATTTTATAGATTCCGCCATGTCGTGGCCCAAAAATGTCTTTATGTTTTTATGTGTACAAAAATTAAATTTTGTGGAGATAATCGATTCCTCCGAATATTTGCTAATTGTTCAGCTTTAGAAACCACTCATTCCGAAGGCAGAGATGTCCCAGGAATACATAAATATTACTTAAAATAGAATAACATAAATAAGTAGATAAAAGGTTCAGATTAAAACAATAATATTGAAAAACGATAAAATTATTGTACAAATCAAAATATAATATATAGGTATAGTTAAATAATTGTAGAAATAATATTTATAAAAAATAGATAGATACATATAAAAACAATACAAACATATTGATTTGAAACACATTAAAATATAAATAATATAAAATTGAAAGCATTGAATTAAAAACAAAACAAACATGTATATTTACAGACAAGAAATTATTAAACATTTTCTATAGGGCTCGATAAAAATTCATCGAGGGAGTAAAACCAGTTTTGAATATTTACAAATCTTTGATTTAAATAAATTCTTTTGAAGGTTTGGAATCATTTCAGGTAATGCATTATAAAATTTAATACCGAAGTACCTCGAACCTGTAAATGACTTAGAAAGCCTAAGTGAATTGAACCGCAACTAGTTTTTTTCCGAAAGTACTTAGTGATAAAAGGATGTATTTTGGCGATATTTGTCGGTATTACACTTAACATGCATTAAAAATTCCAGCATATAGATGCATGGAACAGTCATGTTTTATAATATTCAATGTTCTATAATATTCTCTACAATCCTGACTCGAATGGCTCGCCTTTGCATACAAAATATATCGTTTAAAAATTAAAGAATGTCCCCAAATAATAATACCGTAGCAAGTGTGCGAGTGCACAAAGGCAAAATATGCAGAGCGAACCATATTTGTTGTGACCGATCTTTCTAAATTTCTCAGAACAAAAATATTTTTAGATAACTTTCTTGTTAGTAATTTCCCATGTGCTTGCCACGTTAAATGCGAATCGAACGTTAATCTAAGAAATTTTACAGACTGAATTTTAGACGGTTTTATGTGTTTTAAGGTTAATACCAATTCGGTTGTTTTAGTGACATTTAATTTTAACTGGTTGCCATTAAACCACATTTCGGCAACTGACTTGTCTGTATTCAATTTCTGCTCTACAGTTAGAAGGGAGTCTCCATGAGCAATTAGAGTTGTATTGTCTGCGTAAAGAACTGGCGATGTGTTTGAGATGCAATCAGGAAGTTCGTTGATATATATCAAGACCGAAATGGGCCCTAGGATATAACCTTGAGGAATGCCATTGTAAATTGGAAGCAAATTTGATTGCGTTCCATCATTATTAATAACAAACTGTTTTTTCTTAGATAGGTAGGACGCAATCATTCGTATTACACACGGGCTGAAATTATTAAAATAAAGTTTTCTACAAAGTATATCATGAGTCATACAATCAAAAGCTTTACTAAGATCTAGGAAATTGCAAAGTAAAACTTTATTTTCAAAAGCATTGATGCATAAGTCAACAAAATCACTAATGATTAATATAGTTGATTTCCCTGAGCGTAACCCAAACTGACATTTATTTAGAAGACTATATTGTTCCAAGAACTCTGTAATTTGCTGAGTTAAAACATGTTCAAGTCTTTTAGATAAAATGGGTGAAATTGATATTGACCTGTAGTTGTCTGAGTCGGAAGGGTTTCCCTTTTTATATACCGGAATACCATAGTAATCTTTACAATTTTTGTTTTTATTTTTTTTATAACATCTCTTATTTTTACACATGACACTTTACTAAACATAAAGTAATTACCGGGACCAATATTTTGCAGATAATTTGCCATCATATTGATAAGATCCATGTCATATTCTCGTCAGATATGTTATCAAAAATGCTCAAATCACAGCGATTTAACATTTCAAAAAATATTATTTTTCACTCCTGAGTTATTGGTCTAGAGAGCCTTCTTACAAATTTAGGTTTAGAATTATTTTGTAAATAAACTTTATTCCCTTATAATCAGATACACCAATATTTACTATTTCTAGGTTATTATTAAACTTGTTATCTATGCAAGCCTCATTTCTTGTAGCTTCATAAGTTAAAGACAATAGGTCATAACTCGATAGCAGATTACACAATTCAATGCTTTTCCTGTCATTGTCGTTAAAATGGACATTGAAGTCTCCACAAAGATATATTGCTTGGGTGAATGGATTAATTCTCTTCAGCATTGCTGTCATGATATTTAGAAAATTAGTATAATTAGCGTTAGGTGATCTAAAAATACAATTTTACATTTTCTACATAAATGCCTGACATCTCGCATGTTTTTTCAATTGAAAGTTCAGAAAGAAAAGTCAGAGGCTAACATACTGCATTTCTTTTTATCATGATCAGGATGCCACCATTTTTTGCAACCTGTCTGCTAACAGAACATGCGACTTTAAAGCTATTTATAGTACTACTTTGTAATTCTAATATAGACAACCAATGTTCACTGATAGCGATAAAGGAAATACGTTTGTTAATTATATATGCCTCTAGTACATTTATCTTATTACGCAAACATGATGATGATGTTTATAGATAAGAGTAACCTATTGGCGTTTACTTTCTATTTCATTGTATCATCTGTACCAAGTTTCT
This sequence comes from Ontholestes murinus, assembly GCA_963969525.1. NCBI lineage: Eukaryota > Metazoa > Arthropoda > Insecta > Coleoptera > Staphylinidae > Ontholestes > Ontholestes murinus. Next base: position 49,179,295 of record OZ018393.1, on the reverse strand, counting down.
TTCGTCCCTCTTTTCCCGGAATTTAAAAAAAACTATTAATTCGGAAATTCTCCGGCCACATCTCTGGTTTCTTTAGTTCCTCAAACTGATTAGCGACCACCCCCACTTTAAATCTACAGTATTCCTTGTGATGCCTTGATTAGAGATGCACCATTGTTAAACTTAGGAAATTTATGGATTTTTAGATATTCCGTTAAATCAGATGCATTCAGATGAGGATCTAAATTTTATACGTGTAGATGTTTATACCGAATCGCTCCTTTTACTGGTCCTGCAACAACAACTCGCGTACCACTGATAACATTCGGTTGTTTCTTTAGGCGGCGACTTCCATTGGTTTCCAATTTATTTTTTGTGTCATTAGAAGAATTGGAGGTTGTACCATCTATTACATCCAAGTGATCAGTTCGTTTATCATTTAAATTACTACTAAGCACTGACTTAACAATATTTGTTAGTACATTATCGTGCATTGGGGCAGCATTCCTGTTTTTATTATTTTTGTGTGTAGTGCCTTTTGAGATATTTATTTTCTTAGAAGATTGTACCTGATCTTCTAGATAATGGATTTTATCTCTAAGCAGACTGTTATTTTTCATTAAAATTTTATTTTTATGTTTCATCTCTTCTAATATAATTTTTAAAAAGTTATTTTCAGTGGTAAGTACATCATATGATGGTTAATCGCAGAATGTCGGTTTATTATTTACTTGAGATGAATTAGATGGACTATTTTCATCAATTTGACTTTTACTTCCATGACTATTGGATGATTCTTATTTAATAACAATCCAACTTCTGTTTTTGGATTAAATTTCTTTAATGATTACAACAGGCCTCTTATAAAGCATTAATGAGAGACATTTTAGGGTTTTTTCTCCAGACAAAATGGTTGCTATCGTTTCAACGGGTTTTAGAACAGGAACAGTGTCTTCTAAAATGCCCCATTCAGTGGTATCTAAATATTCTGGAGCCCTTTTAAGGCTCGTGACTGTGATGGAAAGAGGATCTTTAATTATTAATAGACGTTCAATCATTATTAGAGTTGAAATCCATCTAGAGGTTACTTCCTGTTTTGTTTTTAAAATGCGTCTCATTACTATGCTATACCTTCCTTAAATTTGTTCATAAATCTATATTATTCCAAATTTTAATAGAAAATTTATTTTAGAAACTTTTATCTTTAAAAATTTTAATAACAGTGGCCGTTTGTGAACTAAAAGCAAAACGGCTAATCTATAATTGCAATCGTAACAAATAAAAAACGAAAAATCCTCTGAAAAATCTAAGTGGGCCATGACAATTGAAAAATGGATTGTGCTGTCAACTTGCCAATGTCCCTTGAACAAAAGGTTTAAGTTTTCGTTAGTTTTTATATTTTTCCGAGGCAAAAAAATTAAAATCTGGTTTTTCTTTAGTGACAATGGCAGTGACAGTGATAAAACTAGAAACTACAGTATCAATGACAGTAACGTTGATAATACTAGTGATAAAGTTAAGTTTTTAAAAAACTGTATTTTTGGTGGGAAGATTTTCTTATAGAATCCTTTAGCTAGTTGTTTTTTTTTTATTTGAACTTAATTACAAAACGACTAAAACTTACTGGTCAAATACATGTCTCTTATTATAATATTTTTCTATTTTTCTTTATAATTATTGCTTATGTTGTAGTAATTGAAGGGTGGAATAGTGGCCTACCACCCACCATACATAAACATGGAAATACAATTTAAAACAGTGCATTTTAATCTTTAAAAACGTCAGCAGTAAAACAGATGTGTTTTTTGAAAACTAGAAGTGTGTCAGAAATGTAAATGCAAATATATTTGTAGGGTGGGTGGGGGCCTCTAAAAAATCAGTAAATTTTCGCATAGAATTTATAGATTTTGTATTTAATAATTTTAAGACTGTTACATTATTTATTATAAAAAATTATGTTCTATTGATATTACTTCCAAAAATTTAACGTGTATGTAATTGAAAGTTAGGATAGTGGCCACCCACCCTACACAAATATAGAAAGTTAATATTATACACTGTTTTTTTTTAATTTTTGAAAACGTCTGCAATAAAACTGGTGTGGTTTTTTGGAATCTAACCGTGTATCAGAAATTTAAATGCAAATATATTTGTAGGGTGAGTAGGTAGCTACTAGCATACCCTCCAATAAGTAAAACATGCGCGTATAATTTATAGAATTTATTTTAATTAACAATAAGACGTCTGCATTACTAATTACAAGAACATTTTTTGTAATAATTTTCTTTTGATAAAATCATTGTAGGATTTGTTATAATTGGAGATTGGGATAGTGGACACCCTACATAAACATGGAAATTTAATCAAAAAGACAGCATTTTAATCATTAAAAATATTAACGATAAACCAGGCGAGTTTTTGGGAAACTGAAAGTGTGTCAGGAATATAAATATAAATATCTTTGTAGGGTGTGTGGGTGGCCTCTAACCCACCCTCCAATTAGTATAAACTAAGCGAAAGATTTATAGATTTTTTGTTTAATAATCTTAAGACTGGCACATTATTTGTTACAAAAACATTTTCTGTTTTATGGATATTTTTTCTAAAATTTTAATCAGTAAGTTGTAAAAATTGTAGTATAGTGGCCACCCACCCTACACAAATATAGAAAGTTAATATTAAACACTGCTTCTTAATTTTTTAAAACATCTGCAATAAAATTGGTGTGATTTTTTGGAAACTGAAGGTGTGGCAGGAAAATAAATGCAAATAAATTTGTAGGCTGGGTGGGTGTTCAATTACCAATGAGTAAAACATGCTCGTATAATTTATAGAATTTTTCTCTATTAACAATAAGGCGTTTGCATTGTTAAATACAAGAATATTTTTTTGGAATAATTTTCTTGAGGAAAAGCATAATATTCCCCGAGTCACAGAAACACCCTATATATTATGTCTGTCAGAGTTGTTCTGTAGTTTTTTTTGTGTTATTTTAAATTTTTATTAAGTTTTAGTCAAGTAGTTAACATTTATTGCAGAACTGTTTTGCAAATGACCGACCCATCAATTGGATTTTTCAGTTCTCAAAATGTGTCTTGTTTAAGGCTATATGTGTGAACTCACATTGTCCTGGTGAAAAGTAATGGGTCTTTAGTGGTTGGTTATTTGATTTTTTAAAAGACTTCTAATAAAGAAATGTTTTTTTATCAGAATTCGCCATTCGAAAAAAAAAAAGAAAATAGGCGACCATTTGCTTCGAATTGCTAACACGAACCCTTTTTGTTGGGTTTGGCTCATTCATTATAAAAGACTCATATTTTACTTTCGAACTTACGCGCATATATCAATGATTCGTCACCAGTTTCAATATCACATACGTCTTTTAAAACATAGGATCAACCGCAAAATATTTTTAACAGTTAAATGTTCATGCAATACTGAATGTATACGAGTCCAACCAATTCCCAAGAATGCCTTAATCTCACGATAAGTCACAGAACGATCTTGTAATATCATTTCACGCACAGGTATAGGCTCTGACCATTCAACCACTAACAAATATAATTATGTTTTCTAGAACAATAACCGACTTTGGACAACCTTAACGAAATTCATCAAATTCCAAACTACAACCATAATTGATTACCAAATATCATTGATGGGCAGTGCTCTTTGATGGTTCTTAATCGCCTAAAGCCAAATTAAGTTAATCGATACAATAAGATAATCCACGCTGCAAATAAATGTTTTCGACTTAATTTCAATTTTCCAGGTCACTTTAAACAACGCAAATGGCGCATGGATATCAAAACGTTCTGAGTAACTTTACTAATAAAAGTTAAACTTTGCGTTAGGGATAACTGACTTATGTACTATTTTAAATTAATAATCAATTATTACAAAAACAGCATGTGTGTAATTAGTTACGATCTATACTGATTATATTAATACTTTATCTGCAAATATCAGTCAGAATCTACATAGTAGGAAAATGTATATAATAACAAACAGAATTAAAGTAATAAAACATTTTCATATACGTAACCATTCTAGGATATCGCAGTTTTAAAGTAAAATTCAATAAGATTCGAAATGCATTTTGTTATACTTGAACGTGGGGATTACACACGGTCTAAATCCTTCTAAACTGTTCACGCAGTTTTGCATAACATCGTCCTCATTTCCTCATTTGCGCCACCACACCGGAAGTCACGCCCGTAACACATTTAAATGCAACGTGCAGCTCGGCCGTGTGAAAACAAACGCATAAATTACATTTGAAACACTTTACGCTGTTCTGATAATCTAAATTTGTGTTCTCGTGTTTGTGCAAACAGTGTGACGCTCGTTTATCGCAATAACAAATATTTTTCTTACTTAAAATACGGTGAATTCAAATAAAATATATTTAAATTTATTTGAAAACTATGATTTCAAATAAATAATACTTATTGGAAAGTAGATATATAGGGGCCCATCGTTGTTAAACTTACCTAATTCTAAAACTATTCTACTATTTTGATTGATTGTTTATATTTAGGGAGTCCGAAGTGGTTCACTGAGATTTAAATTGGCGCCAATAGTTTGAATTTTTACTAGAAGTTAATAATTTGGTAATATTAAGATAAAGACAATGTCTGATTTTCAAATTTGATTAGACATTGTCATTATCTTAATATTGAAAATTTCTTTTTAAACGCCTATATGCCTCAACAATCAATCAATCAATTAATGATTATATTCTTGTCAATTTTAAAATTTTTGTTATTAATTACTAAATTTGATTAATCTAACACTTTTTATTAAAGAATTTTATTTTTAAGTGTTACTATATTTATCAATCATTTAAATCAAGTTTTCCATCTAATTTACATATTGTAATATTTTGACAATGTAATGACAAATTATGAAGTGTCCAAAATCACCATGCGGTAGTGTCGATTACACAGACTCCGATGAATCATTCGAAGAAATTATAAACAATAAATCTCCTGAAACGCAAAATGCCGAAAACTCAAAGGTATTCAATTATGACAAGAAGTTCAACAGAGTGCGCGTAGATGAAATGTCTATCCAAAGAACGTCATCTAATTTACCAACCCAAACAAGAGAGAATCTGGAGAAAAACCATCAAGACAGTATAAAAAATACAACTCAAAAGAATTCAAACAACCAACATAAAGTAGTACAAGATGCCTCATCATTTGAACACTTATTTTATCAGAACAACCACACCACGGTTAATATTTCACCAAATCCATCCTCATTTATAGTTGAAAAAATGAATCGTAAGAATATTTCCCCTCAAGTAAACACGTTGCCTTCAAGTTCATCTTCATCATCTTTCATAAATATACCAAAAAACCAAACACCGATGAACAATCAAGGCAATGTTAATAAAGCCAACTCTTTAATAAATAAACCAAAAAATGAAACACCGATTAACAATCAAGGTAATGTTAGTAAAAAAATATCTTTAATACCTGATGATTCATTAGAACTAATGTTTAGAAGACGCAGACAAGATAAATCTTATACAGCATCAACTCCGAAAAAGGAAATATCACCTGTTACATCACAAACTGATAACAAAAAACTTGTTATTATAAATAATACTTCTGTGGATGATAATTGTACTAATCTTATTGATCCCTTGAATAAAACAGCAACTATTATAAGGGAACCTTCTACTATAATCGTGCGTGAAGACAAAACCGACCCATTTATTGACGAAATGCCTATCAAATACAAAACAACAATTCCTCCGATAATAAACCACTGCATTAAATACCTAAGCATTCCCGAAAATATAGTAGCTCTTCATTTATTCATAAAACCAATACCAGTCGAAAAGATAGTGAAATTTAAAGAACAAATGGATTACGCGGAAAAGGTAAACTTCAACAGTCCTTATGAAGCGGCGGTGTTACTCACGATGTATTTGAGAGAATTAAGGGATCCTTTATTTCCAGTCATTCTGTATCCTGCTATTGCGAATTTCCTAGATTTTGACGTACACAAAAGGCCTAAACGAACGCATGAAATCATAAAACGGCTACCCGATGGTAATTTAAAAATTGTGAAGTGTTTGTTCAAGTTCATGGCTAAAGTGGTTGCTCACTCGGAAGAAAATGAAATGACTAGTGATATTGCGGCAAAGACCCTAGTCCGTATGAGGATTGTGAGAGATGAAACAGGATGCGTATCAGCTACGGATATCATCTCTATCAACACGTTTATGCAATATATTATTGAAAATCATGAATTGGTCTTTAACAATAATAAATAATGTGGTATTTATTGATTTCGTTTAATATTGAATAATAGCAATAATAATGAATAATAAGAATAGTTATTAAAAGTAATGTTGAGTATTTATGTAGAATTAAATTTTGCCCTATATTCTGTAGAATGAAACTCATCACTGATTGCACTTCATCGAGTCAGATACATTAGAAACTAATTTCAATGATTTTGGTTCTTATAAATGATATTAATCTTAGAAGTAACGTAGGTCCTATTCGACCAAAGTCTACAGTACTTTCCTTTCTTCCATCCTTGGTACTTTTTTCAAAATATTAATCCTTTTGTTTGAATTTCATAGATTTTGTGGTATATTTAAAATTGCGTATGCCGTTTTGATCATTATATTTTTTCAACTAGCGTTTGATTTGCCTTATTCTCTCCACACACACTACGAACACAAATAAGGAACAAACTGACACATTTAGGTTCCTAGCCTATTGACTCATATTGAGTTAGGTATGAGCTCTTTTATATTGCCTATTTTGATTTTAGTTCAGGTAGATAATTTAAGCGATAGATTTTTCCAATTCTAAGCTTACGCCACAATACAAACTAACTTGTTTTTATTTATTACTTATAAGCAATCATTATTTATCAGCTTTTACAGTTGTATGCATTATTCGACATAATAGCAAACATTTTTTCAGCAATATGTAAACGCTGTATTTATTTTACTCAGATTATGATAGCTATGATCAAAACTACTAAAATATTCTTATAATATGATATTTGAGAAATTAATAAGGTGTTAAAATACCTTAGGCTTATCATTGGTGTGGAGGCAAACTTATTGATCCAGAGGAAAATGCAAAATGATTATAATGAAATACTTTCCAGCCTCTATATTCAAGTAGATATATTGGTAGATGTAAAATACTTGTCACTTTTGATTTAAATGATTATTATTGAATCATTAGAAAAAGTGTTCTGTAACAGTTCTTCAGCAACTTCATATTATCTTAGATCTGAAACCATAAACCAATGATAAAAGCAATCACAGAATATTCCAATAAATAAAGAGGCAATTTATGCATTAGTTCATTGCATTAGTAAACAGTAATAATGACAATAATAATAACTATAGTAAAGTAAATGCGTATAATTAATATTTATATGTATTTATGTTAAGTCCTAATCTCATCTTAGATCGACTTACAACGTATCTTCATCTTCAACGTTGTAAACGTTGTAAGGCTTCGAATAAAAACGACCAAATTAAAGTCGTTTTAAAAATAATGAAAAGTACAAAAAAATTGGTGCGAAATTAAATTATTATTATAAATATGTGATTAATGCAAACAATGCGATATATTTTCTACTTTTTGATCTTATTAAAACTGAGTGATATACCCGTGGAACAATAATTTATACAATTTATATATTAGACAATCCTTCTGCCAAAAATTATAATGATGTTACTGTAATATAATTTATCGTAAAAATAAATTGTTTTGCATTTTAATATGGTAAGATCGTTCTTTCAACAAAGATTTGAATGAATTTATCGGTATATTAACCAAATTTCTAGAACATGTTATCCACATAGAAGAAATACGAAAGTCAGAGTTAATTTTAATACATTTGATTTAGTCTGAAGTCATTTCAGTTTTTACTATTTTTTTACTAAAATAATGGAAGGCATTTTTTATAGAAAGAAATAATTTTATTCGGTTATATATTGATATTTTCTTTATAACCTTTGCCATCTTCGAATAACATCATGATGCCACGATTAGATTAGATTAGAACTTCTGGCCTTCCTCAGCAAAAAAATTAGGCAAATGTTATTTAACGCTATTGTCTGAATTAAGTTGTTTACCATTCAAAGAGTTTTTCAAAGATCGAAACAAAGCAGGTCAAAATATACGACTCATTTGTAATCCCATCTAATCGAGAGACATAAACTATTCATTTCACATCTTCAGAAATAATATGTTTGAAATTGATCATTTTCATTGTATTTCAAGAATGAATTTCTTTGAGTTCATGTGGAACCCTATAATTGAATTTACTAACATATTCCAGTTTGTGTAAATATCTTTTCATGGTCGTTTAAGACATGTTTAATATTTCTGCGATCCCATAAAATTCGAATTCTTAGACATTTTCTCTTTTGAGAATAAATTTTATAAGCATATATAAGGTTTAGCGTTAAGTCCACTGTTAGCTGAGATATTTATGTGTAATAAAGCAGTATTATTTTAAATTCACCCTTTGGTAAAAAACATAAAAAAATGTGGTAACGTTACGTTGATGATTGTTGATATGTTTTGAAGGAATTGATAAACAACTAACTTATTTCTTAGAATTTATTAACAACATTTACCCTAAAATCCAATTTACTGTAGAGTCTGAAATTAACAATAAAATTAAATATTGAGATTAATCCATAACACTGATTAACACCAACCTGTCATTCGCTATATAAAGGAAATCAAACTTCACAGATTCTGTTATCCCAAACCATTCAAGACATTCCTATAAACAAAAATTGGCTACGTTAAATTTAATGGTATCTAGAGAATTGAGTTTGCCTCTATCGGACCAATCTATTTAAAAAACGAAATCTCTTAAAATTAGGCGTAGTTATCTGAAACGTGTTTCGATCCGTAACGATCTTTTTAAAAGTATAAAAAAGTTTATAATTTCAAAATGATCGTTACTAATCGAAACACGTTGTCAGATAAATGTAAATAAAGTGTTTTCCTTCACTTAATTTACTAATATGGTTCCATAAAGATTGTAACGGAAAAAGCATCAATTATTTGAAATATCTTTAATAAAACCGTTGTAATTAAATGTAATAACTAAAATATATGACAAAACGAATTAAGTAATTATACTGAATTGAAAAATTCAGTGTATTTTAACTACAAATAATAATTATTCTAAGGGATATAATAGAATTGTTGCTAATTTATTAAATAAGCACAATCTCCGTCAGGTTAGTAAGTTTATGATCTGTGGCAATCTAACATCAACATAATCTATAAAAATTGGTCCATGATATATTTTGGCAACTGATGTCTAAAAATTGTAGAGAAACATAATATTACAGCACCCTTTAGACCTAATTCTAAAATTTCAATGCATAAACTAGGATTGAACCTTTAAAAAATCCGATGTCTATAAGTAACATGTACAAGTTATCAAGATGTATACATAGTGTAATCTGGTTGCAATTTCATTATTACTCAAAGAACATTTGCGCTCTTTTCAGCTAAACCAAATTGAAAAACCAACATATTATTGATAAGAAACATTCTTTTGGCGAAGATGTACTTTCGATAATTCATTACGCTGAAAACTAATCAGGGGAAACCCCTAATTAACGATCAGATTGGCCTGGTGTATTTTCCTATTTTTTCGTATGAATGTTAAACTTATTTCGTATATATATATACCTGTAACATGTACTTTAAATCACTTTAAGTTTTGATAATGTCAAGTTGATTTGCCGAAATTATAGTCGATAAGAAATAAACAGTCATGCAAATAAAGTAACTAAGTATTTTATTTTATACACTTCTTTCTTTAAATTTGAAAATTACTTTATTGATTTATTCAAATTAATGAAAAAAATTAAGTAAAATTTCAAAGTTTTTAGTTACATTTTCAGCTTTTGGTATTATCTTTAACTTCCGTTAAAAATCTTGTAAAATTTTCTGTATTAATAAAGGAAAATTTGAAAAAGTAAAAGAGAACTGAAATATTTCATTAATGATTTTCTCATTTGGTGAAACATTGTGGAATAATAGGTAATTAATTAAAAACACTTGGTTTGTTTCACTAAATTTAGTGAAACAAACCAAGTGTTTTCAATTGAGAACTGAAATAATCTCGAAAGTGTTAACTTAATTAAATTAATTAAGTTTTATCACTTACTAAGAGTGATTAGTAAAATGATTTTCACAAGTAATACCATAAGTGATGGCAATTTACTCGAATAAATTTTGTTTTTGCATGAAAGTTTGTTGCTTAGCGATTTTAATGAGAGCAACTGTCACGAAAAAATCACGAGCCGCCAGGCGAGTGATTTTTTCTATCAGTTGCTCGAATAAAAATCGCGAATAAGCAACAAACTTGAATGCACTAAAGACAAAATTTATTCCGATTTAATTGTCATCACGAATGGTATTTGGAAAGACTATTCCACGACTTGAAACGAATATAGGTGAACGCTTCAATTTTTATGTTAAAATGATACATCTCCTGCAGTATTTTAGCCGAAAATTTCGACATTGATTAAACAACACCGTCCTTATAATTATTTGCATTTACCTTATTCATATTCTATTCCCAGTCGGGTAGAATCGCGGCAACAGTTTCCATTGAAGTTTTTGCTAAAGACTGGTAGTTTCTATGGGCGCAAAATTCTTCAAATTGTTTTCAAACACACGATCTCGTTTTAGTTTTATTTTTGATACAGAACTTGCCACCGTCGCATTTATTATGGATGATGAAGCCCTACCTAACCTTTTGATTTTATAACCTACTTACAACTGACATAAGTATAACCAACGTTTTTCGCTTTTTTATCAAGGCTAATTCAATTTTTTTGTCGGGAAATAGCTAACTTCAGTTTATTCAGGTGAATAAATAGCAAGTTGGTGTTTATTCACTTATAAATTGACGTGATTGGCTAAAAAATAAAAAATGCCTCCTTCTCATTGGCTACATGTAATTGGAGTGGAATAGTAACAAGTAAAATAACAAGACCTCCCGTTTTTATCGGAAAATCGTATGCACGAAAAATGTGTTGCTTAGCAATATCCCGAATCCTGTTGACAATATTAAAAACCCGAGTGCGAAGCACGAGGGTTTTTATTGTCAACAGGATGAGAAACACATTTTGAGTGCATGCCATTTTCCGATTAAAAACGAGAGGTCGAGTTATTTTTGGTAAGACAAATTTCAGAATAATAGATTATTATATGAGATTTATTTAATGTTACTAAAAAAATACAATTGAATATTGAATGTTACTAATACAAAAAAATAACATACCGAATTATTCCGAGTATTAGTTGGTATATTGCTTTTAATAATTGCTTCAATTTCCTTTGATTTTAAACTGCCGAAACGTTTCATTATTCGAAAGAAATGAATGCACGTCGGATATTCGATTGTACTGTCACTTTTGACAAATGCGAACGAACGACACCTACAATTACCCTACTGGGATTTTATCACCCTACAGGGATTTTATCGATTTTTTTTATCACTTCTTCGTTTTTGTTTTATCGAGATAAACAAAGCTGCTGTAATTTGAAGTGCCACCATATTGCTCCTAACCTTTAATTTGATACATGAGGGAATTTGTCATTTAAAAATAAAATATTTTAATAAATCTACAAAAAGATTGCCAAAAACGTGTGACTATACAAATAAGTGATTATTTAATTATGAATCAGGTTAAATTAAATACAGAAAGTAAAGTTCTATAAAATCATCTATTTTTAAAATTATATCCATTGTCCTGGATGGCTTAATCCCTGAATTAAATGACTAAAAACTACTTATTAATGATTTCCCAAGTTGTGTTTTTTCTGTTAATATGGTCATAACTAACCCAAAAATAGAGATTAATTGATAATCAATATTCGTACTCTATTGGTGATTTGAAAGTAAATATAACTTATTTACTACCAGCCCATCCCCACCATTAGACAATTACAATAAATAGGTTAGAATGCATTGTATAGGTATCAGTTCTTCGCCTGAAGAAGCCACAGTGTGGCGAAACAATTGTAGCAAATAAGCACAATAAAATATTGTGTCATTATTTATAACTTACAAATATATCAAAAGTAAATATGAACTTTCAACAAATATCAGCCTCAACTATCCAGTTATTACGTAGAAAATATTGTTTAACTCCCACTCCGTAGTTCATTTCTAAAGCTCGATTTCGCATGACTCAAAAATAAGTTGTAATAATAGTGCAGAATATGAATATGATGATGATGGTTTTATAGTGAACTAAATGGCCTACCTGCAAATAATACTTATTTTTTCACATTATTATTGATTTAATTGTCGTTGACAGTTCCTTATAATTGTTGGTAGTGTATCCAAGCCACAATTAGGGGAGTTTAGTGTAACGGTTTAGACAATAGATGTTATCTTAATCCCAGTATCTATTTTTATGCAAATATAAGGTTAAATTAATTTTCCTGAATTTACTGTATTTATTAAAGTCAAGTAGTTTTACTTTTTCTCTGTCAAAATTTAAAGTATTATGTAATTTTCATTTATTCATCAATTAAAGATCAATCGGGTTGAGATACATTAATAAATATAAAATAATACTAATAAGTTTATTTTCCCAACAGATACGTGTATCCAGTTACAGAGAAAGTTACATAAAATAACACAAAATATATACAAATATATGATAACATACACGTTAATTACAAATACTTATAAAGCATTTACCAAAGATCGGATATATTGATGGAAAACTGAACCATGGTGGAAATTAATCTGTTACTTATTATTATGTACCACGATACATTTATTTAATACATTAAAAAGAAGTACCGAAAAAAACAGAGCGTGCTTTCGCAGGTTGATTCATTTGTAAGACAACATTCTTGTTTATTATAGAAATCTCATAATACAATATTCTAAGATCTGCTTTTGAAAAATTATATGAATGATATTTTTAATTTGAAGTACGTTTTAAATATTATCAGCAATTATGCTTAATTCACAATGCAAAAATGGACGAAGTGAATCTTCTTTTATTAAACCTAATATTTCTTGAATATTACAATAAACTTTAGAAGAAGAAATTATGAGGTCTTCTAGTCTTGAAATACACATCAAAATACAAAAATATAATAAAAAACAAAATTTTGAGTAGAAGAAATTGGGAGGAGTTCATGCGGCTGCGATGATCTTCATCTCTAACCTATATTTCTGACAGGCAGTGAGAGTCCAAGAATTCTCTTTGTTTTCTTTACCATTACTATTTGCCTTATTTTAAGCTCATTGTCCATATTTTAGAGATATTTTAGAACTTAAACCTCTAACATTTTGATGAAATACTGAAATACATGTGTGTTGGAAAATATTTAGTTTTCCTAGATTATTTTCAGATCATCTTTTAATTCGCAGCGAAGATTTTTCTCATGCTGAATTTGCCTTGGATTCCGATAATTTCTAATTTGTATATTGTTAAATTATTCAGTCTTACGCAGTTTCCTTGAATCCCCTAATATATTTTTCGTATCAGCAGGATTGCTGAACTAATTACACCCAACAACCAACGAAAATAAATACCCCATTTTCATAAAGTTTTCGAAATACAAGCACGAACTACAATTGAAGATCTAAAAAATAGCAGTTGCTTCGACAGCCATGGCTTGACGACAAATATGATTAAATGTATAATGAATTTTATTATTTCTCCACTCACTAAACTAATAAATGAATCAATAGCAAGCGAGAATTTTCCTTCCATGCTGAAATTAGCTAAAATTGTACCCATACATAAAAAAGGAGACATAAACGATTCAAATAATTACAGGCCAATCGCAATTCTTCCAATATTATCGAAGATTGTGGAGAAAATATTAAAAAATCAAATTGTCAACTATTTTGAAGTTAATAAATTATTCTTGGATGTACAATTCAGGTTCAGAAATGGCAAATCCTCAGTGGATGCAATTTTAAAATTAACAGATATGATTATACATTGTTTTGAAAACAAATCCGCAGCAATGGGATCGTTTGTCGATCTAAGCTAAGCGTTTGATTGTGTTTCTCACGACCTACTGATAACTAAGCTGAATAATTTAACTTCGATGCAAATAGCATTAAATTAATGCAAAGTTACCTAGACGACAGATATCAGTCTGTGCACATGGGAGGAACACAATCATAGATAAAATAAATTAAAAGACTGGTGCCGCAGGGATCAATTTTAGGACCCATTCTTTTCATAATTTTCATAAACGATCTTCCATCACATTTAGAAAAGTCAACCACAGTTCTCTTTGCCGACGATTGTACGGTAGTAGATATAGGCCGTAATTTAGACGAAGTAAAAAGTAACAATAAACTTAGCTTAGAAGCATAACCTTTAATGTTATAAGTACAAACGAGACTTCGGCAATTCCCTTTCTTAGAGTCAGTATTGATGCATCCTTGACATGGGACCTCCAAGGCAACGAATTAGCCAAGTGTTTATCAAAACTTACTTTTGTGAAGAAGAAGAAACCTCTCTGGTCAGTCTCAAAACCGCATATTACGGATTATTTGAATCACGCATGAGGTATGGCTTATTTATTTGGGGGCACTCAACCTGTAGGCACCGCATCTTTGCATTACAACGCAAAATTGTAAGAATAATAGCAAATGAAAAATATAACGACAACTTTCGATCTATTTTTATCAAGTTGGGCATACTCACGCTCCCATCATTCTATATCAAGCTTTGCTTGGTGTATACCAAAGAGCATCTAGAAAAGTACAATACGTAAACAAATAACAAATGAGCTTAAAAGCTGAATAATAGCCGCCGGAAGAACATCAATGATGGATTCTTCGCGAGAATAGGCTGAATGGGTCAGAGTGGAAGAACATTTCGAAGAAATGAACTCCGCCCGGGTCTCTTCAATTTAAATTACAGTAATAATATTTATAATAGTATGTATTTTAGATTAATTTTTAGAAGAGAAACAAAGCAAATAATAAACAATAAACAATAAACAATAAACATCAAGATCACTCAACTAGATTTAAGCAAAATATAAATGAGGTTAAAGCGTTCCCAAATAGGATCAAGGTATTACTGTGTAAAGTTCTATAACAAGCTCAGTCTTGTTACTAGGAACCTGCCACTTAAACTATTTAAGAAAAAATACATACATACCTTCTGGAAAAAGCGTTCTACTCTTTTGAGGACTTTATTATTTATTAGTTTTCATCGATCTCTTAAGGGTCGTTGCAATATGTTCTGGGTCTACTATAAAGCAACTGTTTTGCTATGTTGAAAATTTGCAGTCGTTTACATTTTCTGCACGTCACTTATACCCCAAATAGTTTAAAATGATTGTTCTTATAATTTATGTTTAGTCGTTAGTATATGATATATATTTCAAGTACTAATTATCTGGCAAATGTAATATTGACGTATGTAAGATATTTTTATCAATGCTTAATAAACTATTCTATTCTATTCTAAACGACTTCACTTCTCTCAAAGCAAGTTTTAAGCATATTCCACGAATATAATCCTCATGAAAGACTGTCCTGTCTTGCCAAAAAATTCACCCACTTCCAAATCACTATGGATTTCCAAAAACCAAAACTATCCCGAAACGTAAATTTCATTTCATAACACTACACGAATTCATTTCATCATTTCATATTCTCAATGACGCTTCAATTACTTTTTTGTTCTAAAAAATTGAAATACACCTCGCCAGTAAACCTTCCTAGTAGAAATATGGTCCAACACATGATTACTATGAAAATTCATTATTGATTTTTGATTATTGATTTAATTCATCGTCAAAAAGAATCATAAAAATGATAGTTACTATTTGGTAGTATGTGGTAGTTCATTTTTAAATGGGTAAATGAAAATAATTTCGACGTTTTTCTGCCACTATTTATTGTATAATATATACAAACAAAGTTTACAATATATTATCAATTTTTGACACTGCAAAGGTCGAATCTATAGATTAATTTCATTGATAATGCATTTTACAGTATTAATGAGTTTTTTTACCTCAAATTATACTTTATATTATTATATAATTCGACGTGTCTGTATGTATCTTAGTATGCATTAATAGGCTATAAATAAATACTATTATTATTATTTTCCCAACATGTATTCAGTTTCATTAATGAATTGGAACGGCCGGTTGCTCGGTTTTTGATTCTGGGCGTCGATTTCTGTCATTTGTTTGGAATAAAATTAAATTTTTGCTCAGGATCCTATTTATTTGGAAAGCCAGATCCAGCATTTGAGCTGGATGGTCCATTTGTTGGTTTGAATGAATTGAAGGTTACGGGACTAGACGACCTAACTCAGACTCAACATCATCAGTTAACGGAAATTGTAAGTAAGTACAGTGAACTATCGTGGCAATCAGGAACGAAGCTCGGTAGAACAAACAAAACTGTTCATATAATCGATACTGGTGATAATCTTCCTGTTAAGCAGAGACAATATCCGTTATCTCCATACATGTTGGAACATCTGTACAAGGAAATTGATGAGATGGAAGCATTAGGAGTCATTCAAAAGTCATCTAGTGCATGGTGCTCGCCCATATTGTTTGTCCGGAAGTCCAATGGTGAATTGCGCTTTTGTTTCGATGGCAGGAAACTTAATTCCTTGACGAAGCGGGATGCATATCCATTACCGCTGGTAGACCATATATTGAACAAATTAAATGGAGCGCAGTTCTTATCTAGCATTGACTTAAAGTCGGCATTTTGGCAGATACCACTCGAGAAGAATTCTTGCGAAAAAACCGCATTCGCTGTACCAGGTAAAGGACTGTACGAGTTCGTCGTCATGCCCTTCGGGCTGAATAACGCTCCTCAAACACAGCAACGTCTTATGGACCGAGTGCTTGGTCCTGCCTTGGACCCCTTCTGTTTCGTCTATCTGGACGATGTCATCATAGCCACCCCAGATTTCGACAAACACCTAGAAATACTTACGGAAGTATTTTTCCGACTGAAGGAAGCCAATTTAACTGTCAATTTGGAGAAATGCGAATTTTGTCGGCCCTCTTTAAATTATCTCGGGTTCGTCGTGGATCGTCTGGGATTGAGAACCGATCCAGCAAAGGTTTCTGCTATGGTGGAATATCCTCAACCCGAGACTGCTACCCAGGTGAAAAGATTTCTCGGAATGTGTTCATGGTATCGTCGTTTTGTCCCTAACTTTTCGACACTGACTGCTCCTATTAGTTCGCTCATTAAGGGTCGGAAGAAAGGCCAGTCAATCACTTGGACCCCTTCGGCTGAAGCTGCGTTTCAGGAGATTAAACAAGCCTTGATTACCACGCCTATTCTCGCTAACCCTAACTTTAATAAACCCTTTATCATACAGTGCGATGCATCTGATGTAGGTCTGGGTTGCGTTCTGGTGCAAGAGAATGATTCCGGCCAGGAAATACCTGTCGCTTACGCTAGCCGCACGTTATCCGAAGCCGAGCGAAAATATACTGTAACAGAGCGAGAATGCCTGGCTGTGTTATTTGGATTAGATAAATTTAGACCTTATGTAGAAGGTGTTCGATTTAAGGTAGTCACGGATCATCATTCGTTATTGTGGCTCCAGAAACTCAAGGATCCCATAGGTAGGTTGTCGAGATGGGCTGTGAAAATTCAGCAGTTCGATATGGAGATCGAGCACCGTAAGGGTCGCTTGAACATCGTCCCGGATGCACTATCAAGGGCACCCATCGAATTGTGTATCATAGATGTTTCTAAAGAGAACCACCTTACAGACCCGTGGTACATGAAAATTCTGAGAGCCGCGGAGCATAACCCAGAAAAATTTCCAGATTCGACAGTCGCTGATGGGAAGCTCTATAAACACGTTGCCAATGAACATGGCTTGCAGACCAATTTTTCGGAATGGAAATTGGTTGTCCCCAAAGATCTGCGACAGGGGGTGGTGAGATCTTGTCACGACGTTCCGACATCGGGACACTTGGGAGTGTACAAGACTCTGAACCGTGTCCGAGATTTGTACTATTGGCCAAGGTTACGTAAGGATGTAAAACGATATGTCAGAGCTTGTCAAATTTGCGGTGCGCAGAAAGATGCGACTACTGGTCGTCCTGGGTATATGGGAAAACCGAAAAATGTTTCGTTTCCATGGCAACTAATAGCTTGTGATATTCTTGGACCACTTCCCCGGTCCTCAAAAGGTTTTGTTTATTTATTGGTAGTGACCGATTGGTTTAGTAAATTTACCTTGATGAAGCCCTTGCGTCAAGCCACCTCAGCGTCTATTGCAGAGTTTCTGGAAAACGATGTGTTCCTCATGTTCGGGGCTCCGCAGATATTGATGTGCGACAATGGGACCGAATTTGCTTCAGACAAATTAAAGGCTCTGGCGAAGCAGTATAAGGTTCGAATTTGGTATAATGCCAAATACCATCCGCAAGTTAATTTTGTTGAACGATATAACCGTACTATCGGTTCTACCATTAGGGCATTTATTAATGATCTCGACCACCGAACCTGGGACAAGGAGATCCACAAGATAGGTTTTGCTCTACGTACCGCCGTTCACGAGGTTACCGGATTTACGCCGGCTTCTTTAAATTTTGGTCGATATGTTCCAGCTAGTGGCGATTATTACGGTAGGGTACGCAACTTGGAGGACATTACATTGGATTCTCATCCAGCTGAATATGCTCGGGAGCTAGATGCTCTTCCCCCCTTATTTCAAGAAGTAAAGAGACGGTTAGGACAAGCCTACGAACGAAACGCTCGTTCATATAACCTTCGTCGACACCCAGTTCCGAATTTTGTAGTAGGGGATCGTGTTTGGTGTCGTAACAAGGTTTTGTCGGATGGAGCTAGGAACTTTGCGGCTAAACTAGCGCCGAAATTTCGATTGTGTCGTATAAAGGAAAAAATAGGTAACCTGGTGTTTAATCTGGAGGATATGGATGGCAAAAATCTTGGAAATTGGCACTCTAAGGATATAAAACCATGGTTTGGGTCGTCGACAGAATTGTCAGGATGAAAAAAAAATAGAAACAAGTTCTATTTTTTTACCAGGAAAGGGGGGCGTGTAACGGTCATATTTCCATGCCGTTCCAATTTATATTTCGCGCGCAATTAATTGAGGCAATAGGGAAATATGGTAGGCCGTGGATATTCACGGCGGGCCGTGATAAGATTGTTTGAAAAAAAAAGACGGGCGGCGAGAGTTGGGGCATTGACGCGCGGGCAGCGCGTCGTCGAGTTTTTGAATATATCCAGTAATTGTTAACGAAATAGAATAAATTGTGCAAAGTGCAAATAGTCCAAGCACGTGGAGTACGACACCGTACACAACGGAGCGCATAACATCCAAGGCCCTACCCCGGCTCTACGTAATTAGAGAGTAAATTTGTGAAATTAGCTGGCTGCTGATCCTCGAGCCGAGCGTCGAATTTTTCTTGGGTTGCGGAGAACGCGCGAAATTCAAACTGCAGAGCCACCGGTGGAGACCGGACCGTCACGCTGCGTAACAAGTACCATTGCCACGACGGAAACACAGTGTAGCCAGAGGGTTTCTTTCATTTCCAACGACCACCACGAGGGAAGCAAGGAGGAACGAACAGGCCAGATTTTTGTTGTATTTTTGGTTTTACACCGTACTTGTGTGCGTGTGCAATTTACACGTGTTTGTCAATAATTCTTTGTCTAAGAGAATCATTGTGGATTATTATAAACTTTTGGGTTGATTGGAATCTAAGTCTACACGCAGGAGAATAGTTAGTTAGTTAATTGTTATTATTATTTAATTTTTGTTCGAATAATTATTAATTACCGTACTAGGCTTAAGATATTTATTTGTGTCGTCATCTCGAAGAGCGTGCCATTTCGCCGGTGGTTGGCATACGTTGTTTATTTATTCCGGCAATTTAACAGTGGCCACTGATAACCTCCGGTTTATAATGCTTAAGCTTGAATTCAATTTTCTAGTTTAAATTCGGAGATTTAAGTAATCGATCTAGCCGCTCTACGACTACCTTTATTTAATTGTAATTTTTGTGGCAACCGAATATTTTTTATTTAATTAATAAATTTATATTTATTATTTTCATTTGTGAACGCTTTTAATTTTATTTTGAATTCAATTCCATCTGGGTTTAGTAATTTTCCCTGCGACAAATTCCCAGGGGGCAAAAAAAATAAAGATTACTTGGCGCCTTATAAATTTGTTAAATTTCAGTGTTTACTTTAAACCAATTTTTGTGTTTAGGCTTTTATGATCGTTGGGTTCATTATTATGTCTGTCGTTCTTTGTAAATGTTTTATTTTTATTTGTTTTCGATCTGTTTAATTTTCTAGTTTTCATATCTATTTTACTATAATACAGACTGTATTGTGTTCTTAGTATTATGTGATTATTTAACGAGCATTGCAGTTTGTAAATGAATTTTTATTTACAGCTTATATAGCCTCTATTTCGTTAGACTTATATGAATTGATTTAAAATATATTTTCCCTGATTACTTGGAGTTTTCTTAATGAGATAATTTCTTTCTATGTTGAAGTCCTCACTATTAATAAAAATACTTTATACTTTCATTTGTCTAACACTTAAGTTTCGATACGTTTAAACAAGTTGCTGATAGATTTCGATGTTTTTTTTATTACAACTATAAATATGAATATAAGAAATACATAATTATATAATATTATATCAATAGAAGTATGTAATAACAATCTTCACGACAATGTGTATGAACATTTAAAATTAAAAGCCACGTTTGCAATCAATAAGTCATTATTACGCATTTCCTCCATTTTTTTTACTACCCTGAGAGTTAAAGCTGCAAAAACAACAATACATCATTACTGACGTTCCGATATTAAGGCCGAGAAAAACGCCCGTAGATTTTTCTTGTCTGAATAGACCATTGCGTCCTATTGAAGTCCAGAATATCAGTTAGGATCGCAAATCAAGCGACCGGAAAACAGTCTGGAATTCTGCCATCGTCCGACGGATTGATAACTTACGATTAAAGAGAACAACCCGTATAAATTAAATAAATTGCTATAGTAATCATAATACTTTTGAATTGGAAATTAACAAATAAAAATCCTATGTTAATATTTCATTAATCATAATATATTTTTAGTAAATTTCATTTGGAAATTATCAAAGAAAAATCTTTTTCACAGTTTGATATGAGTTGTGCGAAGTTTTCAGTATTGTTGTAAAACACTTTGTTATTTCCTCCTTTCACTTTTATTTTTATATGTCAGATGTACATTTCCAGTACTATGTACTCATTATCTGACATAAAAGTAAAAGTGAAGGAAGGAAATAACAAAGTGTTTTAATTCAAAAATATTTTTGTTAATATTCAGATGAGATATTATTATGTGACCTTTATTAGCTTAATTAGTGTATCTAAACTTCGTAAAAGGTTTTGAAATGTTTTAAAGCTTAAGTTAAGCTAAGGAAATAATAATAGCATTAATGTTTTATGTTATTTGAAAGAAATTCTCCCCTGAACGTCTTTAATAATTATAGGATATAAATAAAACCAATACCGAAGTTGCAATAATCAATACCAAGTTTCCAAACTGTTGACTCCTCCTCCTCAATTAACCCGAAGAGCGAAGACGTAAGTTAAATATATCTTTAAATAAAATGTAAGACTTTACGAGCGCTAATGGAACTTGCATGGTTAAATTTACACTAGGTAACAGAGAACCTATTATAGATTTATTTGATATAGTAATTATATTAACTTAAGCGCAATTAACTCTAGATATATAATATATTCATGTAAGAGTATAGAGTCTAGTTACACTGCTACAATTATTCTATTATTTGTGTTAATATTTGATATTTTGTCAATATATATAAATGTATGTTGAGAAATTTATAATATAATAATATCGATAGTTATTGAACATATGTTTAGTCCTATTAATAATTGTCACTTTGTGACCGAAATCTACATCTAGCTCAAAAAAAGTTATTTATCACCAAAGTATTTTATTGCAAGTTTATTAATTTTTTCGCCGAACACAATATTTTAATTATTCAAGCTGAAGAATCTTAAATGTTCCTCCTAAAAAGTGAATATACAACAAAATTAAGGACAAAAGGAAAGCTCCCAGATGTGGACGAAGATCGCTGACCTTCAACATCATGGGATTTAAGTGGAAGAACATAATCTATTGTGAACTCCGCCCGAACAAAATTTTGCCCATGTTTTTGTAATTTTTTTTTTTTAATGTACGAGGATCGTTCAATAAGCTGTATTTCTAAGTACTTCAAGTTCAATGTTTCTCCTCCGGACGAAGTTTTAAATCATTCCAACAGATGGTAGAGCTGTAGTGAATTTTCAAAATGGCGTCTGTTAGAGATCCACGTTACAAACTGCGAGCCGTGTTTGAGTTCTTAATTGCAGAGAAAGAAACTATGGGAAATATCCATAAACATTTGTGTGCAGTGTATGGAGATTGTACTGTCGATAGGAGCACTGTCTGGAGGTGGGCAAAGATAGTTAATTCGTCAGAAAGTCCAACAACTCAACTACAAGATCTGTGTCCAAGTGTGTGTGCAATGATCGAGACTAGGATATACAAAAGTTTGCGCAAAATGGGTCCCAAGAAGTCTCACAGCAAAACCCATGAAGTCTCAGAGCAAAACACAGGATGCAAAGAACAACCATGTCATCTGATTTGTTGGCAAAATTTGATGCTGAGGGGGAAGCGTTTCTGTCCCGAATTGTGACGGGTGATGAAACCTGGGTGCACCACTTTGAGCCGGAAGATACGTGAAGACCTTGGACAAACTCAAGAAACGTTTCCGGCGTGTTTGGCATGACAAGAATCCGGCTAAAATCTTGACACTGCACGATAATACACGCCCGCACACAAGTCTATGAACCCGGGAATACCTCACCAAATTGGGTTGGACAACATTGCCGCATCCACCATACAGTCCAGATCTGGCACAGTCAGACTTCCATCTCTTCGGACCTCTTAAAGACGATTTGAGTAGAAGACACTTCGATGATGATAAGAGCGTAATTCAAGCGGTGATAACATGGCTTCGCGCACAGGTCAAGAGTTGGTATCGGCACGGAATACAGACACTTGTTTCACGCTGGCGTAATACCGTACAAG
Source organism: Ontholestes murinus (assembly GCA_963969525.1). Lineage (NCBI taxonomy): Eukaryota > Metazoa > Arthropoda > Insecta > Coleoptera > Staphylinidae > Ontholestes > Ontholestes murinus. The sequence continues at coordinate 49,156,153 of OZ018393.1, read as the reverse complement.
TTGATGGAGACTATTTTGAAAAATAGTACCGGTAGAATAAACATATAGCTATATTGTCACCAAAATTTAACACTTTTAAATAAAATAGTTTCTAAAAAAAATATGGAGCATTACTAATTGAACGACCCTCGTATTTTATGTATTTTTTTAAGAAAGAAGACCAAAGATATAAATAAATAATTAATATAATATTAATGTTTGTAAAGTTATAATTAAATTTAAAGCTATTGTTTTCAGGATACATAAAATGTTCAAAGAATTTAGAAATATTTGGAATAAGTAAATAAATAAACGAAATAAAATTCCAGTTTTCAGTAAGGCTCATTGTAATTTCGACGAAACAAAGTCAATATGATTGATCCAATTTAGAATGTCATCCACGACAAGTCCTAAACATTTTCTTTGGTTTTTGATTTCAATATGTTTACAATTGATGCTTATATGTGTTATTTTAAAAACTATACAATTTGTTTTAGTTAAATTTAATAATAATTTGTTAGAAGCCAGCCATTTTTGAATACGTTCGAATAATATGGCACCTTCGATTTCAATACTTGGGATATTTGAAGCGTTTATTAAGATATTATCATCTGTATAGTTAATTAGAAAATGATTTGGATTGTTGATTATATGTAAAAGGTCATTTATATAATTAAGGAGAAAGAGAGGTTCCAAAATACTTCCCTGCGGAAGACCCATAGTTATATTTTTGATGCCATCTATTGTCTAAACCTTGCACTAGATCCCAAATGGGTGAATAACCACCAACAGCGAAAATTATAACAATTGCTGGCTAACCCGGAGAGTTATATAACTCCTAAGTGAATCTCGATTCCCTGTCTCCAACTGCGCTACGCTGATGAGATCCAAAAAGATCGAAACCGGTTCGTGGCTGGTTGTTGACGAGATAGTTATAGTTTTGGGTTGGGATTTAACTGATATACTATTTTTATTTAGTTGTACTAATTCATTCTGTTTACTAGATAGCTATGTAACGACTCAAAGACCTTGCCTCTTATACCATATTTATACAATATGTTCAGAAGTATTTTGTGATCAATGCAGTTAAATATCTTGGGTAAGTCGGATTTTAAGTGTTGGCACTGCGCGCATTCATAAATCCGTGTTGATTATATCTAGGTATATCAAATTTGAAAATCATATAAACGATTTTATCTCATATATTTTAAGAATGAATTTAACAAACTTATGAGACTCTAGTTTTAATATTCCGATTTGTCCCTATTTTTGTATAACGGCTTGATTAACTGACTCCGAAAAATACCGAATGTTATTAATTTATGCACAATGTATTCTAAAGGCGCTGCTATTAAATGTAATGTGTTTTAAGTAGTATTCTGGAACTATAGATATCTAATTTCTCCAAGATCTTTGAGCACGTAATTAGAACAAGAATAATACGCTTTTTAAATACCAACTGCCCTTTAAACAAAAACCAATATGGGCTTACACGTGAAAAGTTAACAGAAGACGCAATTAATACTCTATTTCAAAAAGCTTACACAAGCTTTAACAATCCACAACCACAACCATCTCTTACAAAAACCAAAGTACATGGGAATTAGAGGATTACCAAATCAATTATTTAAATACTGCCTATGCGGAGGAGTGCAAGTATTAATTTACATGGCTATTCCAGCAAGGAGGAGATTGTTCAGTGTGGTGTTCCTCAAGGAACCATTTTGAGCCGTATTCTCTCCTTGGTGTATATTAATGACCTGCATAAACTTAGATCAAATGGAACTCTTATTGCATTTGCGGACATAACATCGGCCTTTTTACAAAAACACTAGCTGGATTGGACTGAAAGAGAAGATTGAACAAGATGTTAGAAAAATTTTGATCATCTAGATAATAACCTCTTATCACTAAATATAGAAAAAATGGTGATGTAGCCATCACAGAACTTTCCCTATATTTTTCTCGAAAACTATGAGATTTGCGCAAAAGGCTATTTTTTAATAATTTTTTCATTTTTTAATTCTCTACAATTATTTGTTATATAAATTTCATGTAACTCCAACAGTTAATTAGCAATTGGCAAAAAATGTCTAAATTTTCAGTTTTTATCTTTTTTCTCGAAAGTTAAAAATTTTATGAAAAATATGTTTAAATAAAACTTCAGTTCAGTTTTTTATTCCCTTTAACTTTTGTTTGAACCGTTTTCTAAAATTTTTCATATTAAGAAAAATATCACCACTTCCGGTCTATGAATGTTTACCAAAAGATTTTCAGTTCCAGTTTTTAATGATGAAACCTTAAGTTTAAAGTTTCATCTCAATCGGATTATTCGTTTTTGAGATACAGCGCCCACCAACAGACAGACACACAGACAGACACATACACATACACATTTTTTTTTCAGAAATCAGTGAAATAGACTCAGGGAACATCAAAACGGATATTTCCGCAAAAAAAATTCAAAAAAAAATCACTATCACAATACTTCCTCTATATGTATTTCATAAGGGAAATTAAAAACAAATAAATATCTATCTTTCTCTTGCCAAGCAGACACCCTCCCTACATTCCAAGACTTAATAGTCAAATCCAGCAGATGTTTGTAATATCTAATCAAATAGGGAAATAAACTATCTAGGAATCATTATTGATGGACAATTGAGATGGGATAAACATATTCTATATGTTGTCCGGAAATTGAGGTATACGTTATGCCAAATCAAGTCACTATCGGGATTCCTCGACCGCGACCTCCTGAAAATAATATATCACTCATTAGTAGAGTATAGAGTCACATATATTATAGTCTAACCTGTTGGGGATCAGCAAGGGATGTTCACCTGTATATGCTAGAGGTTTTTCGAATTTTCAACAAACTATTGGACTATTACCTGTCAAACTTTTTGAAGAAAGTAGAGTAATGACTGCCAGTCAACTTTATTTCTATAAAGTAGGGCGAAAATCATTCAAAAAGAGAGGAAGTGTAACTAAGCATGCACATCAATATAATACCAAAAGAAAAGATGCCTGGTTAGTTCCTAAAATGAAATTGGCAGTTACTCAAAGATTACTCTATTATATCTTACCAAAGGTTTTTAATGCAATACCTGACTATAGTGTGAAAACCAAACAAAAGTTTAAAAGTGAACTTAAACTACCATATATAAATTAAACGACGCAAATTTACTATTTATATAATATTGTTCCTTGTTCATAACTATTGCATAGTAGTAACATATATTTATTGACAAATTTTTGTACATATTTACATTGGAATAATGAATAATGAATGAGGTGTTAATGTATTAATTTGTCAAAAGGCTATCGACCAGAGGTCTTTCTGCCTTGTGCTGTCCAGTCATATGGCGTCAGTCGTTATTGCGTAAAACTATTGCATATTATATTGTATTTTTTTAAATATTTTTCGTTTATTATCTTAATTATACTTCAAATGACTGTTGCATGTTTCTATGAAAAAATTCTGTGATGAAATAATATTAGAGCAGCTATAATAATTGATGAGTAACTGCAATGAAATATGATTTCGGGAGGATTATGAGACAGATGTAGTACATGCCTCTTTCCTTTGTTCTGTTATCAGCATTGAGGCTCTGAAAATGGCAAAACGAATAAGTTTCTACATATTTGAAAAATACAACCCATCCCTCTGGAATGTTCAAATGTAATAAGTGATGAACTATATGATAGCGATGGCGAATTATTAAAGAGACAAACTGATCCACAAGACAGTGACGATAACAGTGCTATTATCGAGAGTATCTGATGAGGAAATTCCTACATACAGGGTGAGTTTTTTTCGATGTTCTCTATGGGGATCTCGAAAACTATAAGAGATAGAGAAACGGTTAAATGGGGAAAGAAGTGTAGATTAATGAGACGAATAAAATTCCACTTTCAAATTTTTCAAAAAAGTCAAGGGTAACTAGATATTTTGAAAAAAGTAAAAAGTGACAATTTTTTCAAATCAATATATCTCGGTTATTATAATAGATAGAAAAAAACTATAAAGGACAAAGTTTTAGATAATTTTATGTAGATTAATAAAAAATAATCAGAAAATTTTTATCGCCATTATTTTTCGAGATATGATGCAAACTTACATTTTTTTTAAATGGAAACCATAGTTGGCTATGGCCTCATTCATTTTTTTCTCTTTAATCTAGTATCACATACGACATAGTTATTTCTAAAAATAAGTAAGTTATAGTCATTTTAAATTTTATTATAAATAAAAAATGGGTAGCCATGAAAAAGATGAAAGTAAAACAATTGCAATTGTTTATAATAATAGCAATATTGTAATTATTAGTTCTACAAAGTTAAATAAAAATGGAAAACCAGCATAAGTATAATAATTTTGTAATTATCAAATGGCCTTCTGTATGTGGTATAAATCCATTTGTCAAGAGGATAATACGTTTCTTACAAAAATATTATGAACAGATGAATCGCGATTCACTAACTGTGGTATTTTTAATTGCCACAATGAACATAGATGAACTTAAGAGAATCCACGAGAAGTTTCACAGAGAAAACTACAAATTAAATTTGGGTTTAATCCATGGTGAGTTTGGATTAATAATTCTCGGTCCATATATTTTTGAGAGCTCACTAAGTGAAACTGATTACTTTCAATTTCTTCAGAAAACATTTGAAGATACGCTCGATTGTTTAAATGTATCATTACAAGCAAGATTAAAATGGTTCCAATATGACGGTGCTCCACCTAATAACATGTTGGCTTTACAAATTATTTAAATGATGCTTTTCCTAACTCATAAGTGGGAAGAAATAAACCAATCCCAGGGCCACCTAGATCTCCCGATATGCGCGTTTTAGAATTTTTTCTGTGGGGTTATGTAAAAAACAAACTATATGAAAAATCATATCAATCTGTGGAGGATCATAAACTTGTTGTTATTGAAACATTTAATTTAATTTACATGAGAATAGTCAAAAAGCCATAAATTCAATTTTAAAAAGATATAATTTATGTCACAATAGTATTAATAGTGGACTCTTTGACTATATTTTTTAATATTAAAATTTCTCTCCCGTTAATATATTGATAATTACAGAATTACTTTATGCAGTTGTTTCATTTTGATTTATCTCTTTAAAACTAATGATTACAATATTGCTGATATTATAAACAACTGCAATTGTTTTACTTTCATCTTTTTCATGGCTACCCATTTTTTATTTATAATAAAATTTAAAATGACTATAACTTACTCATTTTTAGAAATAACTATGTCGTATGCCATATTGGATTAAAGAGAAAAAAAATACCTTTTGAATGAGGTCACAGCCAACTATGGTTTCCATTTAAAAAAATGTAAGTTTGCGTCATATCTCGGAAAATAATAGCGATAAAAATTTTCTGATTATTTTTATTAATCTGCATAAAATTATCAAAAACTTTGTCCTTTACAGTTTTTTTCTATCTGTTATAATAACCGAGATATATTGATTTGAAAAAATTGACACTTTTTACTTTGTTCAAAATATCTAGTTACCCTTGACTTTTTTGAAAACTTTGAAAGTGGAATTTTATTCGTCTCGTAAATCTACACTTCTTTCCCCATTTAACCGTTTCTCTATCTCTTATAGTTTCCGAGATCCCCATAGAGAACATCGAAAAAAACTCACCCTGTATATATATATATATATATATATGTTTATATTAATCAGTCAAACGACAGGAATTGCGAAAGTATTCCATTCAAATGTGATTCCCTTCCATTTCTGAAGACGAAGGTGGAAGTAACGTACCAAATCAGCAAACTGAAGTTGCTTTAAACGGAACTATTTGTAAAAGAATTGAAGAAGGAGGTGTTGCTGGCAGATTACCAGTTAAAAATATTTTCAAAGATGTACATGCCAACAACATATGCTAAAAGAATCATTATAAAGGGAAATCTAAGTAGTGCGTTCCTGAGTTAGAAGCCTCTCGAATTTTGGGCAAAAATAGACAATTATGCAAGTAAAGTTGATAGCGTTTCGAAGGAAATACTTAGAGGCTTCAAAATTTGTGGAACAACAAGTGGGGACCATCAATTTTCTCCAGCACTATGAGTAGACGTGGTTTTACTGGGATTCTGTGATACATTCGTTTCGACAAAAGAAATTAATACTTCGTTGCTTGAAACAATAGGCGCAAACAAGGGGGAACTGCTGAAATCTTGCAATCTGAAAAAAGACAGCTTGGCTCATTTCTCAGAGTTGTTTTACATATCCAAAGGATTCACACTTACTGTTTACAAGAGCAAACTAAATAGAAAAGTATTTATACTAAATACAAAACATAAACACGTCAAAATTAATAAAACTGCTAAGAAATTATCTGAAACTGTGTCGTTTTACACAGAAGGTGGATACTTCAAGCCTTTTTAAATATTTCAGATTAGGCTTGAATAAGTTACTAGATATTGTACAAAAATACAACAGAAGAAAATATGTCACGGAAAGACTTTCTGTTTCGATTAGCAGAAGAACGTGCTTCAGAATATCATACTTCAAGACAAAAATCGCACGGAGCTGGTTCTGGTTGGTTCTGGTTTAAATCGATGGTAGGGCAGTGAGTTCCGTCGCACGTTGACCCAATGGGCCCTTTGTGTGTCCTCCCATCTGAGTCATCATTCCTTGCCACGGTCAAGCCTACCCAGGGCATTGGCAAATGCCAGGACTATAGCAAAAGGGACTCTGAGGATGTCTGATGGATTTAGACATCCCTCTCCCATTGTGGATTTACGTAGGTTGGATAATACGGGGCAGTCTATAAGTACATGATCCGTGGTTTCCTCTTCTGCTTCACACCCTCTGCAGATATGACTAGATTGTAGTCCCAGTTTGTTCAGGTGTGATCGTAAATTGCAGTGTGCTGTAAGAAGCCCTACCACCTTCCGTAGGTTTTCTCTGGACAGTTGCATACAGTATCTGGCCGTTTTGGTGTTCATTGCGATAAAAAATTTTGAGACTCTACAGCCAAGTATGTTGTCCCATCGCTCCTTATGGCATCTGATTGATGCAGTTTTCAGTAGGGTACTCAGATCTAGCAGAGAGGGCAGCATGGAGGAGTTCAGTCCGCTTACTGTTTGTCCGGATGCCTTTCTCGCCAAACCATCTGCTATTATATTCCCTCTGCTATTGTTTTGTCCTTTTGCCCAGCATAGAGTTACCTCGTTGACACGAGCCACTTCCTCCAGGGCTTCCCAGCATTCCAACGTTAATGCTGAGGTTATTTTGCAGTTGGCAATGGACAAGATTGCCGCACTGCTATCCGTTATACACGGAGCTGATTTACCAACTACAAGTGGCACGGTTTCTGTACGCAAATAGTATAAAATAGGATATTGCAATAACAATAAGACTATAAATATTTGCAATTTATGCAAAAAAGTGAATGCGGAAGAAAAATCTACATATGTATAAATTGTGACCGACAAACTGTAAACAATTAAGTTTATTATTTGACAATGTCTAAAAATCAATTTATCCATTACAATTAATATTGTTCAAATTTTTGTCTTATTTTAAGACTGAAAGCCTCAATAAGCATTTTTCTAATACACCAGTAATTCTGACTGGTTTTGGTAAAAATAGGTATATTTAAATGGCTGGTAAATCTAGAGTTAATATTGGGTAAAGTAGAACACTTGTTTTGTTCCATAATTTTATTTTCAGTTGCCTGACACGTGTTTCGATCGGTTAGGATCATTTTCAAAGTTAAACTTTGGGATCATTTTCAAAGTTAAACTTTGAAAATGATCCTAACCGATCGAAACACGTGTCAGGCAACTGAAAATAAAATTATGGAACAAAACAAGTGTTCTACTTTATCCAATTTGAAAATATGGTTCCATCAAGAAAGTAGCGCAACAAGTATTCAGTATAGAGTTAATATGTTCCAAAGAAGCAATATATTTTCCTATAGGGTGTACATTTTGGTTTAGAAAGGGTATTTTATTAATATCCTCTTCGTCAGCCCGAATGAATAGCGATTTAGCGAAAGACCCGTTGGTCAGATATCTAATTGTTCAGTTTGTTCTAATTGGTCCATTGATAGGGATATTTTAAAAGATGTTTATTTATTCTGATTTGTTATTATTTCTTTATAGGACACCTAGAGATTCTGTGTTTTTTCCATTAAACGGTTTTTGTGAAATAGATTCTACACTCGGAGATTCAATTTCCTTTCTAGCATATCATTGTTTTTAGGGCTCCAAAGTTTTTTTAGCCTTTTTGCGACGCATGTTGATTTTGTATATCTGTGGATACACTGGGAAGAGTGTCTGCATCAATAATCTATTGGAATATGAGTGCCTTTGGTTGTTTAGCACAATTTCAGTTAGATTATTTATTTGTTCTTCGATTATCTTAGTTCGACTGGATACATAGGAAGATTATAACCTCGTTTCTATCAATGGAGCACAATTTTCACAAAACCAACTTATACATGGATTTTACACGATGCACTTATACGCTACATCCTTTATTTTTTGCATTTTGTGGGTGGCAAATGCTTTAATTGTAGAGTTCGGTTTAATTCTTCAAATTTAAAAATATTAATGGTTCTGAGAAGAACCGATTGGTAGTTGACGTTTAGCGGCATGCGTCATTAAACCGGACGGATTAATACAGATTACGCTCCTACTTCCCTCCTTTTACTCCGATACAAGGTCTACCCCAAGGATCTCCTCTACCTCCACTACTTTACAACATCTTTTGCTTCGACATCTACAACCCTGAACCTCTTCACTTTAATTCCTCTAAATATCCCCTTCAATTTGCAGATGACACAGCCCTACTTTCCCATGCATCCTTCGTACCTTAAGATTTTCAGTAACTTATTGACATCCTGCAACTCTGGTTTGCAAAAAGGCGAATTAAAATCAATCCCCACAAATCCCAGCTTCTAATTTCCTATCACCGTAAGAATAACACACAACTGTTAAAATTTCAACATAATCCTTCTAACCAACTCCTATATGAGTCTACTTCTGTTATTCCCATGAATGAACGCCGTATATACATCAGCGAAAAATTTTCCAAAAATTCCTTCAACCAACACATCCTTACCCTTTAGCCCTTGTGCAGAAATCCTAACCTACTCCCATAATACAAAACCCATTCATTCACCACGTTCGAATTCATCGCTTCACATCATCCATCACCATCATCATCAGAGACGCACTGACGAGACACATCGACATTGACAAATCCGGGCTGAAATAGCGCTGGTCGATAGCCATTTAACTAACACACTAACTCTCATAATATCATATCATGTATTCTATTATATTTACTTTATTTGTATTTGTGTTTGTTAATAAAGATGTTTTATTCCGTCTAAAGAGCAGACAAAACCTGAACATACTAATACAAACAAAAATTCAATTTAAATACTCGTTCATCAAAACGTACAAACAATTGGAAACTGTAAGGATATTCTGGGTGATTGATCGATCAAAATCAATTACAATGTCGTATGCATAATGAAACTCTGGAAAAACAAAGAGCAGCCACAGTCTGTAACAATGGAAATTTTTGAACTGTCAGCAAATTACTATCGAAAACATAAACAAAATAATGCGTTGCGATCTATACTAACAAATAAAAGAATTTTAAAGAATTATGCCAAGTAACTAACATTAATACATCTAATAGACGAGAATCATTCTTTTGGTAAGAATGTACTCTAGAGAATACGAAACGTCGAAAAGGACCTCCTCGAATCATTGGAAATTCACAAAGCCCGCGCCAATCCGGGAATTCCCCTAATTAACGACCTGATCGACTTAACGTAGACTCCAATTTTCAACGCTGTTTGTCAAGATTTTGCTATATACATGCATACCTATAATTGGTAGTTGAAAATACATTTAGTTTTCATAATGATATATTACCAAAACTATAATCAATATCAAATTTTAAAAAAATTATACAAACAAAATTAAAAAAAGTGTATTCATTTAAATTTGTCCTTTGTTCGTAAGCATTTAGTTATATAATAGTTATATAAAATTCTAACTTTAGAACTATTTCAACATCGTCAAATCCTGCCTGCAAATTTTAATTTTAAAAGAACCAATTCTATCCTTGCTCTATCCAAATCTAAACTAATCCACTGATTTTTTCATTGGTCTATAATACTGATCAGAGCCTAATAATGCCAAATGTTGAAATGATTGGGAACTATAAATAAGATTCGCATTTATTTACATTTACACCACATTTTTATACGGGAGGTAGTCAATTGTAAATAATAATGCTTTTTCTATATCAACTTACCTTAACAACTATAAATAAAAGAAGAAATCATTAGCAAGTATTATACGTCCCGTTAGCGTAGTTTACCGACCCTCGAACTAGCGCATTAGACTCGAACTTTTAGCACTACATACGAATTTACAAGATAGACGACCGGTAAATGCAGGCGGGTGGAAAAACATCCCTAATGATCATTATTAATGACCCAGCCTCGGGCGCCAGACAAAGAGACACTTCTGAGGCATCTTTGATTCCGTACTGTGCAACTTGCACTTTACTATCGACCCCTGTCTATTACGGTGCACGTCTGTTCCAGGTGCCGCCACTCCAGTGTCGTCCCCTCTTCAACAAGTTGCTACCCATGAGTGATGTCCGATTCTGCGGTCCTGAAGAGAGTCTGCTGACGATACGATAGAGAGAGGCCTTTCTGCTACATGATTCACGGAATGGACTGGCTTCTCATGTGTCTTCTCATGTTGTCCCTCATTGTTCTCCTGGGTGAGTGTCTCCTTTAATATGTATGCGTTTGCAGCTCGTAACTTTTGGTCTAGGCCATTAACCGGCGCAGAATACCTGCCTAAGAGCATACATTAATAAAATAATGCTACTCGGAAAGCTTCTATTCAAGAATTATGTAAACAACGTAATAATTACACCGTCATTATAAAATATTTCTCGTTAGCCTTAGTTAAAATATATCTATAATAATACGATTTAAAAACGTTTATCCTTTTTTCATTTAATGCAAATAGTTTGAGCAAAACAGTGATATATCCTAAAAAATAGTTTTAATAAATCATCAAATTTAGCATATTTTTAGCTTAATTTTATTGGCGGAAAACAGTAATTTCAGAATGTTTATCAAAATGGGAATACCAAACTCAATGGTACTTAAGAAGATAACGGCCGTTTACACGTTTCCGAGCGCTTACAAGCTAACTCGATTCAATCTAGGGCTATTGTTAAAATTACCAACAATTCACACAATAAGCCCTTCACAAACCCCTAAATAATTAACAGCAGCCAATTCCAATTTCATGGATTACCGCCAAAGCGCCAAGCTCGTAAGTTGGATTAACATGTTCGATGGTATATTTATCAATACATTAATAATACAACTCTCTGCAGTAATATATATTTATATATTAGTAGTAGTAATAATGAAATTATTGATCATTAAAAGTGCCGTTGGCAATTACACCGATTTACATTTGCATCGAGCAATTTGTAATATACACGCGGTTAGGGAATTATTGTATTACATTTAACTAAATATTTTATAATTGTCTATATTGTCTATAAACATTTTAGTGTTTTAAAGATTCAAAATAAATCAATTTCATAAATATGGTTCTTTAAGTTAAGTTTATAGGAGTTGTGAAAAGATATGGATATGTTCTACTAATATTTATAATTACTGCATTCAATTAACAACGATTTTTATTAAAATAATGCAAATAATTTTACAAAAAAATACTCTTTTAGAAAGTTTCAATTTTATTTTAAATGTATTTCTGAGGAACAAAAACTTTTAGACTTACTTGCTGGGCAAGGCCAAATTTTAATTTGTGATGTGAGCAGAAATAAATAAAACAGAAACCGCAAATAAAATAATTGTTACTAGGCAAATTAAATAATCGAAGACATTACAATAAGTTTATATACCCATCGAAAGGAAGTTTTGGATTGGTTTAATAATAATGCATAATTTAACTCGCATTTATATGGTTGAGTATTGTATAATCAGATGAGAAAAACATAAATATAATTTACAAAATGTCATGTTATTCACTTCTTCAAAATGACAAAGATTTTGGAGTTGTGGAAATGGAACTATAGAAAACTTTGTTTCAATGTGCATGTTTCATGAAGAGGTTGTTGAATACTTTGGAAAATTTTTCTATAAGGTGTTCCTGAGGAAATTGTTTGATGTAAAACCGCCCAACTTAAAATGAATTGCTATCTATCATCATCTCAGCGAAGAAGTAGAACCATGGGTTCTTATCCAAAAATATCAAACCTGAAAGGTAATGCGTTAATCCTGGCTAGTGAGGGTAGGTGGTTATATACTTAAGGAACGAAAACATTAAAAACAGCCGAGTATAGTAAGTGTATGCGAAGGAAGAAGAGATTTAAATAGGAAAATGACCTGGGTTGCGATGAGAGCTACAAATTGTGTAACTAGAGCGTAGTTGACTCTTAATCTAAGGAGCGATGATTATTTTGTAATAATAGTAAATTCTACTAATTATATCTATATAAGAAATGCTATAAAAATATGCACATACCCAGGAATCCACGAGATGGAAGGAATTGAACGTGAAGGAGGAACTGGACTCAAAAGTTTACACGAATATCAACGAGGTTGATCATATGCAGCATCTGAATGTACAACCATACCATAGTTCTTAGTGAAGCAACTGACTTCACTGCATCATCTACTCCAGTCAGCCATAAAATGACACGTGCGGCTGATACATTCGGATTTCCTTATTCTTCACTTCTGCATTATATACCCGCTGATGTTCGATTTCCAGAAATGCTACAAGAAGTACATGATTGATGTGCATTGTTCCCCTTCTTGGTTTAGAGAGAGATTAGGTGAAATATTGAATTAATCTATTATAAAATAAATAAAATAATGCATTTGAAAATGTGTATATATCGTTATACAAAACTTCACTTCTGATATATCCTAGATATTAGTTATGTCATATAAAATGTTTAATTTCTTTTTTCAAAAATGTTTATTCTTTTCATCTGTAATCATTTCTTTTAAAACGAATACCTTATAATACTTTCTTTAGAGTATAGAATGAATATTAACATTTGTAAATTATTGAATAATTTTTATGACATCTTGAACTTTTACAAAACTTTTTGAAACGTCTAAAATCCTACAATATTCCGATGAAAATTTTAAATAGCAGTCTATGTCATAATGACATAATAGACAGATTTATGTCTATAATATTCCATATTAGGGATAAGATGTAGGCTATATGCTGAAAAATAGAAAAAAAGCCAAAAATGACCAAGGTGCGTTACATGACTTTCAATGAATGTGGAATTGCGTGGAATACAATTGATAATTAATGAACTCGGCTTGTGACTCGAATGACATATACTATTTCTATCAATATTATGTATTTTGTTAATAGAGTGTTCTACTAGCTACCGAAGGTTCTCATTCATTATTTATTTGAACAAGCTAGAAGACGTCACATTTACCCAAAAACTAAATACTTCGCAGCAAATCCCCAGAATCTCTTAGTACCTTCATTCAATAATACAGACTTTTACGTTAACTGTAGGGTGAAATACTGTCACCAAGTACACAAGGACATGGTTGCAATCTCACTCGATTACGACTATTTTACCGATTATATTTAAAACAACTGCCTCACATAATGTATTTATATCTCTTTAAGGAATCTGAATAACACCTCTAACAGCCGTCCTAATAGTCGCGAATTAATCCGAGATTGACGATTAATCCTTGGATAAAATAATACGGTAATAAATAGCGATACAGCAATAGATAGCGATTAATCTAGGATAATAAAATATCGGTACGTTTTGTGAGTATAAAGTCTTTTCTAGAAACACGCCAATTTATAACATAAAACTGCTATATTCATAAAGATAGACCTAAACAATAAGATTATTTAGGAATTATCTTGGTCTAATCTTGACACCGACGATGCTAAATGTAAATGCCACCTGGAGCAGCTTGAAAACCAATACTAACGGAAGATTACTCCTCAATTGATAATTCTAACCATAATGTTAGGGCTACATTGACTGAATATAGCTCTTTCTTCGCTTCGATCATAGCAAGGATTTAATTATCCCAATAAAATTTAAGTTTTAACCATAATACTATCATCAAGAAAATGTACAAAATAATTAAATTAGTTAGCTTAGTATAATTTAAAATAAATCCAATTTAAAACAGTTGTCTTTTATCTGTGGTGGTTCTAGCTGTTAATAAACATCCAATAAATCAAACGCCTAAGAAAGCGGCATGCGAATAAAACTGGTGATGAATTGAGTAGCTATCAGAGACATGTATGTGGAAGAAGGAATAAGAAACAAACCGGCTATGCACAAAATCGGGGATGGACCGAGTAGCGATCGATGCATGGGCTTACCAGAAGAAAGAAAGGAAAGGAAGAAGAGAACGGATATGTAGGCTACACTAATGGTGGATTGAGTAGCTACAGGTGGCGTATTCGTTATCTAAAGCAAGAAGACAGAAGAGCGAAAAGAGAAAAGTGAAGAACCGGTAAGCACAAGAAGCTAACGGTGGGTCGAGTAGTTGTGGCAGCAAAATGGAGGAGGAATAATACTAATTGGAATAATTATTATGAGAATGGAATAAAGTTTAAAAATTGCGGGATGTTTTCTTACCACTGTGTGCCTAAATTTTGGGAGGGTAAAGGTAGGTTGCTTTAAGTTAGAAGTAGATCAAAGTATTGTCCATTTCTGGCAGTTTGTCGATTCCATCCCAAAAGAATTTCTCCGGCTTGGTGATGAAGAATGAATCGAGCCAATTTTTGATACCCTATTCTGAAGTAAAGCGTATTCCGGTGAGGGCATTCTGCATTGATCTGAAAAAGTAGTGATCAGAAGGAGCTATGTCTGGGCTATAAGGCGGGTGAGGTAGAACTTCCCACCCACTGTTTTCCAAATAGTTTTTAACCGGTCTTGAAACATGTGGCCGAGCGTCATGATGTAAAATTATGGATTCGTGTCTGGATGCATATTCTGGTCGTTTTTCCGCAATCGCTCTCTTCAAACGAATTAATTGTGTTCGGTAGAGATCCCCTTTGATCGTCTGACCCGATTTCAATAGCTCATAATACAACACACCCTTCTGATCCCACCAAATACAGAGCATTGCCGCCATGGATATTCGGCTTTGCCGTGGATGTTGATGGTTGGCCGGGCTTCACATACGATTTCTTGCGTTTGGGGTTGTCTTAATGAATCCATTTTTCGTCACCAGTGACAATCTAATGCAAAAATGACTTCTTTTTATGGCGTTGAAGCAACATTTCCTTCATGCAGAATCAGCGTTCGATGTCTCTTGGCTTTAATTCATACGGCACCCAATTTCCAAGCTTTTGGATGAATCCCGATGCTTTTAAACGTCTGGAAATAGTGGCTTGATCAACTCCTAACGATTTTGCAAGATCTTTTTGCATTTGGCACGCATCTTCATCAAGCAATGCCTCCAATTCTTCATCTTTAAACCTTTTTGGCTGTCTGGGTCGTTCATCGTCTTCTAAGTTGAAATCGCCACTTTTAAACCATGCAAACCACTTCTGGCACGTTCTTTCAGCAAGAGCATGGTCACCATAACCCTTTACTAAAATACGATGACTTTCGGTAGCACTTTTTTTCATGTTAAAGTAATGAAGAAGAACTCCCCGCAAAAACACTTTTTCTGGCATAAAGTTCGACATGTTCAAATTAATAGAAAAAATGTTGTTTACGCTTCAGTGAAATTACATATACTGAAAAAGACGCGTAATGGCAGTAGCTTTCAAATGAATTTAGACACGGATGAACACGACGCGAAATAATACTAGTAAAGCCCTCTCTTAGAAAACCGCATGAATTAATATATACTTTTGTGAAGCAATAATTAATTTTTTTTTAATAGATCCATCACTCAGATTTTTATATTCATCTGAAAATTAATTACTTTTAATCAGAAACTAAAACACCTGTTAGAGATGGCGAAACACTCAAGATTCATTCTTTCGCAAGGAATCAAGAAACCAAGTAATTTCGGTCAGAAATTTATTTAAATAGTTGGTAGCTGCTTGGATTATGAGTGAACTGTCGTTCTAGCAACAACACAACTTTCCTAAATTTGTAGGTACCATATCAAGCCAAGTCATTTTTCTATTTAAATGGCATAATTTGCGCAGTTTGGTTTTTAAGTGATTTTGTGAATTTACAGACTAATCAATAATAAATCAAATTAAGCTGACAAACGAAATATTAAAAAGTTGATATATTGAAATATGATGGAATTTATCTAAAATATAATCATTTAAATAAAATCCATTACACATCACAAATGCAGTGATAATTCTATTGGCAGATGTTAGCAACGTTCTTTTTCCATGTGTGTTAAGTGAATTAATGGAGAAAGTTATATTTGCAATAATTCCGAATTTTACGTAAAGATCGTAAAATCATCTTCAAAAGTTTTCAATTAGAAGATGCTGCTATACTGCTGCGATTTTTCTCAAGATATCGAAATTATTTAGGCCTTATTTATGAAATTATTATACGACGTTACCTACAGTACAGAATGAGGACAAAATTGAAACGTTCTCAAGCAAGCTTCATATAACGGGTGTCCAACAATTATTGCAGTCCCGGGTGGCGTTGGAATAAAAAACGTAGGTCGATTGTTACATGTTGCAAATAAATGAGCTGACATGTTAATTGTCAAACATAACCTAAATGTGCATTAAAAATGTCAGTTCATTTATTTGCAACATGTAAGAATCGACCTACGTTTTTTATTCCAACGCCACCCGGGACTGCAATAATTGTTGGACACTCGTTACTTGCAGATATCGTCCCTAACTTATATCTATTTATTTTTTACACTAGTAATTATCGCAACATCAAATATGTTTCTAGTAATTGTCGCACAGTTTACGTTGTATAAAGAGACTCCCATTATTTAGTTGGATAACCAACTATAGGTTGCTCCCGACTCTAATATAAATAAATAGAGATTAGAATTAAATGAGTAGAAGATAATTTGAATGCATTTTGCTAAACCTCCTATCACTTAATCTTCTAAATCTATATTGGTAAATTCACATCACAAAAAAGATTAAATAAGTGGGAATCATTCTTGACTACCATATTATCTAGTCTACTAGTCCAAAACGAGTACTCATTATATTGAAAACGTCAAATCTTCTCTGATAAAGCTTGAACACTCATAAATATAAAAATCAAAGCTATCCTACAAAATTTAATTACAATGATTATAAGACCACTTAACTCTTAACTCTCGGAGTTCTTAACTCAGCTCTATTCATTAAACAGTCTATTGTCAACTTCAAACAGAATACTTGATGACAATCAAGAATTAAATTTAATAGTAGAAACATCGAGGGTCATTAAACATTTTAATTGACAGACCATTAGATCCCACAATTCCTTGAGATCGTAATTTGTTCAGTAGCGGTCTGTTATAAACAACACTACCATGGACGTACTAATGTATAAATATTATTTACATTTTTTTTGCAGATGCTCCTGCTAAAAAAAGACTTCTGATTCTTAGATTATGCTCTATTAAATCGTTTTTAGTCGGTAATAATCACAAGGATAATGAGGACATAACAATTTATACAAGTTATATTATGTATATGCACGTTCCCTTGTTGGAAGTCGCAGTACAGCATTTGTTTTAAGTTTTTAATTTTTATTATCCATTTTTGTATATTTAGTTGTTGATAGTTGGAGTTGGTAGGAAAATTTCAACGGTTTAATGTTATGATTTAACTTGAAGCCAAGCCACCAAAGTAGGATGATGCGCATATTCAACAACCAGCGGAATTCTGTTATTTTCTAAATTAAATTCACAATTAAATTAAGTTAAGTAAACGATTATTGGTTATTCATTATAATTCAATTCAAAAATGTCAATAAACTGATGAGTAGAAAGAAACTATATTGTACGACTTTTAAATCAGGCGATCGTAACAATCTACAACATTATAGGGCTGTGTGTATTCAATCCGTACTTCCAAAAATGCTGGACTGACTCACAACATAGTTTTATTAAAGGAAGATTATTGTTATACTCACAATTTCGATCAGGTACCTTGGAGGTAAGAAAACAAATTGAGGTTGTTTATACAGATTTCTCTAAGGCATTTGATAGAGTTAATCATTCAGTACTGGTTTCAAAATTGGAACAAATTGGTTTTTCCATAAAAGCTTTGAGGCTTCGACGGCTCCAACTTCTTTTTATCCTCATTATTAATGACATCAGCAACTTTAATACAAATTGTTAAATATTAATATATACGGATAATTTAAAAATGTTTAGAATTATCGATTCCGTGAATGATTGTAATCTTGTTCCACACGATATTAATAATCTAATGAAGTGGTGTACGCAGAATAAATTATTTATCAATCTAACAAAATGTAATATAATCTCGTTCTGTTGAAACAAGAATAAAATTAGTTTAAATTACTTTTCAATGATGTAGAGTTATCTAGAGTGAAACGTGTTAAGGACATTGGAGAAACTTTTGACTCTTGGTTTACATTTCGTGAACGTATTGTTAATATAGTATCAAAGTCGACCAAATATGGGGTTTTTGGAATTTTGTCGTAGGATATTGATTGTCTAAAAAGCTGGTTTTCTAGTATTGTCAGATCCCATTTAGAGTATGCAAAACAGTAGTGTCTCCTTACTTACAGTGTGATATTCAGTTGATTGAGTCGGTACAGAATAAGTTTTTAAGATCGATAGAGTATAAATTAGGAATGTACCATATACGCGGAGAATATGATTTTATAAGATCTGAACATGGAATCAGAACATTATCGGAAGGGAGGTGTATAACAGATCTATGTTGTTTACACAATCTTATTAATGACCAGCGGGATTGTACTGAACTATTGGATCGGATGTCATACTATATGTTATTCCTGTCAATGGCACAAGAGGACAAGGAGTACTAATACTTTTAAAGTTAAGACAAATCCTTTAATTCTACATTAATATTCCAAAGGTTGGTAATTTATTATCTGTTAATATCAATAACCTTTATATAAAAATAAATATTATCAATAGTCTCACTAAAACTCCATGTGTTCGCCTCTTATTTGTCTCTTGATATTTCACATACTAGTGTAATAAAATGCCGGTGTTCATCATAGTTCCATCAACCTACATATTTACAACGACGCTGCTTAATAAACTTTGCCTTGTAGTTATACACAAGTGGGCTTTTAAACACGCCATATTTATGTTTTCGTCATGAGACCTTTAACGTACATAAGCTATGATAAACGCTCTCATATATAACGCACTCAATTTCATTTTCAGGGATCTTGAAATAACTAAAATTCACTGGTTTAACTTCACTATATATTTAAATACAATATTATATTGCTATTTAAATAATAATATGGTCACAATAGAAAATGTTAAATTTAATATCAAGATCGATTAACATTCTTAAACCTACCATAGATAAACTTATATTTCGAATGACATGATCGAAAACAGTATTGTTTAAAAATGTTTTATATTTACTTCTATTTCGTTTTATATAAGCGATAATTTTGTAAAGAAATCACTGACATTGGGTGACATGTTTATGACATTTAATATATATTCCTTTTATATTTTACATATTTCGATTATTTTTGTTATTACTACATCTACGCTTAATAATATAAACAACTTCATTGAATATTTCATAAAAGAACTGTCACGCTGTGATACTAACCAATTTTTCCGATGCATTTGTAATTTTTAGACAATGAAAATATTCGAAATTAATAAATAGTACACATTTTTAAGAAAAACTCCATCTCTCTTCTCTTCCTGTCATAGTAAATTAGCCAAAGCACTCGAGGATTAACGCCGCATGATTAATGCACGAACCCCGGCCCAAATTACTACACAATAATTAACGGTAAGCAGGATGTGCAGCAGGTGTGTAATATATCCAAGTAACTATTTTCCATTCAGGTTATCTATATTGCAATAGTTTCAACGCTGAAATAATAATACGTTAAATGTTATCCTTACAATATAACTTTTTATTTTTATTTTTTACTACATTGATTAATTTGCTATTATTATCTTTACTTTTAATAATAATAATAATAATAATAATAATAATACATTTATTAACGGCAAACGCCTTTCTACAAAATATAACTGCATAAAAAAGGTATACTATAATAAATTAAAAATAAATATATTATAAAGAATGCAGCAGACATATACGCCCTGAAAGAAAAAATAATTAAATTAAAGAAATAGTCCTTATAACAGCTAATAAACTATAAACTAAACCTTTTTAATATCAACTTAAAAGAATTAATGGATGGATCAAATAAATTAAATCATGTACGGTGGTTAAATTCGTTCTCTATCTTCAGGACACGTGTCATTGAATTCATAGAGCTGGAAACTCTCCTATGATGGTCCAAATAGAATAACGAATGCAAACGTGTTTTTTTACATGGAGTGTGAAATGGTACCACTCGTAGTAAATATGGTGAATCGATATATCCATTAATAATTTTATATAATAAACATAAATCAGCAATAGGAGGACTCCTCTAGTGTTTTTAAATTAAGCTTATTCATTATAATTGTATATTCTCCGGTAATGTGAGGCAGTCCAGATCTTAATTCCATGCACCTCAGGAATTTCTTCTGTACGCGTTCAAGGAGCTTTACGTTAGTAATAGTAAATGGCGTCCAAATCGGCGAAGCATACTCCAGATACGATCTAACTAACGCACAGTATAGTGTTTTAAGGCAATATATTCAAATCTTTACCAATCTGCCATATGAATCCCCAGAGCCTTAGAGATTTGTTCGTAATATTCAATATATGTTGATTGAATGAAATTTTTGAATCAAACATTATCCCTAAGTCTTTCATTGTATCAACTTTTGCAAGGTTGTTAGAACTAATTCTGTATGTATAATTCTGAATATTTTTACATTTTGATAAAGACATTGAATAACATTTTGAAATATTTAAAAATAAATGCACCAGTCGTTTACTCGGTTAAGATCAGTCAGAAGATCAAGGCAATCATTTTCATTGCGTATAATTTTAAATAGCTTTAAATCATCTGCAAACATTAAGAAGTGACAATTAGTAATAACATCTTGTATGTCGTTAATGAATAATATAAACAAAATAGGCCCACAATGGGACCCCTGTGGTACACCAGATGAAACATGGATAGGTTTAGAAATATTATTTTTAATTTGAACAAACTGTATGCGGTTGTCTAAATAAAAGGAAAACCAACGTAAAGTATCAGCAGAAAAACCCATTAAACACAATTTATGTAATAATAAATCAATATCAATTCTATCGAACGCTTTCGTGAAGTCTATATATATGGTATCCACTTGGCAACGTTCATCTAGAGCTTCCGTTAATAATTCTTTATATTCAAGCAAATTAGTAACAGTGGATCGACCATTTACAAAACCATTTTGCTTGTTTGATATAACTTGTTTCGAAAACCAAGCCAATTGTATGGATATTAATTTGTCAAATATTTTTGGAATGCCTGATTATATACAAACACCTCTGTAATTTTGAGCCAGATTTCTGACACCGGTTTTAAAAAGTGGAACGATGAAACTAGTTTTCCATAGAGATGGTACCGAACAAAGAATAAGCGATTTATTGAAAAGTTGATAAATTGGACAACAAAGAGAATAAATACAACATTGTAAAAAATAGTTTGAAATTTTATCAGGACCGAAAGAATGGGTTGGCTTAAGACTACTTGAACATTGAACACATCTTGTACGCTTATAATTATTTTATAACCATGTATTTTCGAATCTGGTTCGGCAAAAGAATTTGAATTGTGCGAAGAATTAGATGACAATGAATAAACTGATGAAAAGTAATCCGAAAATAAATTAACAATTCCTGAGTCATCATTAACACTAACGCCATTGTATTCCATTTCAGTTGGGTAAACATTCTCGTTTTTGTGATCTTTCGCATACTGCCAAAAGAATTTTGGATCCGAGTTTAAAGATGCTTCAACCTTCAATAAGTAATTGTGATAACAGGGTTTGGCAAGTTTGCTGCACTCCGCTCTAAGTAGGAAAAAAGTACAATAATTCGTATAAGAGCTGTGTTGTTTATAATTTGAATGGGCCCTATTTTTTCTGCGAATCATCTATATTAATTCTTTGGACATCCATCTTGGATAATTACTAGAATTACAACAAACATAATTAAACGGAATAAAATTTTCGATTGCAAAATATAAAATATCATAGAACCTATCTACTATCTTATCTATATTTTTATCAGATTCAATAAAATCCCAATTAATAGAATTAAAAAATATGTTAATTTGATCATAATTTGATTTCTTTTAAAGTAGCGCTTTTCAAATGAAATACACTTTGGTATCGCATCAAATGAAACCGATGTACAATAAGCAAAGTGGTGGATACTAGTTGGCGATAAAGCATAAAGTGCAAGATTACTAGAGACGTTAGAAAGAGTGCTAAAACATAGGTCTAAGTAGACACCACGAGAGTTTGGAATATTATTAATTTGGTTTGCATTTAAAAAATTAAAACTATTTAATACTATAGAAGCTCTAACATCCATTTGTGTTGTATCACTACGAGTATCGTCCCATTTTATTTCCGGAAGATTATAGTCGCCAAAAATGATCAAATTATAGCAATTATACCACTGATTATTGTCTAAGATAGTTGCATCCGAGACGTTGGAATGTAAATGTCGCTAGTGAAGTGAGTGTGTGTCATTGATCAGTGTGAAACTGAAAAAAAAACTGCGACAGAGACTATTCGTATAATTCAAGAGGCCTACCAAGAAGAAGCCATGTCACGTGCAAGGGTTTTCATGTAGCACAAGAGGTTCGAAAATGGTCGCGAGACTGGGAGACCTTTAAAAGCCAAAGAAAGGTCTGGTGAAAGTGCGTGAATTGTTAAACATGGATGGTTATCTTATTGCCGATGCAACTAGGTGAAGCTACGGTGATTCTGAAACGAAACGTCAAAATGCAGAATGGTACACCTCCTTATCTCCAAAGCGTAAAAATCATTTGTTTTTTCTACTAGTAAGAGTCATAGGTCAGTTTTAAACTCCGCTATCTGAAGGATCAAGTCTACCGCGCCCATCCAGATGTCAAGGACGATTGATTTGTTAACCACGACAATGCTCCCTCTCACACGTCGCTCCTGTAAGGTTTTGGTTAAGTTCAATAAGTCAACGTTGCTGCAAGTCCCCTACAGCCACGACCTTGATCCCAGCGACACTTTTTTATGTTTCCTCGTCTAAAGAAAGACCTAAACTGTCCAGCTGTCCAGAAAGCAAGGCGAAATCCCTTAATAGTCTTCTGGGGAGCATATAAATAATTAAATAAAAATGCTAGAACCCTTGAGTTTATGCCCAGGAATCATATTTCGAGAATGTTAGTTCGCTGTACAATAAATAATTTTGTATTCTGAGACTAGTTCCGAAACTTTGAAAATATACTCTCTATAAAAGATAGCAAAAATAAATAAGAAATTGCCAATTACAGAGAAATAACAGATGGCAGATGATGTAAGAGAGATAAGAAACACAGGTGAAAGTATGTGGGAGATGATAGAAAAGTGATAAATACTGACAGATGAAGATAACAAATAAGATATAAAAATTGGGATATAATATTTTTTTAGAATTATATTATTCATGGCCATCAGTAGTCTGCAAGTTATATTAACATCAGATCTGAGTGAACTTCCCCGGATCTCTTACATCAAAATTATATATTATAAGTACATTACTAATTTTTATCTATTTAATTTACAATATTTTGTAAGAGAAGCAAAGAACTAAATACATAATTAATTACTATAGAGCTAAGAATCATAAAAATCTTATAGCATTGCTTTCATAATAAATAGCACTTGTTAAACGATAGATAAGAGACGACGACAAATCTAAGGTAACATAGATTAGATAATAGACGACGAACATGGTTGAAGATACGTTGGATCTAGAAGATAACATTTATTTGTACAAACATTAATACATTATTTTCGAGTAAACAGATCACATATAACAGATGGCTTCTACTTCGTTATACATTTTGTAAATTGAATAAAACACGATAACTTTGTTTGTATAACTTGAAAGCTTTTCAAGTTATATAAACAAAGTTATCGTGTTTTATTTAATAATTATATCAGATTGCTGATCACAGATGGTAGATATCAAATGATAGATAGATAGAGAAAAATGTGAAAAATGATAGGTAACAGATTACAGATGAAAATACAAATAACAGGGATCGGGTGACAGATTTATATTTTGTTATTTCCGTGGCATTATCTCTATAAATAGGTATTTTTTTAATCAGCATTAGATAGAATATATTGTTTATACGCATAAATAACTTAAATAACGTTTAAATCTTTAAATGCATGATTATCATCATTAATATTCAAAACAATTATACTGGAAACAGCGAATAAGCGTTGCTGAACAACACAAATAGGAAAAAAGGAAGTAAAACAAACTGAATGAAGTACAGGAAAAGTAAAGAAGACAATAGAAAACAAAAAGTAAAATATAAAATACACCAAGGGAATGAAATAGAGGAATTATACTTACAACACATAAGAAAGGAGATAAAAGAAATTGTGGAAATTAGTCATAGAATTTCCACACGCCTTCTTTACCCCTTCTTCCCAGCTTGGGGAGCAATCTCTGTCGTCTTCTCCCGGATACCCTTAATGAAACGGTACACAGACTTTCTGCTATTCCCCCAGTCGAACATAGAATCTCCAAACTGATTAGCAATTTTGTTACCCGTTCGTCCACCCATAACCCCAAAAAAACAACTTTTCGACTCCATAGGATGTTGTTTATTATGACTGAGATTGTTGATAACCCATGAGATATGACACTTATAAATAGTTTGTTCATAAAGTTTCAAGACTGAAATATGTCTGAGTAGAGGCGTGATTGCATAACCGTAGGAGTACAAAGATCACTAGTGACGTGATTGCCTATTATTGACCCTTTTTGAATGCAAATTGCAAAATCATTTGAAACAACGTCATTTTGTAGATTTCTGTGTGTAATTCAAAAAAATTGCGACAGAGAATATTTGTAAGATTCAAGGGGCCTACCAAGAAGAAGCCATGTCACGTGCAAAGATTTTCATGAGGCACAAAAGGTTCGAAAATGGTCGCGAGACTGAGAGACCTTCAAAAGCCGAACTAAGGAATGTCTGGTACGTCAACTGTTAAACATGGAAGGTTGTCTTATTGCCAATGAACAGCAAATTGGTTCAGGCTACGGTGATCCTGAAACGAAACGTCAAAATGCAGAATGGTGCACTTCCTTATCTCCAAAGCCCAAAAGAGCATACAACTCATGATTGTTTTTTCTATGATAAAGGACTGTTTGATAAAAAGATTTTCCTGCTAGCAGGAGAGTCATAGGTCAGTTTTAAAACTCTGTTATTTGAAGGATCACATCCATCGCGCCCGTCTTGACATTAAAGACGATTGATTTGTTCACCCCGACAATGTGCCCTCCCGTACGTCGCTCATCCCTATCAAGTTTTGATTAAGTTCAATGTGTCAACACTGCCGCCATCTTGTTCCCAGCGTTATTTTTTTAGTTCCTCGTATAAAGAAAGACATAAAAGGAGAGCGATTCGATATGATTACAGATATATTCAACGAAGTCCCTTAATAGTCTTCTGGAGAGCCAATAAATAATTAAATAAAAACGCTAGCCGCCGTGAGTTTATGCCCAAGAATCATATTTCGAGCATTATCAGTTCTAATAATAATATATATTTATTACGGAAATCTCCATTTTACAAAGAATATACAAAAATAATTATAATTACATGAGAAAGAAAAATTAAAAAATATAAACTAAAAAACTATTTTTAAAAAGTACAAACTTATATACTACTACAATACATCCGAATACATATAACAGCAAATAAAGTATTTTAAACTCCGTTTAAACGAATAAAAGTTGGTTCCAAAAACATTAAAATGAGGATGGTTATTCAATATATTTACACGTCTCATTATTCTTTGAAAAGGGCTATTAAACGAAAAATTATGTTTAAAAACACCAACATGAAAAACGAGTTTACTCCTCGATTTAACTAAATAAGGATTGTCCATAAAATGAAGCATTTCAAGTAATACTGAACAATCAATTCTACCTGAAATAAGTTTATGAAAGAAACATAAATCAAGTTCAGTCCTTCTTGACTCTAGAGATATAAGACTTAAGCTACTTAACGCAACGTTTGCATTAAAATGTGAATGTGGTATACCACACCTAAACGAAATATACTTTAGAAATTTGTTTTGTACTCGCTCTAATCTTAAAATATGAGTTGTGTAATACGGAGACCATACAATGCTAGCATACTCTAACTTAGAGCGTACTAAGGAACAATAAAGCAATCCCAATGTGGATATATTAAATTTAGATCCATTTCTGATTATAAAACCTAAAGTTCTCATTGCCGTTTGTAAAATTAAGTCAATATGATCTATGAAATTTACTTTAGAGTCAAAAACAACACCTAGATCATTAATACAATTAACACTTTGTAAAACCAAGCCATTTAAAATGTAAAAAACATTAATATCACTTTTTTTCTAGTAAATCTGATGTGTTTACACTTATTAACATTAAGGTGTAAATAGTTTTTATCGCACCAGGATTGTAAATTATCCAGATCTGATTGAATATCAAATTGATTACTAGGTTGAGTTATAGATTTAAATATTTTTAAATCATCTGCAAAGAAGAGATATTGGCAATTTTTTAATGAATCACTAAGATAAAAAGTAAAAATAGGATGGGCCTACAATGCGTTCCCTGTGGAACCCCCGATGGTACATTTATACATGTAGATTTTGTATTACCTATTTTTACACATTGAGTTCTGTTGCTCAAAAAAGATTCCAACCATCTTAAAGCATAGACATTAAATTGATAACTTCTTAATTTATTAATTAAAATTTTATGGTTCACTCTATCAAACGCCTTGGAGAAATCAGTGTATATAGCATCGACATGACATCTAATATGTAAGATTGGTTAGCCAATAGATTCGTCACTGTTGAACGTCCTTGGCAAAATCCGTGCTGTTCCGGGATAATTAAGTTTCTTGACAAGTACATTAATTGCGATGAAATTAGTTTATCAAAAACTTTAGGAAGCGCCGACTGAAGAGCCACTCCTCTATAATTTTCGACTTCGCTCTTTTTGCCTGATTTATATATAGGCACTATGAAACTATGTTTCCAAAGATCAGGGAACTTGCATTGAGCCAAGGACGCACGAAATAACAAATATATTGGCTCCGTGAGAGTACAGACACATTTGCTTAAGAAATCCCCTGGAATTTCATCAGGATCGTAACTATAATTATTCGATAGAGTTGATAGTTCACTATAAATTTCATTTATATTAATGGATAATTTATCACCACATGCACTATACCCACTTAGTTGCTGATATTCTAAAGAACCCATGTCGCTTTCCATTGATACAGTGTAGTTTTCGGAAAAGTTGTCCGCAAAAGAGTCAACAATAGCATCGACACTGGAAATGGAGCATTTTTTAAATGTCATAATCTTGGGAAATCCTTCTTCACCCTTCAGTTTTTTAATATGGCTTCAAAATTTCATGGGTTTTTTACTAATATCAATTTCTATATCTATTCGTTGTTTACATTCGTTCCTAAGCCTATGGAATTTTTGTTTGTCCACATCTGTGCCACTGAGTTTGAATAGTGCATGCGCCTTTTTTGTCCTTTGTTAATTTAATTAACGTAGAATCAAACCAAACGGGATATTTTTTTACTGCGTATTATTTTTATAGGAACAAATACATTTATAATGTAATATAGATGTTTATAAAATAATTCAGTGATTTCATTGATATTATACGAGTATTCCTCCAAAAGTTTACACCAATTAATCTGACTTAAATATCTATTAATTTCGTTATAATTTACTCTCCTAAAATCTTTATGTGAAAAAGTGGGCATTAATGTCTCCTCACACCCTAATTTCAACGAGCAGCAAATCGCTGTGTGATGTAAATAATTTGTATCCAATAAGTCGATAGCGTCAGATATGTATATTTGATCTATATTAGAAAATACCAAATCTAATAGTATTCCTCGAGTATTACAAACATGATTTTTTTGATCAAAATTTAAGAAACTATAAGAATTAGCAATAATATCTAAATTGTCATTCATACTTGACTGCGATGACAATTGAATGGATGAATTATCCCAGGCTAGTAAGCGAGGAATATTAAAGTCTCCACATATAATGAATTTTGCGATTTCATATTGCATGCTTAGAGATTTCACAATCTCACAGTGATATACATACTTATCAGAACTAGAACCAGGAGATATATATACACCCCCAATAATAATATTCTCTCTTCCGATTGTTACTAGAATGAATAGTTGTTCTACCCGATGTTCATCTATACTAACTTCTTGAGCACAGATATCCTTTTTTACACCTATTAAAATGCCGCCACCTCGCTCCTTAGAACTATTTAAGTGCGACCGATCTAATCTATAAAGTTGTATATAAAAGTTCTAAATAACTAAGATTTTCAAAATGTGTGTTTATTTTCACTACAATTGTTTCTTCAGGTGAATGCAAGTTTAATTGTAAACTTTCATTCACCTGAAGAAGCAATAAATTTGCGAAACAATTGTAGTGAAAATAAACACACATTTTGAAAATCTTAGTTATTTACAACTTTAATATACAACTTAATATGGATTTTCATCAGGCAGATGATAAACTTTAGTAAATAAATGCAATATTATTACAACGGAACCATCCTATGTGATTAAGCCGGCGCTAAGTCTAGTCTGTAGAAAACTTATTGTTTTTTAGTATTAAATCAAGGAGTGAAGCGTGTAAGGGCTTACAATTTTACCTACCTCGAGTTAAAGCACCTGACACTATTATCCCCTTAACATGAACATTTGCACTGAATTATTGCGTTGATTAATTTATATTGGGGACCTTTGGCTTAATTGTACCCCAAGGTATGTACCGTCTCTTCGGGCCTGACAACTTCATGCAGTGATTCGTGTGGCGTATGTACACGTGATTTAATTATTACCATGCAAATTACAAACCAATACTTTCACTTGTGTATAATAAATCTAAAGTAATTACATTATAGAACGTAGTTTAATCATTAACGATGCATTAAACAGAGTTTATCAAAGTGGCACGTTATCATACCATTGTATAGAAGCCAGTGACTAGGACAATAACATTATAAAGTAAAAATAAAAAAGCTTATTTAGAATTTTTGATTAATAAAAAAAATCAATTTGCTGGAAATATTTAAAACAAAATGATAATGTTAAATGTAAATAAACAGTTTTACCTAATATTTTAACGATATAAACGCTATTAATAACTATTTTTTATGCAATACCAATTGTACTGTGGATGATGAGATTATAAACTTTTACCGAAATAATATTCATAGTTATGCAAGTGCTGGCTGTTTTAAATTTAAATCAGTGACGACTGATGAGATTGGCAACATCTGAAATAGTATAGTATATAGTCTAATTTTATTTAATTCATTCAATTATTTCGCCATATTATGGTTTCTTCAGGTGAAGAATATATTAAATTACATTTTATTTCTTAAATATTATGTTGATTTTTGTTAATGTAAGTGGAGAGGAAGAGGCGCTTCCGCAGTTGCCACCAGAAGGAACGAGGAGATTGATAGGCCGAAAGAAAAAGGGAAAGACGAAGAATCACAAAAAATGTTATAATTATATGTAAAGGACTGAGATGTATAGAACAACACGGAAGAGATATAATTAATAAACATAGCGTCAAAATGTTAATAGACAACATATTTTGGGAATAGAAAATTAAATATAAATATACATTTATGGCGGATGGGAGAAATGCGAAAGTTTGATAGATTATATAATATTTACGAGAAACATCACGTCAAAAATCTCAAAACTGCAAATATCAACGCAACACAAGATAGTAACAGGGAAACAAAAAAGTGAACATAGACGAGGTTCAAAGAAAAGGATACAAAAAGAAAAAAGTGAAAAACTTAAAATGAGAAGAGTGCGGGCACAGTATAGAAAGAACGGATAAAAGATTTAAAGAGCAGGAAAACCACAAGGACGAATGGAACACTGGAAGAAAAAGGGAACACTTTTAAAGACGCAATAAAAATCTCAGCAATAAAAATATATGCAATCAAAAATTGTGATGGAAAAGAAAAGCGCAGAAGATGGTGGAATGAAGAACAAAGTAGCATAGAAAAAATAGAAAATTATGAAAATAAAAAAGAGTACAATAAACAGAACGAATAGTAAAATATACAATATGAAATGAAAAGAGAAAAACATGTGAAGAGTTTGAAAAGGAACTTTAAGTAAATTATGTAACAAATAACAAAGTACATATAGTAGGAATTAAAACCAGAAAGGAGAAAAGAAATTACAGCAATTAGGGAACCGAAACCGGAATGAAATAGTGAAAGTATGAAAAGAGTATTACCAGGAAAAATTCAGCACATGAACAAAGGGAAATAACAATTAAATGTGTCAAGAAAAGGAAAATATACATATTAGACACATAAGCAGAGTATTAGAAGGAATAGTAAACATAAAAAAGTATTCAGTTCACTACAGTCGAAATTGGCAACAGATAAAATGCATGTCCGAAGCTGAATATTCTTTAGTAATGCCAAGAAGGAGCTAAAAATAAAACGCTACAGGAGCATGCAAATTAATTTGTTCCTTTCTCAGCAAAGGTGTTGTATCGTACAATTAGTATGAATGACAAGTAACACCCCAGTAGCCCTAGAAAGTATGACAAT
This sequence comes from Ontholestes murinus, assembly GCA_963969525.1. Classification (NCBI taxonomy): domain Eukaryota; kingdom Metazoa; phylum Arthropoda; class Insecta; order Coleoptera; family Staphylinidae; genus Ontholestes; species Ontholestes murinus. The sequence goes on along the minus strand of OZ018393.1, from coordinate 49,125,170 downwards.
GGTGTTTTGCAGAGCAAAAGTAATTGATTTCAAAACACCTACATGCAATAGAAAAGAAGGTAATTGTATTCCGTATAAAGCATCGGAAAGATCTCTGCAGTTGATGGGATATGAAGAGCGTGCTGTATTATGAGATGTTACAAGCGGGTGAAGCATTCAATTAATCAACTTGAGTAAAGAATTGAAAAGAAAACGGCCATATACTGGCAAAGGAGAACGTCCAATGAATTTGTTGCATGACAACACCACGCCACACATGGCTAATACAAAAGATATAATGAATCTTAGGTTGGACATCTGATTATAACATATTCTTGTCAATGCAATACACCGTTTCCAAAATGCATTTCCAATCAATGGATAAAATTCGAAAATGTCTTGAGGACTTTATCGTATCCAAAGACGTAATATTTTTACACCAGCTGTCTGAAAGGTAGCTAAAAGTTATAGAAAGCAACAGCTAATAATTTCATTGAACAAATAAATTTACTTTTTTAATAAACCTTGAATGTAGCTGAAAAAATTGTATTATTCATTTATATACCTAATAATAATAACTTGATGGGATTGATTTATTGATTTGAATTAAACGTTGTTATTGCATCGCTAAAACTGTCTTTTCTATAAATACTATAACTAAACCAATCTTCTATACTACATACCGTTAGTCTAGAAAATTCAATTTGTATATGTTTCTTATTCGAGAGTGAATCAAATATTATTAAGTTTATAAACGTGAGCAGTTGGTTTATTTGTCGTTTATATATTCAAAGCATATCATCTACATATCTTAGTCAATGGTATATTAATTACGATTATAAGAATAATTGAGTGGATATCAAAAAGGGTTAAAGCTCCACTATAAAATTCAACTTCCTCGTTTTTAATTTGATTGTTGTGTTTCAATTCCACAATCAAATTAAAAACGAGTATGATTTCACTTGTTATTAATTTTACATAATCATACCAAGTGTTTTAATTCAACAATCAAATTAATACAAAAATGTTTCACGGCGAATTAAATGAGAAACGAATTCCTGTTTTTAATTGCATTACACTGATAAGATCTGAAATAGATGGAAATCGATTCAAAGCTGTTGTTGATAAGAAAGCAATAAAAAAATAATCTAGATACGTATTAAAATATTTAATGTTGTTTTTAATACTCATATAATATATAAAACAAACAAAAAATATAAAAATTGCAGTAAACAGTATAAACGTTCTTAACAAAAGTGTGAAAAGTGCGGTAATACAGGACAAAGTGGTCCAAAGTATAATGTACGAATGCACCAAAAATACAATAAATATACGAAAAATATTATACAAGTCGGCAGAGAAACGATAATCTGCTGTAAAGATTATGAAAAGGATGATGATGACGTAGAGAAGAAATATGGCGACGATGTATATTCATCCCTTAGCAGTGGTGAGACTAATATACATGAGAATTGTGTTCTTAAATCTATTTATATTACACTGAATTGAAAAATTCACTATGTTTTAACCACAAATAATTATTGTAAAAATATTATATAACGTGTAGGCACAATTATATAAATCTAAACAACACAGCACGACTCGAGTTTCGGCGTTTTATCGTCATTATCAAGTGAATTATAAATTGATGAAATTGTTATTTTATACTAACTATTTTGGGGTGAGGAAATATACCTGCCGCTAATTGTTTGCGGATTATCTCGGGAGGGTAGTACCAGATTAAAAAGTGGCGAAAAGATTAGTTCGGTCTGCTCATTAAGAAGATTTACTGACGGATTACGGCTCTGTTTGAAAATTTCCAATGACTCCAGGAGATTAAGCTTAGCGCCCTTGTTGCAATTATGCAAGATTTTTAGATTATTTATATCCGGGAATTGGTGTTTGCATTCTAAACAATGATTTGAAAAAGAGCTAGTGTCTTGATTAAGACGAAAAGCACGATGATGTTCGGAAAAACGGGTTGATACACTTCGTCCTGTTTGACCTACATACACACTATTGCATTCTGAACAACGGATCTCATACACCCCAGATTTTTTAAGAGGATCGACTTTATCTTTGGCATTGAATAGCATGTTTGATAATTTTCCAGGAGGTTTAAACGCTACTTGATGATTCTCTTTTCGAAAAATATTAGCAATCTGTTCGCTGGTTTTTCCAAAGTATGTGAGCGGAATGAACGATGATCAAATACATCTAGACGACCTCACAAAACAACTAAAATATACTCCATGCAAATTAAAACTTGAAAATAAAATCCTAAATAACCAATTAATATAAAATCATGCAACAAACAAAAAGAAAAAACCAAACCATCCCTCAATACCGTTAGCACGAGATGGGACACCACACCCGCAAATCCCGAGGCGAGGAGGAAGGGAAAAAACACCAGAATGAATGCAGATACAAAAAAAGTACATATTTATTAAATTTGTAAACTATTTTTTTTTGTAAATGTATATGTAAATAAAATCTTAATCTTTAAATGAAATGAAATGAACTAGACAATATAAGTGAACAAAGAAAAATTTATAAAAATCAAATCAGAAATAAATTGTATATAAGCTACTAGATTTACATGTTTTTACATTGGGAAATTCAGAAGTGTTTATACCCAAGAGAAGTTAAGAAATTTTGAACATATCACATTTTTTAATTGAATCTATTAAGCGGATCAATGTCACAAATCAATAGTTTTAAAGTTGGTGTACAAGTGGAACAAAACAATATTTTTTTAGATCATAATTTGTGCTTAGAAGGAATTTAAGTAAATAAATTGAGACTTTTTTTCAAAAGTAATTAACAATAAATAAAATAAGTAAGTTGAATAATTTAGGCCCATAGTATCTTACCCCATTTTGAGAGATAGTAAGGCGCATACTAGCAGGATATATATGTTCACTGGATCTAGTTTCATATGTGTGAATATCATTGTGCTGTATGTATACATTTCTATTTTTGTGAACATATAGTAAACATTTTAGGATGTAAAGGCTAGGGAGCGTTAATATTTTTTCTTTTATAAATGCTTCGCGACAGTCATCCCTGTAATTTAAGGATGACACCACTCTGACAGCATGTCTTTGTAGGCCAAATAGCCTGGGCATTATACTAGAGTGGCCCCATAATAGAATGCCATAGGCCAGGTGACTGTGGCACAGTGCAAAATTTGCTGTCTTTAAGGCAGTATGGGGCAGTTCAAATTTTAGATTTTTCAGCAGATATGTTTTAGAGCAAATTTTATTGGCAAGGTTATCTTTGTAGCTGTGCCAGGATAATTTGGTATCTACGTGGATTTCAAGGAACTTGGTACTGTTTTTAATTGCATTTGGTTTAAGGGAAAAAACTATATTTGTAGATATTTCCGGATTTGCATATAGTTTATTAACCGTAAACCATTTTGTTGCATTATTGACGGATTGTGCATTTTTATACATGGCCTCGTCTTTACTGTCAGATATGTCTACAATAGATGTGTCATCAGCAAATAATGAAACTGATGATGCAGTTAATTGGTTGGGAAGATCATTTATATCCATCCTTAGAACAGTAGGGGTCCAAGGATGGATCCCTGTGGTACCGCATGTTCTAGTACCATACCTTCTGATGCACTGTAGCCTAGTTTAACACACTGCATTCGATTACACAAATAGGAGCTTAATAATTTACAGCTACTTGGGTAGAAGTTATAGTAATATAGCTTCCTTAGAAGTACCTCATGAGAGACCAATCAAATGCTTTACTCAGATCTACGAAGTAGCAGAAGTATATAAACCACTTTCAAAACCTGCATAGATTTGAGCGGTAAAAGCAATGATTGCATCCCTAGTTTATTTACCTTTTTGGAATCCATACTGGCTCTCAGATAAAAAATTATACAGGTCCAAATAACCCACCATTTTCTGAGAGAGAATTCTTTCTAAAATTTTAGATATAATTGGAAAGAGCGAGATGGGTCTAAAATTATTACATCAGACTTACTTCCTTTTTTATGAATGGGTATAATATATGCCCGTTTAAGACAGTCAGGAAAAATACCTGAACGTATACATGAATTAATTAGCTTAGTAAGAGGGATAATTATGGTATAAATTAACTCCTTCAGAGTGGTCAACCCGTAAACATCCCGGCTCCTTGAATTCTTTAACTGACTCACAATGGTACGAATAGTTGTTTGGCTAACCTCATGAAACCTAAAGTAATGTGTGTTTGGTACTAGGTTAAGTTTACTTAAAAGAGTAATGGTTTCGCAGGAATCTTTTGGTAAATTTTTGATAATATTATCTGTTATATTACAAAAAACCTTATTAAAGGTATCTGCTTCAAAATCACAGTCATTATTACAGTTAAGTTTAGAATTAGGTGACTTATAAAGTGACCACATGGCACTAGGACTATTACCAGAATCCTCTATAAATTTACAATTGGCTGCCAAGCGCCTTTCATTAAGGGCCGTTTTGTATTTTTATTTTGCTGCTTGTAGTATGCCGTCATATCTTTGTTATTTATACTGGCCTCTCTTACTAGCATGAGGGTTTCACGCATTTGTCGAAGATTCTCTGTAAACCAAGCTACTTTTTTATTTGTAAGATTAGTTATTACTGTCTTTTCTGGAAAAGATACATTGATGCAGTGTTGGATATGATTAATAAATATTTCAAAATTTTCAATTATATGACAGTCTGCCTGATCCGCAAGATTATAATCACAAGCAGATAGTGTTTTATATAAAATGAATCTGGCCGATGGTGTTATAGGTCTCACTTTACGTTTACTTGGAGATATTTTATGATGGACGTTATTTATTTGAACATGAATCCCTATGTTCAATTAGTAAATATGATTGTAAATATTAGAGAACACGTTATAGAGGCAGCTTTTACCCCTAGTATTAAATGTTACTCTCCCCGATAGGCCATATGATAAAAACAAATCACATATTACAGTAGCCCTACTATCATCTGAGTTAAAGTGTACATTAAAATCACCACCCACAAGAATTAATTTACTCATATTAAGTTTGTCGAGTAATAATGTCATGATTGTTAGAAAGTCATTGAAGTTGTCGGATGGTGATCGATATATACTTATTAATATAATATTATATTCATTGAGAAATGATGCTGCTATACCATATGTTTTTTACACTGATAGCCGTGTAATATTGTCTATATCTGTTGATTGGATATTATTACTCGTGAGCTGCATTACTCCACCATGAATAAATTGTTTTCTTGCAAAATATGATGACACGTGATAGTTTTCGATTCGTACCGCATTAACTTCTAAGGAATTAAGCCAATATTCACAGAAACACAATAAATGAAATACGTAAAAAGGCCAAGATTTCATTTATTTTATTTCGCATACACTGGACATTTAAAAAATACAGATTAAAACTGTTGATATTTGTTTTGAGTTAATTATAACTTTTTTGTATAGAACAGTTGATTATTTCAAAGCCAGATCTAACTGTGCCGCTCCTGATGAACGGAAGAAGAAATATCTACAAGAAAAAGCTGAAAAGGTCACAAAAGACGCTGGATGAACACTTTGTAAACCTATTACCATACTAGCAACAGTTAACATTGTGAAACATTATAGTATACGAGTAATATATGCTTTAGCACGGGAAGAAGGTATTATAGTTTTAAAAAATTGGTAAGATAGAAAACGCCTGTGCTAAACCACCAGCGATTGTAGCAAAAAAAAACAACCGAAAGAAGCGAAACCAAGTGAAACCTATTTGGCAGAGGTAAAGGTTGGATGTAATGAAACTACATCTGATTCTTGTAAGATCAAAGTAAGATCATCCCAAGGACAAGCTAGAGACACATGTGAACCTTCTGTGGTTAATCCGCCTTGTTGCGTTACGGAACTATATCCTCCTTTTTAATGAATCCTAGCGAATGAATGGACTAAACAGGAGTTTTTTTTAAGAGCAGTGCAAAAGGGGGCATATGAAAGCACAAAAGAATGATGCGAAGAAGAAAAAGGATCCAAAATTTACTATAGATGGTAGTAAAAAGTGTTGAGTAAAGATAAACACAATTAAAAATAATGCCAATAAAATTAACAATTTTATAGAGTATTAAGATGAAAATAATGTGGCCACAGTATGGCTAAACTTATGTAGTGTTTAAAATAAAACATTGTCGTTGTCTTACGATAATATTGAAAATGGATTTTCAATGCCTAAGTGCCTCAATAATCAATCAATTTTATAGAGTTTCTAATTAAATGATATACCATGTACCTTCTGCAAAATTTTTTAAGAAACAACATTAAATTTTTTCTACCTTCCTACCATCCCTCGTAGAAACAAATAAAAAACTATCGAGGTCAATGGGTTACGCACTATATATAAATACTGTAATTAAATTGTTATTTTTACGGGAACAGTAAGCTGAAATTGAATTAATTGTTTTGGTATAAGCTTTAATGTATTGATGTATTATTTTTGTGTGGAATACTCGTACACTTTGCAATTTTAGACTACTAGTTCAAATACATAATTTAAAAAAAACATTATAGCGATGCTAATTTATTTTAAACTTTTGTAAAATGCAGTAGTGCAGTAGTGAGAAAACAAATATTACAAATTATTCACTTTAAATAGTGACAAATAAAATTTTGTGACTTCTTATATGTATTTAAATTATTGGTTTTTGAGTTACGTGAAGAGAAATTTCAATTAATAAAACACGTTAGAATTCTTATATGTATACTATTATTACTATGTTGTAATATATTCATACTTACTAATATTTACCACCACCATATTTTATTATAATTTTAAAATAAAGTTTGCTGATATTCGATCATACCACCATCGAATAATTACATTTTTTTATTAACTAACAAACACAAGGGAAATATGACGTGAAAAAGCTTTCAGCGATATTATTAGCACACCTGAAATACGAATACAAAATAACATTGGATTTTTTTATTGGTTGCTTTGTTTGAACAATTATAAATTCATTTCATCACGTCCGGTTTTATTTTATCTAAAATATAAAACAATACAAATAAATATTAATTATTCATTACTACGATTTGATGATGCAATGTCAATAAATCACACTATTTCTATATTTATTTCTGATAGTCATTAAATTGTTTGTTTATCATTTTTTATTATTTATATATTAGAATAAATTTAATTTAAAAAAATAAGAAAAAATAATAATGTATTTAACCAAGATAGTTCTATTTGCCTAGAAATTTTTTGATTATGTACCATAGATTTGATTAATGACTTGTTAGATTATTTATTATTATTAATTATTAAATAATTATTGAATACAATGATTAATTTCTAAATTAATTTTAATATAGTTTTTTTTTAGGTTTGAATAGTAATCTATAATTTTTCTGAAAAGTATTAGGCATGACATATAGATAGCACTATAAACTAAAAATTATTTTGCTTCCTATAGAACACCAACCTTAACTTAAATGTCAAAATTTCATTATATTTCATGATTTTACCTCTACATTTATTTATGTACCAAATGGAATATCCGGTTTATATATAAAACCAATTTATAGGGGAAGGTTTTGACTCACCAATTTATTAGCATACCTAGCATACGATTGACGATGGCTTTTTAGGCCATATATATAAACTACTCCAAATTTTGGGTAAAAATGCTGCCTAAGTCCACAAGAATACCTATAAAGGTTTTATGGAGTTACCTTAAAAATTGGGGTGAGTGAAAAAAATACACGCGAATTGAACTCCAGTATTTTCGTATGACAGAGATGTCTGTATTTAAAACTCTTTTTCGATTAATAATAATACGTTTTCATTAAAATTATCTTGGTTTTTAGCCTCTTTTACTTTAAATTATCATTTGACGCTTTCTACACTTTCCCTTAATGTACGATTTAATCGTTTATCGATTATCCTTGATTGGATGAGGGCTGCGTAGGTTCGTTGGGCTTATACCATCTGCCTAGGTCCTTATCGAGCCAATTGAAATGCGGCTCTCTCGAACGAGATAATATTGAGCTTACGATGCAATTAATAATATACGCAATGAGAATTAATTAATTTTGCTAGCTGCCCCCCCTTAGAATGACTATAAACTCTATTAATCCACCACCGGGAGAACTTGAAGAATATGGTACTCACCTGTTGCGAGGTGAATATATTTCATTAAATTCAATTACCATGCATAATCAGATACCATATATGTAAAGATGATAGAACAAATCACTATCAATATAAGTGGAACTTCAATATTCAATGTATATTTATTATAAAAATAAATTTTAGATATTGTTAAACCAAGCATTAAATAAATCAAATTTATTTATGCACTCCAACTATTTCATCTGCATGTTATATAATATGTTATCGATCGCTTTCCTCGCCTTGGGTTTCATTCATATCTCGATTTTTTACATTCCTAAAAAGTGGTGCAACAGTTAAACACCTTTTCTATTCCACAAATTTGTAGATTTATACACCCAATGCTCTTCACTGAAAACCCATAGTCTATGAGAGATTTCAAAATGTGAAGTGAACATTTGAGGACAACTTTTATTCCCTAAATTTGTATGAATACAGGAGATTTTGGACTATATTGCGGTAATTTTGCGTACTATAGTGTCCAAAATAATGCTAACATACATTTTGAAAATACAACCAAGTTGGATTTAACGATCGTAATTTAGATCTCTTCTTAAGACTTAGTATTAGGTGTACAAATAATTATTCCGAATTAGTTTAAGCAGTCAATTAATTAATTTGGAAAACAATCGATTTTCCCGTTTATTTGCGTTTATATAGTGTCCACGTGGTCCTATTGTGCGCCTCTGGATGTTTTACTCTCTGTGTACTCCTGTGTCTTCTATGAAGTCTAGGAATGTCTGCCGGGGGATGTTCTTTAGCTCTTCTACAGGAAACATAGGCTTCCCCAATTTCACCATGCGTTCTCCTTTGTATGCTTCGCAAGTACACAGAAGGTGATGAGGAATATACTGTTAAAATATAGTGATTAAAATGATATTTGTTATATGTACCATAAGACCTAACATAACCTTTAAAAGTATTTAGGTCAATACAGTTGACTTACAAGGTGCAACTGATGCAAGAGTTAAAGTCAGCCGACCATTCACATAGCCATAGATTTGCAGAATATATTCAAGAACAATCTGCTGGTTTTTTTCTGAAAAAATTATTTTTTTTGCTGAAGCCCATTTTCATTTGTCTGGATACGTCAAAAAACAAAATTACTGCATTTTGACTTCTGATAATCTAAGAGATATTCATGAGAAGCCCTTGCATGCTCAACGTGTCACTGTATGGTGCGCTATGAGCTCTAGAGGCTTGAGGTCAATGGATTACACTATCGAGATATGTTAATTTTGGTATATTATTGATGTTATAAATATCACTGTCATGTGGTGCATAGCTGACACTGCATTCTTTACGAATTCTAACAAAGAAATGCTGCAAGAGCGTGCAAATCGATGTATTCCTTTCTCGACGCCTTGTGGATGAGATCCATAAATAGCTTAACTACTTTATCGTGCTCAAATACATTTTTTCAAGATGGAATTTGAATACTAAAAAATTATGGAAATGTTCAAATTGCGAGGATAAATTTGGCATACAAAAGTGTTCTTTCTCTGTAAGTTTTGATTGTAATGAAGAAAGAAATAATTAATCTTACAAGAAAAGTAAGTCTCCAAAACAGTTATATATTTATCCAACAGGGGAAAATTAAAAATCTCACCTGTCAAATGAATTATATTAAATTTAAAAACAAAAGCCAAGTTTTAAACCCTAATAATAGTTCACGTACAATATTAAATCAAAAATTAAAAAAATTACCAATAGATGTATCTAAATATGAATTAATCGATGCAAAATCAAAAATTACGTTAGTAGATCCGAGAACATTCCAAAAGTTGACAAATAAACTGGAGGAACAAAAACGTGCAAACAAACAGCAATCTGAAAAGATTGATAAACCCAGTGAAATTAAAAATCAATAAGCTAAAGTCATATCATAGAACTCAGATCTTCCAGTAGCAGATATACCGACGAGAAAATACCTCTAGATTACACAAAAATTAAATCGTATTTATTAATACTTTGGCTGCCAACAAGTTTTTTTTTTAAATGTCAAAAAAAGTTTTCTTTGTTTTTAGGTTTTAATTTATAAAATGAGTGAAAATATGCGTATTTAATTCATTATGATGCATTTTTAGACCAAATTACGAGTTTTTTATGTGTCAGTCACCTGTGACTGAAAGCTCCAATGAAAAAAATATGCGTTTCGCCCCGTTAAGCAATGTGTCAGTCATGTGTCTCACTCTCACAAGCTATGCCAGGAGTAAAACTACACAAGTTACAACTTATTAGAGCTGAAAGTCCATACCAGCCGCACTATTGTATATAATGTTTTAATAAGAACCATCGCTAATTTTTATTTATTAAATATACGGGCTTTATTTCAATATAGTACATTTTTAGGTGGCCAAGTTGTAGAAACGTACAGAAGGGCCGTATCAGACAATCGTAGTAACAATTAACATGAAACTCGTGACCGACAGTGCTAAATAGTAAGTTTAAAGTAGGTATTCACTGTCAGTCGTCGGTGACTGACGTGGAACCATTGGAACACTTCAGTGTCAGTCACAAAGTTATCAACGTGTTAAAAGCTGGACAATTTGAATTATAATAAAATGTATTAAATCCTTTAGTTCGTTGTAGAAAATTTGTAATTTAATTTAATGAAATCAGTTTAAAATTCATTTGTCATAATTTTTTATGTTATAGTTAAATTTAAACAATCTTAAGTACATTTTATCATTTATTAGTTTATTCAACATAAATAATTTCATTCAAATTAGTGTTGCTTTGATAGTTGTACTATTTGTAACACGCAAATTAATTTGTATTATTCAATGTCTGTCGAAGTATTAGCTAGAGAAGTAGTTGTTTCAAATTAATTTGTTTTGTAGTCTTAGTAAGACTCATTGTTGTAGATTCACGAAATGTTTTCGTATTTTTAAATTTATAATTTGAATTATTGTACACCACTAACTCATAACTATGAAAATGCAAATAACTTTTCATTAAAAATTAGGGTCCCCGTGGATGCCGAAACAAAAATAAGAAATGAAAATTTCTGGCCAAAACCAGATTATTGACAAGTTCCTTTTTAAAGGAAGACAACACAATCAAAAAGGAAATTTTCAAGCCAACCTCGGAACAAATCGAAATGATTAAAATGTTGAATTTAACTTGAATGCAGAATACTCAGCTTTGTTATTTCATCAATATTTCGAATGTTTATCTACATCGTTCCTTGGTTTGGATATTGAAGTTCAATTAATATGAACATTGGCAAAATAGCACGTGACTTAATTTAAAAGATGTAGTAAATTTATTATTTTTCCAGTAGATGGCTTTAGTTATCTATATCTCGCGTTGTATGAATCTGATCTGGTTCTACTAGATGGCGATAGAAAGATGAGACTTCGTACTAAAAAACTTTTCTGGCAGTTTGGTGATTAGTTGGCAAAGTTTTGTTTGAGCGCACGTCAAAGATTAACACTAGCAAAAAGAAAATACCCTGTATTTTACAGGTTTTCTTCAATAATAGCCAATCACGCGCAATTTTGGTTTCGTCGATTCCGTTCCAGTAATTTCGATGTCAAAGATACACCACGCACTGGACAGTAAATTGTCGATAAAATCATCGACATTGTTGAGTCCGACCGTCGTGTAGGCAATGTTTGGATTGTCCAATAAGTAAAGATTGCACAAAAAAACTTTTGGAGCCATTTGAATAAGGCTGGATACAAAAAGAAGCTCGATGTATAGGTACCACACGAGTTAACGTAAAAAAAACATCATAAACCGAATTTAAATCTACGAATCGCTGCTGAATCGCAATAAAATCGACTCATTTCTGAAGCGGTTGGTGACTGGTTATAAAAAGTAAATTACTTACGATAACGTCAAGCGAAAACTGTCGTAGCCGAGTCTTGGTGAGCCGGATCAAACGGTGGCCAACCCAGGATCGATGGCTATGAAGGTTTTGCTATGTGTTTGGTTATTATTACTAGATTTTAGAAGAATATAGAACGATAAACCCTTGAAACCATATAGCATCGTTCATTAGTTAACGTAAAATATACTCAATTCATCAACATATTTAAAAATTATTTTAAAAACAGAGCTCCGCTAAAATCTATTAGAATCCAAAGTGAGAAGGAAATTTACCAATTTGTAAAGAAGGCCTTACTATAATATATTATTTATACATTTGCATTTATAAAAGCAAACAAAAGCATTATAACATTTTGTTGGCATCCGGCATTAATAAGCAACTTGAATTTAATATTATAAACTCATTAAATAAATTTAAAACATCATTTGACGAAAAAAGCACTTTCTTCACAAAGTGTGAAGACAGGTCATTATCGCTTAATTCGTCTAATTATTCTGATATTTACGTAACTCAATCAATCAATTTAAAAACATCATGACAAATAATGCGAGACATAATTGGAAAACAAAACATTAATCAAAATCAAAAATTAACATCATCATTATATAATACTGATCTAGATCATATGAGCGTTCCTTTTGAAAAGAGCAACATTTTTATATCCAGTAACTAACAATGAAATTGTAACGATTGTTTAATATATGCCTCATATAAAGAGTTTTGGGTATGATAAAATACCAATTACGATTATAAACAGATGTATTGTATCCATATCGTTGACGCTTTATGTGACAATTTTTCCAATTCAGTTCAAGTGCACTAAAGTTGTCCCAAAAAGGGCGACCCACATGTATTGGACAATTTTCGACCGGTTGGCCTATAATCTATGTTTTCTAAGATAGCGGAATGCGTCATTTATATACGAATTCTTTATTAAGTACAAACTTTTCTCAGGAACGCAACAGGGATTATATAGAGGTATAAAAACAATAAATACAGAGGTATAAAAACAACATTTTTTGATTACACTAATTGGATCTTATCAGCGGTAGAGGATCGTGAAGTTGCATGTGGTATATTTTTAAATTTATCTCGTGCGTTTGATTGTATTGATTTTCATAGTGTCAATGTCAAAATGAAAATATTTACTAAACCGCCCAATAAAGGAAAATTAAGCATATAAGTGCTAAATACATGTATTCGAAGCAGGTGCAGAGGAGTGGATACGGAGATATTACCATAAATATGTCATCTATTATCTAAGCGTTGCACTAGATTTAGATGGCATCTATATAGTAATATCTTGAATGACAGTTTACCCAGAAAGTTAAATAATCCAAAGTAAAACTCTTTTACCTTTTTCAATGGCGTTATGCTGATGAGATCTAACATAGATCGAAACCAGTCCGTGGCTGTTGTTAACAGGGAACAATAATTAATAAGAAGACATGGGTTTACGTAAAAGATCAACTTGGACCAAAGGTATAGTGTTACATTTATATGTGTATGTTTGGTTAAATATTTTATATATTCCATTAATTATAAGAAGTGCTGCGTATAATCTAATGTAATAAAATTTTACTTGGATGATAGGAAACAGTATACGCTTTTATCTGATTGCCGGGGGTGAGTTGTGAACTTGGATAAATTTAAGATAAGCAGACGCATTCCGCAGGGTAGTGTAATTGGCCCTCTTCTTGTCGTTATTTATATGTACGATTTGCCAAATAATCCAACACCTAAAAGTAAATTACTAAACTATGCAGACGATATTACTGCGCTTGTAAAAATGTCGTTTGATGTGGCAAAAGGGGAATTGTCGTATAAGAGTTAGGACTCATAGCTTGCATTGGGGTTATTAAGAACAACAGTTAGATTTAGTGATATTAAGTTGTGAGATACGCAATGTGTTGAGATTCAGTATTTACGTGGATATCCATTGTAATGGCTCTCTAGAAGGGGTGCGATTTGTGGACGGGTGGAATTAATTATCGCACCTTACCATCGAACTTGCCTCATTTATCTGCATTTTCAAAAGAGTTGAAGTTATTTAATATTGTCTCTTGACTGACAATATTTTTAGCAGGTGGTTCTTGCTGTTTTATCAGTTTTGTTCATGACTTTGTTTTATAATAATAGCACTTGAATTTGTTCTCCTTCGGTTTGAGAAAATGAATTTCTAAATATGTGATATTCCATGGTAGTATTTTGAAACAAAAACTATGGTAGATGAAAATGGTTTGCAAAAAAAATGAAGGAGGCTTAAACAAAGGCATTTTAAAACAGGCACTTGATGTAATTGTATTAAATATTCATAAGTTTGTGGCTTCCACTAAATTATTGGGTATTATACTGGTTGAAACACTCTCATTCTTTCCTAATGTTAAATCAGTGTGTGATAAAGTTAGGTGTACTTGCGATGGCTTTAGAGTCTTAATGAAGTCGATAAACCAGAACATAAAAAAATTAGTTTACAATGCTCTTATCTATCCTTATAGTATTTCAAATATTATTTGAATTTGGTCATGCTTCGTGTGTAGACGTATTAGTATGTGTTCCGTCTAAATCTATCTTTTCTGAGTTAAGAAGTATACTGTAATATTAAATTTTTACCACTGATCTACTGCAAGTATCCTAAAAATATATCTCTAAAATTTATTTAAGGAAGAAATAAAATTTTACAAAAATAAGAAATTTCGTACAAAAAAATTTAAAAAAACACCCGCATATGCACTTAATACAGATGATTAATGAATAAACAGTTGAACAAACTCTAGATAAAAACTAAAAAGAGATAAAAATGGTTTAAAATAGTTGAAATGTTGCAAGTTGCAATACAAATTTGATTGTAGAGACTTTTACTTCGTGATACATTGTTTAATAATTCCAATAAAGAAGCTTCTACAATCAAGTATTAACAGAAGCCAGTGGCAATAATGGCTAAACATTTAAATAAATAAAATTTAATATTTAAATTTGTGTATTTCTGTTAATGCTGGTTTATGTATTGTATAATTAAAATTATTGTAGAGAGAATCCAGTGAAACATGATAATATTACTTTTCTTTATGTTAATGGTTAGTCCTTGTTCTTCGCACTAGCTCGTCAGCTCATTAATATTGTTTTGTAAGAAAATACAATAATTTATGCCCATGCCGTTAATTTATTTAATTAGTTTAATATCACCAACATACATAAAGAAATCAGAATCAAGTACTGTGAACGCACAATTTATATACATCAAAAAAGTAACAGGTTAGAGCCTTGAGGAACCCTGGTTGATGTTACGTATGGTAATGATTTACAGCCATTTATTTCTACAATTTGTTGACGATTGGTTAAATAAGAGATAAGAACATTTATGATATTTCCATTAATATTTAATGAACAAAATATAATGCGGCAATCTATATTTCTATAAGACCTTAGAAATAAATGTATCAGAACTGAGGACCTTGCAGCAAAAGGGGACCAAGATCCAAATTTTAGCCGTTGCTTTTTTACCTAGAATTTGAACAAAAATTAGGGCTATCGTTTGATGCAAAAACAAACGCGCTGTAACAAAATTGGGATATGCCACCCTATGCATGAAATAATTGTGTCATTCGTGACAAGTAAGTGCACGTTTTGAGCTCGGCCCAAAAGGGCGTACTTACTGTTTTCTTAATAAAGTAATTTACGTTGAATACGTTAAATGTGCATAAGATGATTTACTCTGAACCGCTTGTTGATTTGTCAATATTTCAAAACAAGATTAATGAGGGCAACGACCAAGGTATGAATAGTTCGGATGAATCTAATATAAAAAAGAAAATCTGCGAATCCTTCAGAATGGATTCCGTTATATAAAGAAGTCTATTGCTACTGGAAAAGATTATTTAAACTATAAAGGTCGCGAAATAGGAAAAAGAAAAACTGGACCAGATTGTTGTTGCAAAAAATGTAAGTGTTTTGTTCAAATTAATGAAGAAACCAAAAATTGGATAAATTGGAAGATGTATATTTAGGAGATCTAATTAAAACTGGGAATGTTGAAAGAGAAAGACCATAAACCGGTGCGGGAAAGAAACGGAGTTGTTCACATAAGTATAATATTAAATCAGGAAATAGAAATAAACATGTTTGTAGAAATGGCTTGACATCTATCCATGGAATATCCGAAAATCGTGTAGACAATGTTTCCAAAGAGTATCTTGATCCTACTGTAACTATATATATCTAGTAAGTCTGAGCGTGGAAAACATTAAAATAGACTAAATTGTATTTCGAGTGAATGAGTTTCCAAAGTTGATTCTAACATTAGAAGTTTTCCACATCATGAGTCACTCTACAGTAGAAATAAAAGCTCTCGTTATTATCTGTCTCCAGGGTTAAATATTAAAAAGATGAAGGATTTATATTTGAAACAGAAACAGAACAAAAAAGTATCATATAATTTTTACTACATATACTTTAAACAAAATTTTAAATACAGATTTGGATCACCTCGCTCAGATACATGCAAGAAGTGCGACATGCTGGTTAACAAATTAAAAGATAAGACTTTTAATAACGATGAAACCAAAGAGCTATAGGTGGAAAAGAGTCTCTACCAATCCAAAGCCGATACTTTTTTGTTGATTTGAAAGAGAAGAGTAAACTTGCTACTTCTAATGACGAGTGCGAGATATTAACTTTTGATTATTAGCTGAATGTGCCATTGCCTAAAATTCCTGCAGGTGAAGCATTTTATAAACGTCAACTGTGGGCATATAATTTTTGTATCCACTCATCTCTCATTTTTATTTATTTGACGAAACCATAGCTTGAAAAATACCAGATGAAGTCACACTACATAAATAAAATCTTGCAAGCAGTTCTGAATATTCCGAAAGTATTAAGCAAGCGACTAAAAACTTTAAAGTTATAGTTGCAAAACAAAACATGATTCTTAAATGTTGTCAACATTTGTCATTTTAATAAAGTAATAACAAATGGAGAAGATATGATTCAAAATATCTCAATATCGCATTTTTCAATACAGTAAAGAGCACATTGAAACTATTGCAGTCAGTGTTACAACAGGAATACCTGTATTTTATTATTTTCCCATAATGAGCCAATCTATACGTTTTGCCTCAGAAACCGCTATATGATCATCCATTACCGTTGAAAAAGGCTAAATACAAAGATGCTATTCAGCTGGTAAAGAACTATGTTCCACTGAATAAACTGTCTAGAGGGCACTTAAAAATGAAGTTGCTGCACCTACAGATGACATTTCTAGCGAAGAGGACGAGGAGATCAAGCTGAAGTGGACTATTACGGATTCTTCTTGAGAATAACTAATTGACGAAATTAGTTGTAGAGAAAAATAAAAACAGTAAAACCCTTAAAAAAATTTTGAATGTAAAAAGGTTAGAGTAGTAGAGAAATAATAGTTGTAGAACCTTGCCTACGCTCTTTAATTATATTTATTTTGCAACAAAGGGGATGTATTATTATTTTATAAGGTCGTACATAACATGGAATATATGAATAAAAAATAATAAATCTACCAGTATATATTTTATTAAAAAATATATGTAACAAAAATCCCATTATTTAAATCTCTCTTATTATATACAACCCGCATTCAGAAATGATTTATACCGCGCCGAAGAAGAATAAAATAAGGTTCATTTAAGCCGCCACCGTTGGGGCGCGTTTCCATTTAACAAAGACAAAATCCAAAAGGTTTCTTTTGCAGCGCGGAACTTTCAAAAGCCAATTGTGTTATTCCGCTTCAATTCACATACTGTTATTTATTATACACGTCGTTCTCTCCCTTTATACAACTCCCTCTAATTCACATCAAAAATTAGTTTGTTGACTGTAGATGAATGCAACGAGAAGGCGGTGTTGTGAACGTATTTATTTTATGTAATAAATTAGAAAACCAATTGAGTGACATATATTAAAAATGTAGATTATATTCCGTCCAGAAATATAATTTCGGAATGAATAGGAGCAAGGGGAATTCATAATGCGGGGCCGACTGCTTTAATTTATTACTGGTACAGCTTGAATGATTTTCTCGTAGCTTATTAAATTATTTTGCTGGATGGTGAATAGAATATGTATGAATTTCCATTGATAATACTACAAACACGACGATTTTAATGGGGATATTTATTATCATGTCCTTTACGTAAAATATTTTCTAATAATATGAATTTATATAAATCCTAATTAATAAATAAACTCTCAACTGAGAAAATTTATTCAGTTGAAGATAATAATTGTAATGTTAAGTGAAATTTATATTAAAATAAACCGAAAAAAATGTAGTGGACAATTTAGACACTTCACTACTTCACATAAAGTAGTGAATCAATACTAGAGTTTAATGACTATAGTAAAATTTAATCTACCTATTTATAACTGCACTTAAATAGATTGAAATCGATTCAAGGTTCTAAAAAATATGCAGCTTTATATAAAAATAATCTTATAATAATAGTCATTTTGATTGATGAGTTACGTGAAGGTCATGCAATATAAAAAAAACTTGTTTATTTTAATATATTGTAATAATAGTGTTTTGCAGAGTAAATAATTCTTATAATAATTTTTTACCGTTATAATTATTACATTAAAATAATAGTTTAAATGAAATTACCTTAAAAGTATTCCAATTCATTCGGCAACTGTTTGAATGGAACGCATCGATCCGTCATCAGCAATTTATATTCACGGCATTGTCATCATTGTGCTGTGAGAATAAAAGATATTAACTTCCTAACAAATCAAAATATTTCCATACCGAACTTCTGCTAAATGTTGCATGATAGATTGCCGTTGGGTGCACACGAATACAGACAACAACACAAAAAAATCGGATTCCGCATTGATTGATTTATGGCGATTTTCTGCTCCCGGTGAACATAATTTCAATGGATCGTGTGTAATTAATATCCCATTCATTACGCTGGAACAGTTATTGCTGTTCCATCGTTCGCTTTCAGATACTTCAATTCACGTATTAAACGTGTAAAGGATTAAATGTGCTGAATTTTGTCAGTAAAAAAATTGTAATTTCAGGATTTTAAATTTGTTTCAAAAAGTTTGTATCATAACTATCTAAACATTTTAAAATTCTTTCTCATAAAACTAAAAAAAATATTCCTTATCTCAAAATTGTCTCTAAGTTGAATTCAAAAGAGAATTTATTTTAAAAGTTTCTTGAATAATTTTCTCATTTACCTTACTTCTTTTTTAAGTGCCTTGCTCTCTAGGGAAAGTTGGCGACTGCCATGTTTGTGATTGTATGTCTTAAGTTAACACATTTCATGGTATCCCTTTTCTGAAATAAAGATATTTATTATTATTAGAAAAGAGAAAAAAAACGCATGTTAAAACAAAAAACAATTTAGTGAGAATAATTAAAATAAAAAGGAAACAGAGTTAACACAAGAAATGTAATAAATTTCAAAGGATTTGGAACTATAAGTCTAACTATAAAGGAAATGAAAATGAAAAATGCAATGAAATTGGAAACATGGAAAAGGAAAGTTAGAAGACGAAATAAGGGTTGGATATACAGAACTTATTCCAAATGGAACCACAAAAAATAAACATAAACTAACGGAAAGTGAACAAATTACGCTGATTAAATCTATTAGAAGCCAAATATGAAACACAAACATGAAGGATGGAACCTAAAACATTAAAAGCTTGACGGAAAAGTATAGAAAACTTACTGTAAAGTAATGAAAAGGAACTTTTCTATTTCTACTAATGTGCAAAATATAGAGAATTAACTCTATAAAATAACAAAATAAGTTAAAAAAACTGGTAGAAATAGAAAACCAAATTCATAGAAAAAGTTCAGAAACAAATTAGTATAGGATAAGCATAGATATTAAAATTATTTTACAAACCACTACAAACGAAGAACAAACAATGCAATAGTATACACATGAAAAATACATAGAATAATAATAAGAAGAATACTTCGAAAATTCACATAATAACATATAATTATTGTGTAATACGCAAGCAACAGAACATAGTAAAGAAAACCATAGTAGAAAAGAGGATAAGGTTGAAGAACAAATCAAAATAAAAGAGAAAGAAGTAATAGAAGCTGTTAAGATACTGAAAGGCGGCAGTTTTTCTCTCATCAAATAACATTAGAAATAAATTAAACAAATTAAATTACTTAGAGAATTAAATAACGACTCATGGAAAGAATAAACATGATAACCAACGAATATGTAATAGTAAAAAAAGTAGAGTACTAGGAAAAAATACAAGAAGCGTGTATAAAGTAGCATTAAACATATTTAAAACACGCATACTAAGTCATCTGAGACCAAAAATGGTTTTAAGTTGGCCGTCTGTTAAAGTCAACTCGTGTTAAGATCAAAAAGAAATAAAGGAGCCAAAAATAGGGAACAAAATTATAAAGACTTTATTGGTTTCGACGATGGTTCAATAGTAATAACAAGAAATGAGAAGGAGGAACAATGCAATTTAAAATTATGGAATAAAATGGGAGATGAAGAGATAAGAATTGAATGCGATGCGGATGATGCGGTACTGATTTCCAAAGACCAAGACGGCTTGCAAAGTATGCTCTAGAAGTTTAAACAAACCGCTTCATAGTTCAATATCCCACGCGATATCTCTGGACCTGCGTAGATGTAAGCTCGCTATATACAATAAAAGCATAGAACAGGTCATGCAATTCAAATACCTAGGGGCCAACATAACACGTAACAGGAACCTGAAAGAAGAAGTGGAAGCTCAAACAACGAAAGCAGATACAGAGATATAATATGGCGAGACAAGCACATGTCTGTACGAAGCAAAGCAATAATCTACAAACCCTATATCAGGCCCATTATGATATACACGAACAACCAAATTGAGAACCATAAGATGCATGGTAGAATGCAGTCGGGACCACATAAGAAGCGAAGACGTCAGAGCGAATGCGGCATTCAAGACGAGGTGAGATGTGCCCGAACCAGAAGGCGGGTGTGGATAAACCAAGTGGACAGAATGGATAAAACCAGACTGCCTAAAGTTGCCAGAACGGGGTTACTGAGATCAAAAAGACCCCCGGGAAGACCATCAACAAGATGGTATGAGAGCTGGAGCTCAGCATCCCAACTGCAGCTTTAAATGTTAATGAAATAACAAGATCTAATCCTAGTTAAAGAGGAAGAAGAAGAAAAGAAAGATAAGTTATTTGACGGCAGCTATTAGTTACGTAATTTAAACTATTAGCTGTTAGTTCTTGCATAATTTTTTAAATAGCTTAACCACAGATTTAATACAACATATTGATGCGCTATATTTACCTAACAATCGGTTTCTGGTTATGATTTAGGTAGTTTCAAGCATTTAATTGCAAATATGACGGTTGTCCATACGTAGAAACTTAAAACATGCCTCTTAAAACATGATACGTCCGCAAATATTATTCAAATCCTTATTTCCTATATCAACAAAATATATTTATCGTAAAATATAATCAGTAACATATCCTGAACTGGTTTGATATGATATGAATAGAGTAATGCTTCCTTAATAACTTTATGGACACTGAATTTGAAAGTACTATCTCATGCGCTAAGTATTACGTGCATTTTAGATATTCTGTCACTATATTTGTAATACCATCCTCCTCCTAAAATATGACTCGCACAAGAATATTCATGAATTAAGCTTACAGACCACTTTTAATTCTTGAAATTATTTCGTGATTTACGCAACGCTTAGGGAATCTCTATATCAACTTTAATAGTACCACGATATTATTAAAAAAAGCTTTTCATACTTGAAAACATTAACAAAAAAATCTTGAATATATCTCAAATTTTTTATTAGCTACTTTTATATAGTCTATATATCACTCAGTAAATGCTAAAATTTAAATTTTATTTCAAATCATGCTTTGTTTTAGATACAAATCTGCAGAATTCTAAATTCATACTATAATAACCAAATAATATACCACGAAATATTAGAAACATAACGATGAACGAAAAAAATTTTTAACAAATTTAGAAGTCCTCTCCTTTCATCAAACATATCCCAGCTCATGAGATTCTCAAATGTCTCAACATAAAATAGGTGTAAATATTCTTTTAAATTTCTTCACATACCTCCAAATAAGATTTAATCCTAAATTTAAAATTCATTGTCCAAAACATAGGCATTTAATAAAATATTTACTATCTTTTACCCACAAATAATTGTGGTAAAAAATATAGTAAGTGCCTATATAATGTATTATGATTCATACCCAAAACCTAACGTATAGATCAACAGGTGGGCACAGCAGTTCAGAATGCTAACTTATCAAAATCAAAGAATTTAAACAAAACATCTTTAAGATGATTTATTGCCCTCTTCTTTATTACTCTGCTATCCTATTCCATAACCATCGCCTTGTCGTTTAAAAATAATCCGCAATTATCTATTATCAATACGCCCATTTATAATTACGACAAATCATTTCTAAGTTTAAATGATAAGTATATTTGAAAATCAGAAATAATTCTCTGTAATTAAAAATCCATAATTTTTAAAAATGTTTTATGTAAATATTTTTTATGTTACTGTCACAAACAAATCTTCTTAAAATATCATTATAGCTAAATACGATGTAGCCAAAAAATATGTATTTATGGTATATGGTAACTATTGCTCCAATTTTATTTTAATCTTACGAACGAAATAATAACTCTTGATTTACATGAAAGTTTCGTATCGTATTAATGAGAATTACATCCCTGAAAATCCTAAACATCTTTACCACCCGGGTTGGTCTATTTAGGACCAGTGTAGGGTTCTGTTTAAACGAAGAACGGTTTAGAGATGGATATGAATTTATATCACGCCTTGCGATTGTAATAGAAAAACGCATGACTTTTTCTGAAGCTAGAAGGGAAACCCCTGAATCATGAAAAGAAATGCCAGAAAAGAAAAAAACGACTTACATTGACTTTTATTATATTTTCTTAATGTGGGATATACTCTAAAGGTCCTTAATCCTGCGAAATCGAGCAGTCCTTTATGTTTTTCCATCTTCTGTATTGTGTTAAAATTTGATTCCAGTCGCAGCACCAGAGTAGTAACACAAGCACAATTACAAACACAAGCACTATATTTTGATGAGTCGTAGAATATTTGATTAAGGTTTTGGGGTTTTATAGTTAAAACTGAAAATGTTGAAGCAGATATTATTGAGACTTTCAGTAAGCATAGAAGGTTATGGCTGATGAAGTTATGAATACATACTTTAAACGTTAAAAATGGTTGCAAACTTAGGCTTTCGATAAAAAGATTACATCAGTTACCAATAAAAGCAACAATGCTTTTACACAATACTACTAACAAACTAATATTCTTAGAAAATATAAAAGTTTGGATTATCTAATTACTAATAATTTAAAAATATATATACAAAAATGTTTTACTGCAAACTAAGTGAGAAATTAATCCATCGTATTAAAAATATGTAACTTAAAGGCTTACCATCGAAATAAATCATTACACATAAATTAATAACTTTAATTAATAGAGTATTAAAATTAAAATAGGCATTGAATTATAGATTACAACGTCGTAACGGTCACAACCATCATCATGAATACTACTACGCTTTTTTCATATAGATTATTTCTCGCCGTTTACAATGTCTAAAATAATTTTCTCTACGACAGGAATGACTAATTTAAAAATCGCTCTTGCATGTATCATTGAGAGAGAACTGTGAGTTTTTACACGCACACGCGATGAAAATACAAGTTTTCTTCTTACAGTTTAACACTGAGTCCCATATTCTTTACCTTCTTCGTCATTTGGAAAACATACTTTTCCAGCAAGATGATGATGCAACAAGCATTCTTGTCTCCATATTACAAGAGTCTCTATGGACTGATTTGCGGAGGATAATGTCGATATCTTGCCATGGCTACCCCGATCTATGGACATTATGCGGAGAAGACTAAAGAACTTATAACGTTCTACGCAGACGCTGCGAGCTCTTCAGCACGAATAACAGGTTCCTTGCGATACAATAACTCAAGAGACTTAAATTACACTAGTTTGTTACTTTTTCCACTCGGTTTATTTCTTGCTAATTTTCATTAATTATATTTTATTAGCGATATGTAATTTCGATTTATTATTATTTTTAAAGAAAAACTAAGTGTTAATTATTACCTATCAATTTAAAATGATCTTAAAACGTTGTATCGCAATTATAAATTATATTTCAATGTAACGAAATGTCTATTGTGCAACTGCTCTACTAAAATTAATTTAATCTGTATTTTCCACATTTCACTAAATTTTTATGTTTACTCGACTATTTTCGCTTGTTACATCATTATCAAGAGTAACAAACAAAACTAGTCAAGTAAATACAAAAAAAAACAGTGAAATAAGCCAAGTGTTTATCAATTCCTTACTTATTATTTCAAAATGTTTCACAAAGAGATAAGTGAAGAAATGATTAAAGAAATATCATATAACATACTTGTTTTGAAAGACACAAATATAAATATAAATAATTGTGGTAAAAACATAATAAGTGTTTCAATATGTGTTCAATATGTGTATAAATATTTGTACTCATTAAGAATAAATAAAAAAATTATCAATTTTAAATATATGTATAAATTAGATTCAGAATTTCAAATCAACAAAGTAATACATTGCGTTTATCTTTTTTACGGGAAACTAATGTTCAAATACATAACGTTATGAAACCAACTACCTCGTACACTGTATTTGCTACATGATGCACTGCTTACGATACGTATTTTGAAGCGGATGGATACGTCCATTAAATAAAGTATACACTGTATAGACTGTATGAATATAATATGTAACAAATAGAAATTTCCATGTTTGGTCAAGAATATTAATATATTTTCCTACGAGGATGTATGTAATATGTCTAGTATGAGTATAAATGAGGTATTAAAAACATCCTTTTATCAGCAAGCAATCAAAAGGAGATGTATAAATATTACATTTTAATTATTTAAATATTATAAAATTTAAATAAATATCAAAAATTTGATTAATAAAAATTGCAGATTATAAAAGCAATTAAATGAACAAGATCGAATCACAGGAATATGAGTGATATTTTTTTTCAAATCAAGAAGACTAATCGTACTTCAGTATTAGTTCAAATTGTTCTAGAACATCGCGCTAATTCAGCAAAAAAATTAAATCTAGGATTTCTATTTTAAATTACAGAATGCCAGCCACTCGAGGGATTGCCAAAAATAAAAAAACACATTTGGTTCAGGATCTTAATACTCGATATATCACAGAATTGTCTCATTTAGTAATAACTAATGTATAGATTAATTAAAAATTATAATGTGTTTGAAGCTTCGATACTTTGTGATACATGTTGAAACAGATAGATTTCAACCTTTACAAGATCACAAATAAAAGTCGCCAGTTCCAGGTTCAAGTTCAAGACAGTATAACCCTAAACATTTATTTTATAACGAGGTCAACGCAAATCTTGTATTCAGATTGCTTATCTAAACATCAAATTAATAAATAATGTTTTAAAGTGTTTCGATTTTTTGTTAATACGAGTGCTAACCTGTCTGCCATAAGAATATTGTTTTGAGTAGCTTTCCTAGCAAAGATAATAGTCAGGTAAGTGCTAACAGATTGCCTTATAAATTTTGGTTACTATATCAACTGCGATTCATCGATTCCGGTAGATTAGACTTCTGTTTAAGGGATAGCTTTTTATATATAGGATTCTCTGATTGGAGTTTTAGGAGTATTTTGATAAAATAGAATAAAGAGTTGTAGTGACTACGATTTAGAGGATTCTCTACTTTATACACCATTTTTCACGTAATTAAGGAAAAACTGGAGTAATAAAAGAGCTGTTGGTAAAAAGTATCATCTACAAACTGTAGAGGATAAAGTATAAAGAATTAAAATATTTACAGTTTGAGTCTTAAATGTCATAGGAAAATAAGGTATGTAATAAATAGATATACGAGAACTTCGTGGAGCACCTTGGATAGAGAAAATTTCACTTGACTGTAAATTATTTACTTTAATATGAAGTATTCTATTGTATAGAAATCGTTTTAAAAGAATTAAATATCCTGGGAAGATTTTTTTCCCAACCACAGAGAGAAGAGTAACTGGTCAGTGACTACGACCTACGGGCTTGTGATGAATTTTTCTATACAAGTGATTTCCCTTTTTTTTTCTTGCTTTTAAATATAAAATATATTATCGATACGATATTACCATAAAGGTATCATCTATTGTCTAAACGTTGCATTAGATCCCAAATGGGTGAATAATCACCGACATTGGAGGGATCTGTCAAAAGCGACAATTATAACAATAATAATGTAAACATTAATTATTGTTCCCTATTAACAACATCCTCGGACCGGTTTCGATCTTTTTGGATCTCATCAGCGTAGCGCAGTTGGAGACAGGAAATCGAGATTCACTTAGGAGTATTTAACCATCGATACGATATTACCACTTTTGTCTCCAACTGCGCTACGCTGATGAGATCCAAAAAGATCGAAACCCGTCTGTGGTTGTTGTTGACAGGGAACAATAATTAATAATATATTATGTCATTTTTGACAGCCATAATCCCATCTCTAAAAAGTTGGAAAATAAGGTCAAATTAAGGCAAATATTAAGATATACTAAAAATTATGACAAATAGAACAAAAGACGGATTCTCATTGCCTAGCAGAAGCAAAGGTTAGAGTGGAGCTTCATCCATTCAAAATGTGTTTTGTATAATATTTTTGTATACTCATATGCATTTTTTGGAAAGGAAGTCTAATAAACCTAAACATAAACAATTGTTCATATCATTGAAAAATTTCTTATCAAAATTGTTATTGTAATTTCTTTGTATGTATCAAAATCAAAGTGCTTAGCAACTAAAAAAATGACTGACTGTCTGTTAATATGTTATTATTTACCTAGACAATGTGTTTAAAGTTTTTATCATTGCCTACTTGTATTTATGTACACTTGACTAGCAAACTCGGAACACCCTTCATATGCTCACAAAGCTGGTTTGTTTACTACACGGCGTGTTTTAGTATTACTACAGATAGAAATTTTTAAAACTTGTAGGTGTAATTTTTCGGATGCTCTTTATGTTAGACTTGGATCTAAAAATTTTGAACACCTGTTCTCATTGTTATTAATGTTTTTCGCCAGTTGTTGCATACACGGATCCAATATTTTTTTACTAAGCTTGTAATGTATTAATTGTCACTTTTAATTTTACTCGCTTACTCCCCCTAATATTGCTATACAATTGCCGTTTATGTTTAATTAATATGAGAATAAAGGTTGGAAAGAGGATGCTTGAAAGGTTTTATTTTTATTTTAGTATTTGATATTAAAGACTGTAAGAAAAGTTGGTTGAAATTCGCAACAGTACGAGGATTCTTCTTGGCAGAGATAAAACACAATATTAGCATTAGCATTAGTTCAATAGTTCATATCCAGAACAATAGAAAGGTTCTCTGAACATAAATCTGGAATTCATTCAACTGATTCGATTGGGTGTTTAATGTTGCACATACAAATTCCCTCGCTATTCAATTAAAATTCTTTTAGTCGATTATTTATTAGTGGTGTAATTCCCGATTTATGGAAAGATTACTAAATTCTGGATCAGTTGGTATCCAAACAAGTAATACGACATGTAAGCATGTGATCTATGATGAACAACATGGTTTCGTGCAGGGTAAATCTACAATTACAAATCTATTAATATATCAATGCTTTTTATTAAATGTCTTAGAGAATGGATATCAGGTCGATGCTATTTGTACCGATCTAAAAGCCTTTGATCGTGCCAACCATAATATCTTATTAAATAAATTATCATTGTTTTGATTTGGCGACATAGTTATCAATCAAGAGTTTTTTGTCTTCTCGTCGGCAGTTTGTAAAAATTGATAATTATGAATCAACAGCAATAAATACATCGGATGTACCTCAAGGTTCCCAATTGTGGGCCCATTCTTTTCTTACTTTATTAATGATATCGCCCAATGTATCAAGTATTCTAAATTCTTAATGTTTGCAGATGATTTAAAATTATTTTCTATAGTACAAAATGTAGAATACCGTAATAGACTCCAAAGTGATCTAAACAATATTGTTACTTGGTGTAATTCCAATAAACATGAACATGAACATAAATAATAAAAAAATTTATTGTAATTTCTTTCAGTCATTGTAAATTGATAAAGTTTAACTATGTTATATCGTTGATTGAAATATTGTATATATATTGTATATAATATTTCAATAAACGGTTATATATAATAATTTGTTGATGAAGTAAGAGATTTAGGTATTTTATTCGACACTCGATTGACTTTTTCGTCTCATATAAATATACTGAGGAATTGAGCCCTTAAAATACTTGGAGCAATTTGTAGATTTTCATCTAATTCACCATTTAAACTATCAAACTGTTATATTTATAGTAAGATTACAGCTTAAATGTGGTTCAGTAATTTGGAATCCTTTTTATATCAGTAGTAATATAATTGAGATGGTTCAAGGAAAGTTCTAAATGTCTCTAAAACTTGCTGACAACGTTAGGCCTAAAACCCTTAGGTTATAGAAAGGTTATGTTCGATATATGCTTTGGTTTTAAAATAATCAACGGCTTCGTTGATCGCAGTATCTTGTTTTCATCATTTAATTTTAATTGTGTTAAATATACTTGTTGTCTGTCATTGTTTTGATTATCATTTTATTCAACTAATTATGGATTGCATAACCCGTTAATAAGGATAATGAAATATTGAAACTCTTTTAATTCTAATTTAAATTTTAACATGTTTTGATTTTGGCTTTAATTGATTGTAAATGAGGTTTGAAAGAAAGTTTTATGTTAAATAGAATTCCCAGATATATGCAGGTGTGTGATTGTGATATTTCGGCATTCAATTAAATTCAATGACACTATAGTTCCGATTCGGACCTAGCATCCCTTAATTTTTTCCTCCTTTATGTACGATCTATCACCACTCTTCCCCAATTCTTTAGTTCTAGTATTTATGGCGTCTTCTTCGACAGCATCTTCCCAACGCTGTCTTCCGGCATTCTTACCAGGTACCTTGCCGATTGAAGTCTCTGTAGTTTCACAATTACTTCTTTAAAGTTCTTGATATCGTCGGATTCTGTATTCATTGTTCTCTGTAATTGGGCCCAGAATGCGTTGTAGGATCTTTCTTTCGAATATGTTACCATTACTTACTACCTTTTGTGTTTGTAGTACCACTAGATATATATAAAGTAGGACTTACTTGTTGCAGTTGAGGTATTAAAGGTTCCTTTTTTTCGGCCAAAAGAACATGCATAACTGTCTTTGTTGTTTTCTTTGGTCACCATATAATTAATGAATATATCAATATTGACAAATAATACTTTAGATATATAAAATATACAGGGTGTCCCGTTAATGCGGGGAAATGGCTGGACCATAGATTCCCGAGATCAAAATATGACGATTTAACGCAACTTATCTATATCCAAAAATTTAAGGTTAAGCCGGAATTTGGCTTCAAAGTTTCAAATTTTTTTATTTCTTTTGTTTATAACAATTGAACGCTTTATTTGATTTAATGAAATTTATTAGTAATAAGTACCATAATATCATACATCGTTTTAGTTATTTTGGCCATTAATGATTGACAGGAAGTATAAAAAAACAGTAGTACCACCACTTAAAAACTAAAATATTTTTTATTGGTGCATCCAATAAAATCCAAAAAAAATCTACTTGAAAGGGCATTAGATTTAAATACTTTTTTGACTCTTACTAGTTTTTGATAGCTTGTACGGTTTTTGCACAAAAAATAAAATATGAATATAGTATACACATTATGCACTTGCTTAATAAGCAAATAAACTTACTCAATTGAATAAAAATTAAATAATATTAATTAATAAAATAAATCAAAACAACATCTAACACTTTTCAAACAATTTTCTTTGCAAAATCCTAATACAAACAAGATATCGGTTTGTTCCAAATATGAATATTTATGAACTATAATAAAGTTAAAAATTAATTGTCAAAAGACACTAAATAATAATTATTATACATAATTTACATTTTTTAAACAAAGACGGCCACAAAAAACATTTATTTTCGATTCGATGAAAAACTAAATTTTGTTTTTACTAGATAAAACATATATATTTTATTTTTTTGTGAGAAAACCGTAAAAGATATCAAATATTACTAAGAGATGAAAAAGATTTTAAATTAAATGGTCTTTCAAGCAGTATTTTTTTAGTTTTTATTAGATCCACCAATAAAAAAATATTTTTGTTTTTAAGTGGTGGTACTACTGTTTCTTATACTTCTTGTTAACCAATAATAATCATAATAACTGAAATGGTGTATTATATTATGGTAATTATTAAAAATAAATTTCATTCAAATCAAATAAAGCGTTCAATTGTTATAAGCAAAAGAAATAAAAAAATTTTAAACTTTGAAGCCAAATTCCGGCTTAACCGTAATTTTTTGGATATAGATAAGTTGCATTAAATCGTCATATTTTGACTTCAGGAATCTATGGTACAGCCATTTCCCCGCATTAACGGGACACCCTGTATATCTAAACCACTGGGAAAAAAATCGGACCAAAATTAATGGTCAGAGAATGTGGAGTATACTGGGCTAATTCATAGTGCATATATTTTTAGTGGTATCATGAGCCGACGGAGCTAGAGCTTTGTATTGGTAAAACCATTTTCTTTCTTTGCTAAATGTAACCTTTTGACATTGACTTCGTCATCCAATCGATTTAGTAATGCACAGTAATATTCTTTATTGAAAGGTTTACCATGTTCAAGATAATTAATAAATATAATGTCATGCGTATTCCAAAAAATATCGGCCAAAACCTTGTCAGTTGTTTGTTGCGTCTTTGAGCGCTTAGGACGGCTTTCTCCAGACAATAACTACTTATGTGTCTGATGATTGGATTCCGGTGTGTTGTGATGGATTCATGTTTCAACCATTGTCACAACTTGGTTCAAAAAGCTCTCTCCTGTTGCGGTTAAACAGGACCAGATTTTTCTAAAAGCCTTACGCATTACGCTTTTAAGTTAATTGTGAAAATCGCAAAATTCAAGGCACGCAAGGCTTTTTCATGTGTAAATCATTAATTATGTGACCAACACGATCCTTTGAGATGCCTATAAAATTATTATACGATCTCACTGATTTTTTGCATGTTTTATGAAGTAATACCTCATTTGGTATTGCTCAGCATGGTGGATCATTTGTTTATTAGATTATTCGATTCGTTACGTTGCCAATATTTGATGGTTGAATTCGACAATGTTCCATTATATTTTCTAAGCCATGCCTTTGCTTCAACAGTATTTTTTCCTATTAGAAATCAATGTTTAAGTTGGGATTGTTACTAATACAGGAAGTATAAGTAATTTTGGTGCCATCTACATATCAGGTTAAAGAATTTTCAGACAGTGTAGTAATGCGATTAAGAATATATGTTGTGATATTCAAAGAGGAAAAATAAACCTAGCTGGTAAGAGGCGAGAAAAGATATAATATATTAGATACCAGGCAAAATATTACCATTAAGAGAAAGAACATACTAAATGCATTTAAGACCATTAAAATAGCAACAAAAATGATCAAACTAAAATATAAAAATATTTTGATTAAAACCTTACACGTTTTGCTAAAGGAATATTTTAATTACTAATAAAAAAAACACTACTTATAAATGCAATTTTAGTTTATAATATAAGCAACTACCATTACAACTACAATAACTTCTATAATATTCTTCTTCATGTGTCATGATCAATATCGATTGTTGGCTCTCAGTTTGGCTGTCACATTAACTATGACCATCTTGTTTACCGCTGCACGGAAAAGCTGGGCTGATGTTTCCCCAAACTATTGGCGAAGATTCTTTAGCCATGATGTTGTACGACGTACAATGCTTCTTTTCTACATTATTTTACCTTAATGGCAAATCTAATTAATTAATATCTTGTTCTTGCCACAATCGCGACTTGTAATTATAATAAAATAAACTACTGATTTTTTACTGCCATTAACCGTAATAACATCATAGAAGTATCATTTCCAGTGTATGGAACCAATTAATTCAACAATAATATATCTGTTTTTAACTCAAATAGAGAATTATTCATACAAGAAAGACAAACACAACGCAATACTAAAAGTTGATTACGTAATTTACACAATCTCACGATCTATTAAACATGATTAATCTATGTAATTTATTTCTCTAATTACAGAATTAATTTGATGTTAGTCTACAAACCATTAAAACAAACAAATACAAATCCACAGTATGCGATTATAAGCGTGTGTATGATAACCAATGATAAAAAATACACAACTGTTTGAATACCATTGTAAATCAATTACATTTTTTTAATACGTCATAAAACCCATCCGCCAATAATAAAGCCTGTATGCAAAATGTGAAACGCGGTTTCGCGCTTGTACGAAATCAATAAAGTAAAATTCCCCTTGATAATACCACGTGTATGAATTTTGTTTAAATATTCAAATATTCAAAAGTGATTGCGATACAATTTCAAGTAAATTCCATGTTTTGTTTTATTTTCTATATTCACGGGTTTAAATCATAAAAGTATGCACAATTATATAAATACCATTACTGTATAACATGTTATTACATTGGTTAATTTCTTACTCAATTTGTAGTAAAAAAATATGTTTAAAAACTCATTAAAAAACTAGCAGAATGTATTTCTCTAATATGCTCCCAACCTTATCCCACAAAATGTATAAACTTCAATGGTAAATTTAGGTAGACTATTCGAAAAAGTAATAATTTCAACATCGTCACATCATTTAATCAACTAAACAAAAACTCTGATAAAATTAATAATACCATAATGAGAAAAGTTAATTTCTATGAGCATTTCTGCACTAATGTTTTACATTTTATTTAACTTAAAAACTCCAGCTAATAGTTAAAATAAAAACTCTCTTGCAAATTTAATTATCCCTCGAGTTGATAACACAAACAAGAAAAAAGAATTAAGAGTCTACCTATTGACTTCTGGTTATTATCCAGATGTGTATGTCTGGCAAACTGTGAAAAATTATAAGTTAACAATTAGAGAGAAGAAAAATCAAACTCAACATATTGTGAACACCTAATAAAAACTCTTTAAATGACGATTTTAAAATTCATGTAATATTATATTTATCATGTGATAAAGGTATGGTGTTGTAGAACAATTATAGTAGTACAATCAACATATTTGAAACCTTAAACTATGTTAGTGTTTTTACTTAAGGTGATATTATGCAGTTTCTACAAGTAAAAGCATAATTAAGTGTTTTAAATTGTTTTTTTAATGTTAATTAGAAGATTAATTAAACAGAGAAATATAAAAATAGTGAAACCAAGCCATGTGTTTAATTTACCTTCTAATTAACATAATAATCTTAATGAGAATTTAATGCATCATTTTAAATTGTATTAAAAATTAGTAACCCTATTAACAATCTGTTTTTAAGTTTTTATCTACGATCGTACAGAAAGTAGACGCTTTTTACATCATTTTTCATTGTAAAAGTGGCTTTTTAAAGCACTAGTGCTTTTTTACGTTTTTATTGCACGGTAATGTCAAACTGTTTTTATTGCACAGAAATGTCAAATTTGACAGATGAATATATTATAGCACAAATTTTCGACGAAAAACTTAATTTTTTATTAATTGATACAAATAACTAATAAACTATAAATAAAATATATAATACAAACGAAATGGCAGATTTAAGAACTCTGAAGATTTCATTTAATGCAAGTCGAAGCGATTACAATAAAGCGAACATTTTGTCCATAAATAATAATGGCGGCCGACATTTGTGCAACTTGTTTACTGGTTGCTAAGTAACGCTTTCATTAGTGCACTGCGGGTAAAATATGTTTTCATTAATTGAATTATTGAACTGACATTAAAATATTACTCATAAGAATATTTTCTTTGAAATCCTTTACGATCGAAGATAAAATTTTGTAAGGCACACGTGTAAAAAGTTTCTTTATTGCACTCCTGGCTTTAAAAAACTCGCTCGTTCCTCGCTAGTATTTTTAAACGCCAGTTCGTGCAATAAAGCGTCACTTTTTACACTTGTACCTTAAATAACTATTTTATGGTATATTTACTATATATATTTTATATTATACAATTTTATATTATACAAGATAAATCTCTGTTTGTTCTTATGATAACTGTAGAAACTTATGGATTATAACATTAAGTAGATAACGTTAGTAAATTATTACATGTAAATTCCAAGGGACACTAAATTATCTCTTCTTGTCAGTGGCGAGCCTACCATTAATCACTGTTCATTTCAGTAACGGGCCTTCCTTCACCACAATCCGGAGCCCACGGTCAACCGCAAGCAGGCGCGCCCCAGAGCACTCCGATGCCCGGCATGGCCGTAGTCCCGTCCGGGATGGGTGGCGGCGTCGGCGGCGTCCGCAGGAACTGGGCGGGCTGGAGGGAATGGAGGCGAGCCGACCCCACGCTCATCAACAGCCTGTGGAGGAGCAAAATGGGTAACGGGATTAGGAAGCAGTTAGGTCAGTATCGGACAAAAAAACTACCCGAACCCCATCTAAAAAAAAAAGAAAAGAAATACCGCCCGAACGATCGATTTAACACCGACGATTCCCACGTGCTTAAGCCAGGAGCATCGAGAGGAAATAATGCCAACGGAATATATTGGATGCATTTCCTTAATTGTCTTACCTAACAATCGCGTTGCTCAACTAATTGACAGTAGTGGGAATGAAGGGGTGAAGACGTTTTAACTACTTAAACTTAGTTAAAATGTTTGTTTCCGGAATTTGTTGTAAATTATTTCTAAATCACTTTAACATTTTTTTTAATAAGCCGTAAAATACAATAATATTTAATCTACAAAATACTTCAATACGAGGGTCGATCAATAAGTTCACGTGATAAAAATGAAGAGGTATTTTTTTGTCATTTCTTTTAACTCCTTTAAAAATGTGATTTGTGAAACTCTTCTTCGCTTCTGTCTCGATGATTACCTCCACGTTTGAACTGATTTTTTTTCCCCGGGCCAGGTTTTCATGTTGGGGAACTAAAAGGGAGCCAAGTCGGGCGAGTACAGTGGATATGGCAGCAAGTCGTCGTGCAATTCATGTAATTTGGCGGCAAAAAATTTTAATTCATGTGGTGGTGCGTTATCGTGGTGAAAAAGCATTTTTTCTTAGCTAAATGAGACCGTGTCGATTTTGTATCAAATCGGTCCAATAATTCACTGTAACGCTGCCTCGTTAACGTTCCTCCTTTCTGAAAAAAGTTCATGAGAATTATTCCCCCAGAATCCCAAAAAATCCTGCCTATAACCTGTCCCGTTAATGAGGCTGTGTTTGCCTTCTACGAATTGACCTCGAAAAAGTCAATTTTTTACTGTCGCTTAGTCTTTATAGTATTATAAGGTATCAAGGTTTCATCAACGGTAATGACCTGACACAAAAACTCCTGCAAAATTCGCATAAGAAGATCCAAAAACTGTTTCGACACAGCTGTATGCGCTTGTTATCAACCGTAAGCAATCACGGCATCCATCAAGCCGGCATCTTGGGAGATCAGCGAAAATCATGTCGTAGATCTTTTCAACGATTTCCTCAGTAACGACGGCCACCAGGTAGCGTCCACCTCATCAAAACAGTTATATGGCCACTTTTAATTATGTTGAACCAATATCTTACAGTTGTCATAAATGATAAAGAGTCAGCATAGACAGCATCCAACTTGGTTTTTATTTCTTCGCATGTTTCAGTATCCATTAATTACGGACCAATCATGTTCTAAATCCATTTTATCAAGAAACACGAAATACGTGTGATATAACTGGCATTCCGTGTTATTTGGGCGCCGAAGATTACTCCCAGGTATTTGTCCTCCCCTACGAAGGGGATTTCCGTACCCCTGAGCAACAGTGGCTTTAGACCTTGTAGTGCTCGTCTCTATGTGAAGATGACAATTGTGTTTTTTTTGGGGATTAATCGCCAGTCGCTCCTGATTGTACCAATTGTCTACTATGTTTAAGGCTCTTGTGCTCGCTCCGAGGCAACTCCCGCGAACCGGCCCCTGAAGGCAATGGCTAGGTCATACGCATACCCTAGGCAGTAGATACCCTCGTTGGAAAATTTCCCTAGAAGGTCATCTACTAGTGTTGTCCACAGCAGTGGAGACAGTACTCCTTCTTATAGGCAGCCTGCCCCTGCTTTAGCCTTAATGGTATGGTCCCCCAAAGTAAATATGATTGTCCTTTCCTCTAGGCTAGCCCTGATCAATTGGTAAAGCCTTGGCGGGACTCCTCTCTTGCTTGTGTCCCTACTAGAGAGGTTGCTGTGACGCTGTTAAACGCCCCTTTGTCTTCCATTGACTTTGTGATGAGCCTGTTTAGTCCGTTGACTTTCCCGGTTGGTATGCATATTGCCTATTGTTGAGGGGATCTTTCTCCAGTATCTCGTACTTTATGTGCCTCTATCAATCTTTCTATTGTTTTTAGTAGGAATGAAAATAGGCTGATAGGTCTGTATGACTTTGGCGTTAGATCAGCTATTCTGCCTACCTTGGGCAGGTGTATTACCCTTAGACTTTGCCATGATTTTGGTATATATCCCCATGCCAGACACACTTTGAAGATTTTTGACAGGTGCGGCACAAATTCCTCTATACCCTTTTGTAACAGAATGGGATAAATCCCATCCGGTCCCGCGGACTTGTGAGGTTCGAACCTGCTGATGGCCCATTTAATTTTACTGGGTCTTGTGACCTCCATGGCTAATCTCATGTCATTTTGGTCAGGTCTTTTAGGTCTTTGACTGGGATTGCCTGGCTTGTTATCTTCTGCCAGAATTGTTGACGCTTGAAAGTGGACTTTTAATAGTTCCTTGAGACTTTCCTCTATTGTTTCTCTTCCCCTCCGGTTTCTTGAGGAATCCTACCTCTTTGGCAGCACTTCCGTCCTTGGCCAAGACTTAGTAGATTCTTGAACATGCCGGGGTGTCGTTTATATCCTCGCAAGACTTCCTCTACGAGTCCCTTTTGACTTTTCGAATTTCGTTGTTATATTTTGTTAGTTTTCCTCTATAGGTGTCCCAGTCCTGATTCTTTTTGGTTGAATAGCCTTCGAACCTCGATCCTCATCCTTTCAAGGTTCTTGTTCCACCAAACTGTTCCGCAGCCCCTCTGCTTAGCTGTTTTCCAGATATGCCGTCCTGATGGCGTCAATGATTTGTTCCACTGCCAGCTTTAACCCATCAATTTCTCTTGTCGATACTGTACCTCCCTTGAGAAATTCTATGAGGGACTCTTTATATCCTACCCAGTTCGTCTCTCTAGGGTTTCTGTACCTGCTCGTCGTGAAAGATGAGACTAGATCGAAGCGGATTTGCATGTGATCGGGTAGTATGGTGTACTGATAGCAGTAATGAAAACTTCCCTCAGCAGCGCCATCTGTCTTCAAAAACGGGACTTATTGATCCACCCTCGTATAGTTTGTTGTCAAAAGTATATAGGGCACGGTAATATTACGTTGGCTACTATAAGGTGAGCATACATGGTAGGTACTAGCTTACGAATTTTCTAATATCCAATCTTTATATAAGGTATGTTAAAAAAAATAAAGGACAGTGTCATTAAACAAAATGTTCTATATTGGAAGTTGCAAATAAAATACCTTACTCTCAGATACATAAACTTTTTCTATGGGTATTTCTACTTATGGAAAAAGTCCTGTAATGTTTAATTTCCAATATTTTCCATCTCGTTTTTGCTATTTGCTATCTTGGAAATCATCTTCAATCTTCATGAGAGACAGGGAGGAGCAATATCAGATGTTTAGTGGAGGTAGAAAAGAACACTAAATGAGTATTCGAATAGTTGTTAGATTTTATTTCCAGTCTTTTTGATGGTCAAAGCTCAATTTTCCTACACCCAAAACTTTACTTTTGGGGGCCAGTTGACGTGAAAAGATGTCCAATATTTTGAATGAGTTACTTACTTCTTAAACTGCCATTTTACTAGCAACTCGACATATACTTTATATCAACATCACCGTAGTCCAATTTTACAGGAAATATCATACCATTTCTTTTCTTCTTTGGGTCAATTACTCAAAAATCCTTCACTCGTTAATGCACTGCTATAAAGAAGCCATTAAGTTGACATACCTGTATTATGTCTAAATCGTTACACTAAAATTCACTAATTGAGTGAATAGTTACCGACATTTATTAGGTACTTTCAAAAACAAAAATTATAACAATAATAATATAAATAGCTATGGACCAATATCGATCTATTTTTGGATTTCATTTACTTCGTTGTACGTTTTGAGTATACTTTCATATAAAGAAAAGTTGAAGTAATTTGACTACTTTCTTTGAATGACAGGAGTTTATCCAGTAGCACTTAGGTGTTTAATGTTCTCTTCTCACAGTTGTGTTTTTGTAACTAATAGTAAATAATCGTTTATTCTTCACGCTACATAACTTACTTCAAGAGTTAAAAACTAACTGATTATAACAAAAATATCTTCATGCCGACGCTTAAAAACTTGTTTGCATATCTGCATAAATAAATACATTTTAATTTGCCTTATTTTAAATACGTTAGAATAATTACATGGCAAATTTAAGTGATTATATTAAGTCAACATATAAACAACCCCGCACATATTTATAACACATATTTGGAGACAAATATTCATCCCTAAAGGGCCACCTTTAGGTCCGCACTCCGCCGGGGCGCATAACTTTCCGTCTGGCATTATGGTGGATGCGCCGGGCCGGCGAGCGTTAAACTTTTGGTCTAATTAATACTTACAATGGTTTACTAAACTCCACCCAAGTCACACTAAACAATTTGTCAAATAGTCGGATGATATATTATTATTACTTCAAATCAACATTCACAAAATAACAATGATATATTCCAAGAATGCATTTTTAACACATTTGAAATAATAATACTATATCATCCGACTATTTGACAAATTCTTTAGTGTGACTTTTGAGTGGAGTTTAGTAAACCATTGTAAGTATTAATTAGACCAAAATTGAATGTATTTCAAGGCGCTGATTTTGATTCTTAACTTAAATTAATAATAATTAAATAAATTCCAAAATAATTAATTTAAACTAGTTTACTTAATTGCAACCAACATTTTTAAAGAAATGATAATGTCCAAAAAAAAATCCAAATAATAATTTTAGTATATATTTTATTGATTTCGCATAAACTAATTTAAATTTCAAAATAAAAAACCACGCTTAGTATCACATCAATAAACAATATTTACGTAACAGTTTAATTTTCTCTGAATCGACCATTATTAACATAAACATATTGTAATGTAAATCTAAATATTACGTGACAGTTATACATGTATATATTTTTCAATTATCATGCTAATTTTTGTTTGTAGTTCGAATTATTATTCCACATTTCCACGCTTTTATTTATGCTAATATTTGCAAATTTTGCCTATATAGATAGGCTGTATCAATTAGCCCACAGTATGCAAATAATATTGGTATTATCAGTAATATTTAATTAATGAGCTTTTTAATGAAAACCTAGTTAATTTATTTTGTATTCACATATTCTCATTTTAAGTAATAATATACATGTAATAACAATTCCCCATTAACTGTATACAAAAAATTATATACAACTAAATCTAATCAGTGTTTACAATATCAATTCGTAAAACTTTCCTTCCGAGCAACCTTTCTCACGTAAATAACAATCCCTAGCACAGGACGGAGTCAGACAAAATGGATTAAGGCCGAATTGAAGAATAATACATCAAGCAATCTAATTTAAAACTCCGTCCGTCGAGTTAAAGTTTTAATACTCACCGCCTACCGTCCCCCCGGGGTCCCTCGGGCGGAACGACCCCAATTATAAATTGCACATTTGAGAAACGATGGTGAGCAAGTGAGGTTCTTGTCTATATTAGGTCGCTATTAATGGAAGCGGAATTCAATTAGGTCCGCTTAGTTAGGGTCGGTTGCGGGGGGCGCATACGTGTTCTCTTATAAAACTCCCCAACACCGGCACGAGTGATGGAAAAATTACTCCGTAACTTTCTATACAGGAAGTATCGATTTTGTTAAATTAGCCAGTAATTAATGGTAACGAGGGGATTACATCGCAGAATTCAATTATAACTTTCAACTAATAGAATGCTTTATGGTCTTATTCATACTTAAAATATCAATTTTAGTTTTATTACTGAATAGACTCTTATTTAGTACAACAGAGCACTTGCCTTTGATCATTAAAATAGACTTACTCTTATCGTTTCGGTACGACAGCAAATCAAGTCTGCTCTTTTAAATACAGTCATTCCAACTCGGATAGATTTGTCAAAATTTATTACCGACATATACTTTAATTACTTTATGTAATACATAATGCTTATGGCTTTATGATTTTCTACGTAACGTATAAAGAGATGATGCAACCAATTTATAATTATAATTCGTAGTAATTATTTATAAAATTGATTGATTAAATTATGTTAATCATATTGAAGATTCTATTATTTAGATATACTATATAATAATTTTTATCAGTTATGTAAAATCCTAGATCAACACCATTTTTATTAGAATTTAATTATATTTGCAAAAAATTAAAGTGATTTAGAATTTCAAAAAGTTATTTTATAATTTTACAAAAATCAGAAAACGCGTTTCGCGCACGCGACTAAAAAAAACTCAATTCTAAAATCCATTCCTTATAAAAAAATCCATCTAAATCAACGAAAAGCATTAATACATCTTAGTCTATAGATTTTTATCCGACATTCACCTAACGTTTCTGCATTCTCTAGTTTATAATTCAATTCTTCTCTTCTCTGTATGAGTGTTGTGGATATTGCTTGTTAATGTTTGATATGTTTCAGTACAATGAGCTTATCAAGCTAGAAGTCTATACGGGGATCATAAGTTGATTGTTGATTTGCAGGTAATGCAGAGGTCTACATAATGTTAGCATTGTTAATAGGGGTGGTGACGGTGGTGATTGGCTGTTGGTTGTCCGACAATTGCTGGTCACCGGAACCGGAACAGGACGTTACTGTAGCCTGACCGTTAGCCAACGCTACCCCAGCACCCCCTGTTCCCACGCTTCCGGTGATAGTGAATACTTCATCTTCGTCCAGCAGACCGTCAAGTCCGGATTCGGACTGGCCTCTGGTGGATATCTCGGAAGGGGATTCGATGAACCTTTGACATCACGCTCTTTGCGGGCAGGAGCCTTCCAATGAACCCGATGTCCAGAAGAACGAAAAGGAACCCGAAGACAAGAAGAACTTGCTGTGTAAGCAGAATAGTGTTAGTAGTAAAACGTTACTAGTACCCAATGGAAACCTGCCGGAGATAAACATTATCAGTGCTTCACCTTGTCCGAAACACAAGGACGGCATCTTCTTTAACAATGAGGATTGCCCCAAACACGGATTGGAAGAGCCCCTTAAAACCAATCCCACTTGTCCCAAGCATAACAGCTTCGATGAAAATATGGACGACGGCGTTACATATATAAACGGCTTCATGGCCGATGACAGGAACGAGCCGGTCGAAGGTAAAGATTATTTAGTTTACGTCGAACTGGCGAGAGACTTCGACGTTCCTTGAATATCGTAGTTAATCCCATCACCATCACACAATCTCATCGATGTTTATTAATGTATTCAATGTATAAATCCATTCCTCTGACCACAATACATTTCTGCACGTGTATGTCGAACGGAACCAACGTAGACTGAATATTCACACTCATCACCCTTAACAAAGAGCAAAATCCAACGAATTAACAGTGGGCGCATTTTTGATTGGTTTTTACACGTTTAGGCACTACGGATACGAATAATGTTGTGTAAACCATGTCAACTAAAATGTCAATTAATCTGTAGATTTAGCGAGTAAGAATACATGTTGCATGTAAATATATAGGATGATAAATGATCACAAAATAAATTTAACGTGGTTTTGGTAACATTTCAATTTTGCAAAGCATAATACATTAAGTAAGTTTTAGTTGTTTCAAATTTTACTAACTAACTTATTATTAATTAACTAACTTCGATCAGTTTTGATTTTTCAAAGACCCTTACTGAATATCAGTATTTTTAAAATTTGTTGTGTTCTTGTTTGCTCGCGTTATTTTCCGGGAGTTAATTCTCACCATAATTCGAAAAATAAAACCAATCACTATTTCTTTATTACGACTTACGTTCTATAGTGTTGCCTTAATAACATAGATAATAAAACACTTCAACTTTGTTTGTATAACACTGTATTTTTTATTATGTTGACTAATTTCGGCAACTCCACTTGCCATTATCGAAACATAAGTGACTTATTCTAGTTAAGTGGAGTTGCCGAAACTAGTCAACATAATAAAAAATACAGTGTTATACAAACAAAGTTGAAGTGTTTTATTAATTATTCAAACATGTATAACGAAATAGAAGCTTCTTACATTAACAATACATATAAATAACATAGATTCGGCATTGTAATATATGCAACCTAAAATACACTTATTCAAACACATTACAAAATTAATTTAGAAAGAAAAACATTTCTTATCCTACCTAATTACTTAAAAAACATTTCAACTATGTTTTCTTTAAATCTTATCTAATTACATTATTAATATTATCTCAGAAATGTCTACTTAAACAAATCTTAAATTTAACATCTTTCCTTAAAAAAAAACATCTTACAATTATTATGCCATATTGTTGGAACATTTTTGCGGTCTCTGTAGTATTTTTTAATCTATATAAAAAGATCTATTAAAGACGAAATACTATTTAATTAAATGTCCATTAGATAAGATATATATTGCCTGTTATTAAAATTATATTAATCACAAAAATTAATAAATTAGAAAGGAAATAATTTTACAAGTTAAAGGGGTCCAAGTTTCATGAGTTGAAAACACTAAATTTCGGGTTGAGTAATGTGAAGTGTTCTTTATTATAATGAAACGAAATAAAATTTCTTACTTCTGTTATTATTTTATTAATACCAGATGTACATTTTTATATCGTTTAATTATAAGTTGAAAACAGACGAATAAAAGGAAATCCTAGAATAGACATTCATTAAGACTATATTGCCGTCAAAAAGTATGTTTGAAGATAATTGCGTTTCGCTTATGTTCTTTGCATCCATATTCTCAGATCTGGACTTAAATTAAGGATCTAAGGCTAAT
Source organism: Ontholestes murinus (assembly GCA_963969525.1). NCBI lineage: Eukaryota > Metazoa > Arthropoda > Insecta > Coleoptera > Staphylinidae > Ontholestes > Ontholestes murinus. The sequence continues at coordinate 49,081,809 of OZ018393.1, read as the reverse complement.
ATCTTATAATGATTTTGCTTCCTTGCCTTAACATCCTTCAAGAAATTGAACAATTAACTGATTATTTCATCATATTCTTCCGATCTTAAATATTTTTTTACTTATGCAACTTAATATACTTATTAATATTAAATTTAAATTATTTATATAACTTTGCAAAATAATAAATATTAACTAACACCCGTACAACGATTACATCATCCTATATATCCTACATGAAAGTGTATATCTCAATTAGGTCTCACCGGTAGGCCATCTGATAGAAAAGATGAAGTTTTAATCGTGCCCTAAAAAATTATATTTATGCGCGCGAAAAAAAGCGTGCACGTGGGCGATTGAAACTTCGCTTAAAGAGTAGCTGACTCTGTGCTTTATTAACGTTTAAACTAAATACCATCGTACATACAGACTTTCTAGGTGTAGTGGATTTATTTCATATCACACCTGCCTTCTTAAACCTATAATCTGCTGTGCCTCCACCTTTGTATCTACTTTGAACAAAAAAAAATTAAAACACAATAAAAAATATTAATGATAATTGTAATGGATACGCTCATACTGAATTCTAATTCGATTTGTAAGCAAGTTTAACACGCGGAAATGTTTAGATCCGACATTGCCATAAATGCACCTGACTTAAATTTGAAAAATTATTATTAAATTAATATTTATGGCCATTACTTAAATTTGAAAATGATCTAATATTATATTTATGATCATTAATCCTCGCACGAATAACAGAGTTTCATTATTTTGGCAGCTGGCGGTGCAAAAATAATTTAATTCCGAATTAATGCTTATTCATTCGGGAGAAATCACTTCGTAAATATCAATTAGCGAATGGAAGCCCACGGTGCGGATTTTAATTAAAACGAATCGGATAATGGAAAACATATAACCCTTAACAGCACCCTCTCGCCCCGGTCATCTAATACGTGACGCACATGTGGAACGCGAGAATTCTTTCACTTTACGATCTATAAACGTTCTGTTGAAAATTATGTCTCTATCGCCCACTATAAATATTTATTACACGTGCTGTTAGTTTATTGTAAATAGAAAATTTAATTCAAACGATTATACTTAGCTAAAGTTATGGTTTATTTATTTATTTTCACTTTAATTTTTTTTTAATTTTACTGATTATTTTAGTAACATTTCTTGTCAAATATGACATTTTTTATTCACACTTGAAAAGTTTTGAAAAGTATGATTAGTCGGTGATGCTATAGTTAGTAAATGTAGAAAAAAATATGTTCATTATAGGATTAGTAAATAAGCCTACTAGATGTAACATATATTTATTGCATTGAATTGGCGAGGCGGATACATGATGAAACTCCATAACAAATTCAAATAAAACAACACAGTTGGGAGGGTTTCACATTTATAGTTGAGCACTGCAACATGTTTCGCCACACAGTGGCTTCATCTGCCTGATCTGCCTGATGAAGCCACTGTGTGGCGAAACATGTTGCAGTGTTCATCAATAAATGTGAAACCATCCCAACTGTGTTGTTTTATTTCAATATATTTATTGAGGCAAAAGTTATCTTAAAGGTGCTCCTAATACTAACATTTTTTCAAAATAAAACTTGCTTCTGATGAAAACAATATATTAGAAAAATATACCAGTAGTGGGAAATGGCACAGAAAAACACTGATATTACTTGCTAATCTGGTTTGTTTCTAAATTATTTTCAAGATATTCGTATTATTTTCAAAAATAATTTTAGAAAGTAAAGAAGAAATGACAGATAGTCATTTATAAGAAGTTTCAAACGAAGAATTCGCTACGGTGATGTTGCAAGAATAAAACTCGGTGGAAGCACTAAAACTGTCTATCATGAGATAAATGAGTTCCATGTACAAAAATGTTGGGGCAATTAGATTCGGTAAATTAGTATTGGGGTAATACAATTTATTTTTAAGTCTAATTTATTTGACACCGGAAGAAGAAACAGAAATTATATAACATAGATTTTATTAATTTCAATACCAACTATTAAATATCCTATTTATGTCTACAGTTGGATTATATCTTCGAATGCAAGACCAAGAGGTATTTTCTAGTCTGACAAGAGATGTTTCAAGGGTGATAAGTTCGTTATTCTGGTTGGATTTGTCTATTAGTCGAAGGGAGCGATTTAAAAGAGTTTTTACCACAGAACAAACAACAAATTGATGTCTACAGTTGCCTTATATCTTCGAATGCAAGACTAAGAGGTATTTTCTAGTCTGACATGAAATGTTTCAAGGGAGATAAGTTCGTTATTCTGGTTGGTTTTGTCTATTAGTCGAAGGGAGCGATTTAAAAGAGTTTTTACCACAGAACAAAGGTGGGTCGTATGATAGTGAGAAGCGGCATTCAAGTATCTATTTGAATGGGTTGCTTTTCTATATACAGTATGACCATTATTATTATTATCAGCCAACAGTCTTCTTTCAAATGGTAAGAAGACAAGACAAGAAACCTTGCTGTATCTCCGTAATTTAATTCTTGGACATCTAAAGAAGTTGCTGAGAAATGGCTTCATCTAGAAGCTTTGGAATGATGGATTGCAAGCATACTCACCTATAACTATTAATTAATTTCCTGTCACCCGTTAAAAATAGGACGGATGAAACTACTCTTCCATATATCAGGTATAATCCCTCCATCAATAGATCTTGAAAATTGGATATAAATTGAGCTCACCAGAGTAAAAGCACATTTCTTTAGAATACAGCTAGGGAATCATCCGAGCCCGTAGCATTACTTTATCTTAAAAGTGCAGTAAGTAACCATTATCAGTCAATATGGAATCTAGTATAATGTGCTGCTGCGTAGTTACTAGTAGATGTATTATCCTTACAAGTCCTAGGAAGAGCATAGACTGATAAAAAGTACTTGGCAGAGAGTTCCGAAATACTACTTCCATCACGAGCCACTTCATTGTTGTAGCACATCACACTGGGGAGCAATCAAATATCTACCGTTAACTGTCAAATATCGACTACCAGATGTTAATACCACTCACATCTTAAAGGTTTTTCATTTAACAATCTGTTAACTTATATCTATCAAATTTCCAAGCATCTTCCGGTAACTATCATTATTCTTCTGTACATCAAATTTGGCTGTTGTTTTCTATATAGAATTGTTTTTCATTTGTCAAATATTTATATCTCAAGCTGAGTGCACGATTAATAAAATAAATAAGCTACAGGTTAGGGTGAACTCTGCGTTTTAGCTTGCCAGAGAAATTATTACAATTACAATTACAATTTTATTTGTTGTTTTAAAGATTTTAAATTACTAATAAATAAACATATTAAGTTAAATAAATACAAAATTTCAACCGTTTCTTCATCTGAGTCTTTTAACATACATCTATCATTTCTAAACTGTTGATTATAAAATGGCAAATTTTAGTTAAGCTGTCTATTATTAATCATCTGTCATTTGTTAAATATCATTTATCATCTGTCAAATAAAATTCATTTCCTATCAAAGATTATATGTTAACTTTCATGTAGTAAATTTAAACTGTCAATTTTTAAATATCAAATTGTAACTAAGTGTTAATTATCAACTGTCAACTGCCAAGTATTAATTATAATCTACTAAAATCTATTACAATTCATTTGTTAATCTATCAAATTTATTGACAATTTTCTTGCCATCCATTATAATTGTCAATTAACAAATGGTAACAATCAATCATCATTGACACCTGTCATCAGTCACATTAAATTTGTCAAATATCAACGGACATCATTTAAGTGTAAATTAAGTTCTGTTAAATTTCATCTATTAAATATGACATTGTCAACTGTCAATTCTTAATTTCAGGCAACTGTCAAGTGTTAATTGACAGCTTTCTGTCATCAATTTCTATAGTGTGTCAAATGTTATTTATTTATTTTATTTATATCTTTGGTCTTCTTTCTTAAAATACATAAAATACAGAAAAAATAAAACAAATTACAAAAACATACGTAAAATTTTGTTCGAAAGAAGCATCGGCGGAGTTCATAATAAATCATGTTCTTCCACTCAAACCCCAGTGTCACCATGATGTTGGAAGGTCAGCGATCTTCATCCACAACTGGTTGCCTTTATTTTTCCCTTAATTTGGCTTATACTTTTTAAGTGGAACTTCTAGCAGTTAATGTCAGATATAATATATATCATCTGTCAACTAACACCTTTCAAATGCTAACAATCAAATATAAACAGTTAACTGTTAAATTTAATTACGATATCTGAAGTGCCACCTACCTTAAATTTTTAAATCATTTAACAACTAACTGTTAACTTTTATCTATCATTTTTTTAGTCTCTTGGTAACTGTCATTATTTTTCTGTCATCAAATTTATCTGTTGCAATTGCAATTGTCAAATGTATGTATCTGAAGCTGATTTCGGGTTTGATGAAACTTTGAATGAGAGGACCAACAGGTGAGAGTGGAAAAACATTTCTCAGGATTAAATTTTACCTGCCTTTCAGTTTGCTGGCAAAATTATTTGTATGGTTTTATTTATTATTCTATGGATTTTAATAAAGTAATAATAGATGAATTAATAAATTAATTTTAATCAATACCAAATGGCAATCGATACCTGCCAATTAAAGTCTGTTAACATTGATCTTTCACTTCTTAACTGTCAAGTATTGAATGATAAATTTTAGTTGACATCAATCATTTGTTATTTGTTAATGTCAATTACCATATATGAGGTGAAATCTGTTTCCTATCATAACTTCATAACTTTCATCTATTGAAATGCATTAAGCAATTTAAAAATATCCAACTGTCAATTATCGATAGTCTTTTGTTGTTAGACTTCTACTATCTACCAAGTATTAATTACAATAGGCTAAATTTATTTTTCACAATTCATATGTTCATATAATTTATTAGCAAGTATTGTTGTCATCCACCACCTATTATAACTTCAACAGTCAATTATCAAATTACAAATGGCAACACGAAATTATCATTATTATCTGTAATCAATCATCTATTATTTGACAATCGTCAACTGCTATCTTTTTAGTGTTATTATTTATTTATCAAGCATATTTATAGTTTATTTTCAATTTTCAAATTAAAATGATTTTATCTATCAAATTATTATTCTTCAATTGACAGCCGATAGATGACTGAATTTTAAATTCAGCCATCTTTCGACTGTCAATAATCATTTGTCATCAGATATTTATAAGTGTTATGTATCTATCTATCGAATGACAATGATTTTTATGTTTTGTCTATTAAATTGACAATTTAAATGTAATCAGATTTTTTGTATCAAACATTTATCAAATGCCAAATGCTTAGTGCAATCGGTCATGTTTAATTGTTTATATATGTTAAATATAATCTGTTTGCATTTATTTATCCAATATGTAACTATTAATTCACATGTCACTTGCCTTGAATTATCTATTAAGTACAATTTGTTATTTTCTATTATCAGTCATCTATTATTTATCAACTGTCACCTGTCATCTCTTATTTGTAATGTGTTAAATGTCATTAAGTCAGGTGTAATGTTATTTGTTTAAATATTAAGTGGCAATTGGTAATTGCTGTTTGACACAAGTCTTCGGACAGTTCTCATCTAACAAATCTCAACTCTCTTCTGTCATAGCTATTTAGCCAATTTATTAATTTTCAATTTTACATGTTATATATGATTTGAATACAATTATTTATCAAATATATAAAAAAAATTAAATGCGAAACCCCATTGTTTTATGTTATTTCTAATGTGTTATCAATCATCAATCATCTGCTAAGTGTAATTTGTATTGTGTTACCTCCTATTATCAGTCATCGCTCATCTGTTAAACATCATCTATTATCTCTTATTTGTAATGGGTTAAAAATCAACAAATCAAATTTAATATTATTTGTCACTTTGACAAATATTAACTGTCAATTGTCATCTGTCACAAGTCACTTGTCAATAGACAGTTCCCATATAGCAAGTGTCAACTGTTTTCTGTTAAGTATAATCAATTACTAGTCAAATATCATATGTTGTTACCTATTAACTTTTTTCTATAAAAATTTCAATTGCTAGTTATTGCTAGGTGGGTTGCCACCTATCAATTGTCGTCTTTTATCAGTCGTCCATCACATGAAAAAAATAAACAATCTAAACTATTGAACGTCATTTATTAAATGTTGATTTCTAACTGGCATGAGTTTCTTGATTTCTATCTATCTTTTTTCAATTGCCATTCGTTAAATTACATCTTAAAAATTGTTTATTACAAATGTGACCCTTTAATTTGCAAATGTGATCTGTTTATTTTAATCTATGAACTTTAATCAATGTTTAGTCATCTATTTGAATGTTAACTGTTATGTCTTAAGTGTGATATTATTATCTATTTAATATCATCTGTTTACTATTAAATTGTTAAATATCAAATGTCAAGTCATCAATTAAATATAATATTTAGTGCGCTAAATGTCATCTGTATCATTAATTGGCAATTGTCAACTGTCATCTATCATAATATGTTAATCAATCTAACAATCTGTTTCCTGCAATTTGTCGTCTTTCATCTTTCTTCTCTAAAAATACCTTTAATCACATTTACATATAATTTTTTTTCTTTTTCATTTTCCTTTATTTCACCCGAACAGCATGAAAAATCCATTAGCAGCTTTTGAATATAGTAGTTTTGTGATGTATAGCTATTTGATAGTTAATTATATCAAATTATGCTAGTTACTTCTGATAACTTCTATAAAGAAAATACAATGTGGAATATCAAGTAAACAAATACTAATTTGATTAAATTAGAGTTTATTATGAATGTTTGTGTAGACTAACTACGTTCCAGTGGATTGATTTTCTCCAGGCTCGCTATTACTTGTAATTGCTTGATAAGATAGCAAACATGTTAATGCAAAGCAGTTTCTTGGAGGATTTCGTATTTAATGGTTTCGTAACGTTTAAATAAAAAAAGAGACACAAGTAACGCCCAACAGCATCTATACAAGTTTGATTGTAGACATTTCCATCAATTGTTTATAAAACCTAAAAGTCTATTTTGTTTCTTATTATTAAAAATTTCTTTAAATTTGTATCTAAGTCGAGTTACCCCATGTTCTGTCTACCAATAAAATATTCTCTTTATATTTAAACTTCTGGATGCATTTCAACTTTCGAATTTTTTTTTTTGAAGACTGGAACAAAATAATAAAGTGTTGCATCCATCCTTCTCACTCACTAAATTTATTTTACCTTTACGTTTTCTGTATACATTTTCACTGTTGAATTGAAATTTTCAAGTGCATATTATGGACTGATCTAAACATTTCCCAAACTAATTCTAACAAATACAAAATTTTAAATGTAGGAATTTTTGTACAGACGTGTATAAATTTTTAGCAAACTTTACTAAAGAAAAAAATACAATTGTGGCCGGAAAAAAAAATCTATTATGAAAAATATATACCTACATAAGACTGAGCTTAAACTGTAAAAGAACGATTAACAAATGAACAATTAACCAAACGCACTAAACAATGTACATAATAAATAAACGAATCTTGTATAAAGTCCCCCGAATATTCTAAATATTAATATTAAATTGATAAAATGGATAAAAACCAAAACGGGTGCATTTAATATTATAAAGACTTTCTGTATAATAAAAAAAAAAACAAACAACACAGTATTACATGTGCCTGTTCGATAAAACCGCTGGTATAAATAATTAATTGGAATGTGTATATATGTATGAACATAGTCGAATTATGTATAAAGAAAACGGCCTAATATTAATTCAATGTATCATTACACTTATGTTCCCACACACATACCCACATACCCACACACATATTGTATGATAAATTATGTCTGTTAAGCGCTTTCATTTCTAGCACTTCAACCACTTCCGTGTGGTCGCCTCGATGTAATTATTTAGATGAAGTATAGATGATTTGATTTGATTACGGCAAAAAAGTCTACAGCTTTTTAGCTTATGAAAATTTGCTCAAGTAACGGTATAAACATAAATAAACTGCTTTTTAACGAGAATATGTATGTGGTTAGGTTAATTCATTGATTAATAATGACGTCGTGCATGTAATTAAAATAGAGGGATCAATATATCAATAAATGTTTCCTATTGGATAAATATTAATATTAATATGATACACATTTACATGACATCACACTTTTCTTTTATGGATCATCATATAAACGTTGTATATTTAAGCAATGTGACACTATGTAAATATATACATCTTGATTGCAACGATGATATTTGTACCGAATGTAATACCTGAACCCAATTAATAATAAAAAAGGAATGTATGAAAGTGTGTATAATCATTTCGGCTTTTCTTTCTGGATTCTCTACGTAGAATAAATAGTTTCTTTTCATGCAAATGTACAATCATTCAACTGTTCTTGATACTTTCTCATTAAAAAATAAACTATCCTTGTAGAAATTATTAACTGATGCTGCACAAATATTATTTAAACATAAATGAATTTAAAAAAAAAACAGTATTATTAAAATTTGCCAAATTATTGAATAAAAATTATAATTTCTTTTTATGAAAAAGAGAATTTTGTTGACTATTTAATTAGTATATAAGTATTATCAAAATTAATTATATGAATTGGCTGTGTCATAATATATGAATATTTATTTTGAAAATTGGAATGAATTAATATAAGATTATTTGTTATACATTAATATCAATTTATGTAAAATTCTTTCAGCTCGCATTTTACATATAGTGGTCTCAATTTGTTGCGAAATTTTTAATATGTAAGTATAAACATTTATATTTATGTTGTTAATAAAAAATATATATGAATTTATAGTTTTGTTGTTTATTCCACCTTCGGGCAGTGTATGTAATATATTAGTTGTTTTTTATAATAATTTGGAAAAATTATTAATTACAAACTAGCGATTTCATTTGAAGAATGCCCAGTGCTATAGAATTAATAGTATTTTAGAGCAACGAAGGCAAACCTTTAAAGTTATAAGTTCATTTCCACATACATAATCTATATCTAATTAATGTTATTACTTCTACCAATCCATTAGAAACATTTAATTGACTATTTGTAAATGCTTAGCTTAGAGCATACAAAAATAATTAAATGTGATCATCTTAAGAACTGAGCTAGATTTATTACAATAATTTCAGAATATTATCAACATTTTAAAACTTTTCATTTTTAACATTGAGCTTTTTAGTACTTTTGCTATTGGGCAATGTTAAAATTGGTTAATCTCTTCCATTGCCCTAGTATTGCCTTACAAATGGAGGTTGAAGCTAATATGCATTTTCAAGGGATTCCTTGGATTTGGGTAATAAATATAGTTATCTATAACATTACCTTGTATTTGTTTTTAATTCAATAATCTCTACACTTTTGCATTTTCAAGGGATTCCTTGGATTTGGGTAATAAATATAGTTATCTATAACATTACCTTGTATTTGTTTTTAATTCAATAATCTCTACACTTTTGCAGTTCTTAAAAGTAACTTCTCAATATCAGCAAAATCCAGTATTATTAACAAGTTTTATTTGTATAAACATAATATCTTCACATTCGAAGATGGTAAATGAAATGACTCCACATAACAAATTATAGATGCATCTTTAATTAATTTAATTGTGATTCATAATTTTATTTGTCACTTTTTGATATGTTTTGAATCTTTTGACTTGTTTTCAATGAGTTTCAATAAATTAATGGTTCGAATTGCAAAAGTATAGATGGGGAATTTAATTTCATTCTGCGTAATGACCTTGAAGATTTTAATTATTGACTGGATTTGTTGTAAAATACATAATAATTAAATATTTTATTTATTATATATATGAATATTATAAATGATATTTATTATTAAACAACCAAGTGTTATAGCTTTGCTTTTCGCCTCTCTCTGATAATTATAATAAAATGTATTTTAAGTTGCCTAATAATCCACCTAACAAAACTAGAATACAAATATTATTAATCATTTTATAGGGTTTTAATTATAAACAATTATATTGATGTTATTTATAGCACAATTTATAATTTGTATTGCATTTTATACAAATATAAACTTTTTCAAGTTGGTGTACGCGTCAATGCGACAGCAGTTTAATTTCCGCATATTGTCAGCACTGTCAGTCGCGTATTCGTTATATCTGTCGGCGAAAAGCAGTAAGCAGCAAAACAATGCCGTTGGAAAATTTAGAAGACCAGGGCCTGGAAAAGAACCCAAATTTGGAGTTAGCCCAGTGCAAGTTCCTTCTTACACTACCCGAATTCCGAAATGATCGTAATGTCCACGCCAAGATTTCAGAGGCAATCAAGAAAGATGGTATGTAAACATGACTTGTAGTTTTCTACTTAAGATGAAATTACCAAATAATAGTTTATTATACATTTCTAACCGATAAAATTTAAACCAATATTAGTCTTCGTAATTAGATTTTTCCAGATATTAATATTTTTCTGTTATAATTATAAAACTGTTGACTCAGTTTAACATAACCTTAAATTATAAATACACTTTCTTAGTTAATATCGCACCTTTATTTCATTTAACGACTGTAGTTTTAATCGAGAAAACACATACATTAATTTATGTGTGTGAAAACTCATATAAGTATGTGTTTTCTTATTGTATAAATTATCTTTAGAAATAATCAGAAATTTATTGAAACTATAGTCGCTAAATAATAAAACAATCATATTATATAAATAAATAGTTTTATTTGTAATTTTTTCAATGTATCACAAAATAAACACTTCCAGTGTCAGCTAATTAACCTTAATTTTAAAATTTTAGATATTATTTCTACATTTGCATATACATACAAACATAAATAATAGTCGAGCAGGCGAAAGGTAATTGTGACTCATCGCTCTATATAGGAGGAATCAGAAACACATTCCATCTTTCGGTCATCTTAGGATGATGATAGAACGAAATAGATATTAATTGCTATACGGTTCTTAGTACCAAAATACATGAGTCACAGTCAGCTATCGACGGCTCAACTATATATATTTTTCTATCTAATTTACTTTAAACATATAACAATATACGGTCAATCAAAGAATCTTTACTCCTGCATTTAGTTAAGTAAAATGCAACATACATAAATATATAATTAAAACTAAAATTGTATTTAATATAATTCATTGAAAAATTCATGCAGGCACAGTTTTATAAATCTAAACAACCCAACATGGTTTGATAATGACTGTAAATTTAATATACTTATATTTTATGATTTGTGCAAGTTTTAATGACTTAAAAAAAATCTATATTACAGTTAAATCATATTGATCTTTAGATAGTTAGTTGTTGCGAGAGGACTAATTTATTTATTATCATTAAACTTACTATAATAATCTTCAAGTATATAATATAAATTCTTTTTGTAATAAATTTTAATTGATTGGTTAATAATTAATCTAGATATGGCACCATGGTATGAAATTGTGTGCAGAGATGCCGGTTGGAAGCTGGACGCGGCTTTCTTAAAACAAATGCAATCCAAAAATGAAGCGACCATCAAGCAGCTTGATGAAACAATTGAAGACGCTGAGAAAAACCTTGGAGAGATGGAAGTGAGGGAGGCCTACTTGCGAAAAGCTGAATTTTACAGTAGGATCGGTGACAAAGATAATGCAGTCACCACATTCAGGCAGGCCTATGACAAAACCGTCTCACTGGGCCACCGATTGGACATTATATTCCATATGATTAGAATTGGGTTGTTTTTCATGGATCATGATATCATTACTAGAAACATTGATAAGGCTAAAATGTAAGTAATATAACCATTTGATTATCAGATAATTTTAAACATACTGGAGTGTGACACCATGAAATCTACTAAACAAGATGTTATGTTATTTAGAACCATTTAGAACCATTTTCAAAATGTGTGTAGGAACTGAGTCTTAAAAAACTATTCCTGTTAAAAATAATGAAACAATTAATATTTTTTTTTTTTTGGAGAACGGAATTAAAAAAAAAAGTATTCTTATCCTGGTATCGTATCTCTCATTTTTAAGGATATTTTATTCATTAAATATATCTTGTGTCTTATGTATACAGGGTGACTGACGAAAAACCTTTGGTGCTGTATCTCGCTTATTTTTGATCCGATTTGAATAAATAAAACATCAAATTAAATGATTTTTAAAAGACTTTAATATAAACTGTACTGATATTTTTTCTTGCATCCAGTTTTTGACAAAAGACGATCAACTTTTTTTTTCAAATTGCACTGTATATATATTTTGTACTGATCCGCAAGGAGATTTTTTTCTGAATCTAAATTTGTAAACGATTTTATCCATTCATCAAACCAAAGTCGAGAAATTGAGGATTAAAAAAAAAAATCAAATACCCACAGTAAAAAATATACAGAGCCTATTCCAAATGTCAAAAGTGACAGTGTCAGTCATTGGTACAATACTGCAATGATTTTTCATAATAAAAATGTTGCAAGATTTCAAAAACTGAAAAACGATTTCTGTAGAAGCACAAAATTCTTGTACAGTGTTTGAAATATTGCAACATTTTAATTATGAAATAATTAAAAATCGTTGCAGTATTGTATCAATGGCTGTCACTGTCACTTTTGACATTTAAAATAGGGTCTGTATATTGTTTACAATGGATACTTAACTTTTTATTTATTTTTTTAATCCTCAATTTCTCGACTTAAGTTTAATGTATGGATAAATTTGTCTACAATTTTATATTCAGAAAAAAAATCTCCTTGCGAATCAATAAAAATATATATATAGTGCAATTTAAAAAAAAATGTTGATCGTATTTTGTCAAAAACTGGTTGCGAGAAAATATAACAGTTCAGATCCTATTAAAGTCTTTTAAAAATGGTTTAATTTGATGTTTTATTTATTAAAATCGGATAAAAAATAAGCGAGATACAGCACCAAAGGTTTTTCATCAGTCACCCTGTATTTGTACTTTAGCAACACAAAACTAAATTATTTCAAGAGAATAGTTATGATCATTACGAGATAATAATCCATATTTACATTGAACTGAAAAATTATGGTTTAACCACAAATAATATTAATAGTATTCTATCTGTATCTAAAATTTATGTTCAGTAAGAAGTAAAATTGTGAAACAAGGATTTTAGTGCCCTTTTACAAGAAGTGTGTTAGATTAATATTTTTTAAACATGTGTTTGGGAGTCCATTGTGGTTCAGGTAAAAGCCCCTACCATTGAGATATTTTAGAATACCAATAGTTCTTTCGAGTTTAATTAGGCATAACTGATAAAACCCTTGAAACATGTGTTTAATTGTTTTTTCACAGTTTGATTGAGGAAGGTGGTGATTGGGATCGCAGAAATCGCCTCAAGGTATATCAAGGTGTCTACAGCATGTCCATTAGGGATTTCAAAACAGCCGCCACTATGTTCTTAGATACCATCAGCACCTTCACATCATACGAGTTAATGGACTATAAAACATTTGTTAGATACACAGTTTACGTATCTATTATCAGCTTACCTAGGAACCAATTACGTGATAAGGTACAAATATTTTAACACTTTGTATTACTCTATTCAAAATTTTTAATAATACGATGGAATTATTTGCATGACAGTAATATTACTTTAGAATAATTAACATAAAAATGTAAGTCCAAGACAGATTTGTAATTATCCAATGTTAATTGTTTTTGTATCATATTTTTAAATTATAAAACATATGTTTCAGGTTGTTAAAGGTTCTGAAATTCTCGAGGTGCTCCATTCAGAGCCTTTTGTTAAGGACTACCTTTTCTCATTGTACAATTGCCAGTATGCAGATTTCTTCACCAATTTAGGTAATATGCATTAAAAATAGGGTTTTAATTTATTGATATTTATATATTATTGGTTAATACTTATATATGAATACATGAATATGTTTCTAACTACTCTGCTTAATTTTATAACTTTTATGAAAATTATTTATTCATTCATTCAAATATGGTAGCAGGCCAGTTATAAAGTAAACAATACATAAGGCAATACAATTTAGCTTATAGAGTATGGTTCAATAATTTTTTCATGTATTTAGCCTCACTGCAATGAGTTAACTAAAATGAAACAATATCTGTTAATAGATCTATATTGTACGTGTTTATTTTTATTAAAATAATTATTTTAAAATCTTTGCTTAACATTATTTTTCTTTTTATTACAGCCGAGGTTGAAGAAATTTTGAGAAAAGACTACCTTCTTCATCCACACTACAGATATTATGTACGTGAAATGAGAATTTTGGCGTACACTCAACTTCTGGAGTCATACAGATCACTTACGTTGCAATATATGGCCGAGGCATTTGGAGTTACTAAAGATTTTATTGATCAGTAAGTTAATGAAAATTGTAGATATCATTTTAACCTATAATTAAGGAGGGTTAATAAAAGTACTTCGTTTTTATTATGCACTATTTTTATTCAGAAATAGTGTGTGATTAAAATAAAGTATATTTATTAATGTATCTTATTCAACTCTGTATTATAATGGCTTCAAGCATCCATAAAATTTACCTATAATTAATAATGATGTGGGTTTAATACAATCAGAACAAATGGTTAAAATAATCTTATTTTTGCTACTTTCTTTACATAAGCTAATTTATTTGTAGTAAAGGTCTCTCATTAGATCTTTTAACTTATATAAGATCTTCTAAAGTGTAAAAATAACTTCAAAAAATATTATTAATTTTATTTATAACAATTGAATGTTATTTTCGATTTGACTGAAACTTATTATTGTTGATTATCATGATATAAAACATTACTTCAGTTACTATGGTCATCATTGATTGACAAGAAGTATTAAAAAAATAATAACATTATCCAAATAAAAGTGATATACTTTAAAATATTATAAGCTAAGAAAAAATTAATATTTTTTTAGAGAATTATCGACATTCATAGCATCAGGAAGACTGCACTGCAAGATCGATCGAGTGGGTGGCATTGTAGAAACGAATCGACCCGACCTCAAGAATGCACAATTCAATTCAGTTATCAAGCAGGGTGATCTCTTACTGAATCGTGTGCAGAAGCTGTCCAGAGTGATTAATATTTAATTTTTTTATTTGTACTCTAATCAATAAATATTTAAATCTTAAATACTAATTATCGTCAATTTTTGTTATAGTATAGGTCAAGCCTACTTTGTGTATTCTAAAATAAAAACCAATTTCTTGCATTTGATAAATTTTTAAATACTTTACCACTATAGTAACTTAACATTTTTCCTTTAATTAACTAAAAGCTGTTTCTTACTAAACCACGAACGCCTTTTATAGTCATCAGATTGCAATTCTTACCTACAATTATTTTTTGTAGGTATCAATTGCAATTGAAAAGATATTTGGCAATGTGTGTATTTAAAATAATTTCAAAATCCATGTTTTACAAATCTCACAATATATTAAAATTGTTAAGGATGATTGCAAAAACATATTTCAATTTTGAAATGAGTTTTCCAAACAAATAGTATTGCAGTACATCTCTAAAACATAAACAAGCAATTAAAAAAATTAAATAATTGGATAAATAACTAATAAAAGTGATGATACATTCGATGAAAAAATGATTGTAATGCAGCAACAGTGCACATTATTGAGGAGCTGACAAATGGTAAAGTTTGTGTACAAAATGACTGATTAAGGATATCAGTTTAAAATATTATCATTGATTAATTATTCAAACATGCGCCGTCTCTAGGTCGGCCTACTTACTACTTAAGCGCCATCTGTTTGTCGGCCTATATTAGTGATTTTTTCTCGTGAGTTATCTATATAATATTCCAATCAATGATTATTGATTACACGCTTTTAGAGCGGCAATCTGGATTGATAAAAAAGTTTTGTATCATTTATTGAACATGCTAGCCGAAAAGTATCATCCTAATAAAAGATCCATATATTAAAATAGAGAAGAGCTTTCAATCACTGTGAAATGCAATTTAAGCAGAAATTTATTTTATAATAATTTGATTCTTCATTCATTCATCAAAAATATTACTGGCGAAATTTATGGAAATCTTATTGAGATTATATGTGATGCTGCAACCTTAAGGAATAATATATGAGACAAAGACTATGGAGTTCTTTGAAGGATAATTTAGTTATAGACATATGAGATTACTGGAAGGTTTTAGGAAGGAAAAAAAGTAGAAGTTGAAGCAAGTGGTGGAAAATTAAAGGTAAACTATGTTACAGGAGAAATCTTTATCTTTATGGGGAGTAAATAAATATACTTTCAAGGCTTTTATGCCACTTTTTATTGTATAATAATATATGGCGTAGAACTCTTAATAATGACCTGCAAAGGTCGAAACTATAGTTCTGGAAAAATTGATAATATTTTGTTAACTTCGTTTGTATATATTATACAACAAATAGTGGTATAAAATGTCGAAAGTATTTTTATTTACTCTCCAAAATGAACTACCACATAGTAACATTGGCCACTATCTTTTTCCCTTTATCTTTATTTAAATTTTATCGAACATTATATACAAATAAAACTATAGTAAAAGTATAGTTGAAATTTATTGCGTTGTAAAATAAATTGTAATTTTTGTTCACCCAGAACAATTTATGATTTATAAATATTAGGTATATTTGAGGGTACGCGGAAGATCAGACACTGATATGAACTGAACGTATCCCATTTATTCAATATATATATATATATATATATATATATTTTATGTACCTTTTTTGTGTATACCTGGAGACATAAATATTATTATTATTATTAATTTGTTGGATATTCACAATATTAAAGAAAAAAATAGATAAATATAATTTTGACACGATGATGATGGACGGGGTTCATCAGCATTTGTTGATCGAAGGCGAAGATTTAGAGTAATTAGGAGAAAAAA
Source organism: Ontholestes murinus (assembly GCA_963969525.1). Lineage (NCBI taxonomy): Eukaryota > Metazoa > Arthropoda > Insecta > Coleoptera > Staphylinidae > Ontholestes > Ontholestes murinus. The sequence continues at coordinate 49,064,875 of OZ018393.1, read as the reverse complement.
CGTGACTTCGGAGAGATATATGGCCTATGACTTTTTTATAAATAGTGTATAGTCTTAAAGAGGATACTGGACTTGTTGCATTGAGGAGACCACTATTATAAATTGAATAAGTGATTTATTTAATTGTCTGTAAGTTTTAAGTTTAAGAATGGTATATTTATAATATGGATTTTATCTGAGTTTCTGTTTTAACGTTTGATATTTTGTGGGAATTAGTGTCTTCAACGAATGTATTTCCAAAATGTCATGATTGTGAATGAAGCACTTTGCTTTTAATTAGTTTCAAAATTAACTTTTTGGGGCTGAGTAAAGAGCTCTGACAGATTTGACTAGAATGAATATGATGTAAATTGCAAAGTATTTTTTGTAAAAAAAGTATATTAATTCAGCAATAAGCTAAATTAATATAACAAAACATAGGTAAATGAAAAACGAAAAACTCTTAAAAGGGTATATAAATCCCTAATCAAAGAACAACATTCTTTCTGGCATAAATTAAATTATTATAAAAGATAAATGAACACTTTTATCCAAAAACCTTTCACATATCAAAAAATTATTATTAATATCTTTATCGAAACTTTTGTTAAAACTTGCTTTATTTACATTTCGAAGATATATTTTTTTATCAAATGAAAAATCTTGAATTCTAAATATTCTTTTCTGAGCTTTTCTATCAAATCTGATAAAGATATTTATAAAAGAAGAATTTCCTCTCTTGTTTCTGATAAATGATAATCAAGATATATGTAGATATACCAAATATGTTATCTATAATTCTAATGAAGATATATTTTTACTTTCCCTATATACGAAGTATATATAGGGGAAGTATTGTGATCGTGATTTTTTTTTGAAATTTTTTTTTTGCGGAAATATCCGTTTTGGGGTCCCCTGAACCCAAAACACTAATTTCTGGAAAAAAAAAAATTGTGTCTGTGTGTGTGTCTGTCTGTCTGTCCGTGGGTGGTGTATCTCAAAAAAGACTGATCTGATTGAGATGAAACTTTAAACGTAAGGTTTTATCGTTAAAAACTGGAACTGAAAAGCTTTTGGTAAACATTCATAAACCGGAAGTGGGTGTTTACTAGAGGCGTTTTTTGTTTTTTTCCGATATTTTTTTTAATATGAAAAATATTACAAAACTTTTCAAACAAAAGTTAAAGAGAATGAGAAACTGAACAAATTTTGTTAAAATATATTTTTCATGAAATTCTTAACTTTCGAGAAAAAAAATAAAAATTGAAATTTTTGACATTTTTTGCCAATTGCTAATAAACTATTGAAGCAATATGAAAGTTATATAACAAATAATTGTAGAGAATTCAAAATTGAATAAATTATTAAGAATAACCTTTTTGCATAAACCGCATAGTTTTCGAGTAAAATATAGGGAAAGTACTATGATGGCCACATCACCATTTTTTTAATTCCAACGAAGATGTTCTTTATTCCTTGGTAAGGTTTTTGTAATATTAGTCAAGATATTTCATATAATTGTAATGAATGACTTAATTGTTTTCTTAATTACCACCTCAAATGGAGTAGTTAATTATTTTTTTCATTTTTGATTTGGTAAATAAGGCTTTATTTGCATTTCGAAGATAAACTTATTCATCAAATAAAAAATGAAAAAATATTCTTTATTGAAAGTGGCAGACCAATTAAGTCCATTGCAATTATATGAAATAACTTGACTAATATTTATTGAATTTGATTCTCGTTTATCACGTGGTGAAACATTTTTAATATTAAAGGTTGTTTATAGAAAGGCACTTGGTTTTACGATTTATTCCGACTTAACTCAAACATCTTACAATAGAATAGAGAACATCTTCATTGGAATTAATAAAAGATAGATCCTAAATAGTAGAAGAAGAACCATTAAGCCCTTCATTATAATTATAGGAAACATATTGTGTATATCAACATATATGTTAATTATCATTCATCAAAAATAAGAGAGGAATTTCTTTTTTTTATAAATAACTTTATCAAATTTGAATGAAAAGCTCTTAAAAGAATAATGAAATTCCTTATCAGGCTTCCTAAATTCAATGAATCGAACAATAATGGTAAAGGGTAATTATCTTTAAATCAGAATTGGAAGAAAATCCTTTCTAGGGTAAATGAAATTATTAGAGAAAACTTTTAAGATCATTGAGCATTATTAAAAACCTTATTCAAAAACATTTCGCAGATTTTCAAAATGTTTATTTGGACTTCAAAGATAATCTAATTAATTGAAATGAAAAATCTTGAAATAGACATAGAAGAATGCTTAGGTTCTTCATTATAATTATACAAAACACGTTTTGTATCGATAAAAACCTTGATTAATATTAGAATTAATTCAAAAATTGTTCAAAAATCTGGAAATAAAAAATGAATTAGTGTCTACATTAGACATAGAAGAATGCTTAGGTTCTTAATTACAATTATACGAAACACATTTTGTATCGATAAACACCTTGACTTATATTAGAATTAACTCAAAAATTTTACGAAGGAATAATTTACATCTTCATCAGTATTAAAAAATAATATAATAGATTATTTTCAATAATTAACAATTAAGCCCTTATTATAAATCTAGTAGTAGTAGTAGAAACCCAAAAATCAAATCTAAGAATAATTAATTTCTTCATTGGAATTAGTACTTTCGAACTTAATCAAAAAATTGAATCGAATATCAAGATCAAATATCGCCTTATGATTCTATAAAAATGAATACCTTCACCAAAAAAAAAACAAAATCTTAGCTTGAAAAATTAATTATATAATAATTAAGCTTACACCAAAAGGTAAATAGCATTTTGATAATACATATACAGGGTGAGTTTTTTTCGATGTTCTCTATGGGGATCTCGGAAACTATAAGAGATAGAGAAACGGTTAAATAGGGAAAGAAGTGTAGATTTACGAGACGAATAAAATTCCACTTTCAAAGTTTTCAAAAAATTCAAGGTAACTAGATATTTTGAAAAAAGTATAAAGTGTCAATTTTTTCAAATCATTATATCTCGGTTATTATAACAGATAGAAAAAAACTGTAAAAGACAAAGTTTTAGATAATTTTATGTAGATTAATAAAAAATAAGCAGAAAATTTTTATCGCTATTATTTTCCGAGATATGATGCAAACTTACATTTTTAAATGGAAACCATAGTTGGCTATGGCCTCATTCAAAATGTAATTTTTTTCTCTTTAATCCAATATAACATACGACATAGTTATTTCTAAAAATAGGGAGTTATAGTCATTTTAAATTTGATTATAAATAAAAAATGGGTAGCCATGAAAAATATGAAAGTAAAACAAGTGCAGTTGTTTATAATAATAGCAATATTGTAATTATTAGTTCTACAAAGTTAAATAAAAATGAAAATCCAGCATAAGAATAATCATTTTGTAATTATCAAATGGCCTTCTGTATGTGGTATAAACCCATTTGTCAAGAGGATAATACGTTTCTTACATAAACATTTTGAACGGATGAATCGCGATTCACTAATTGTGGTATTTTTAATCGCCACAATGAACATAGATGAACTTAAGAGAATCCACGAGAAGTTTCATAGAGAAAACTACAAATTAAATTTAGGTTTAATCCATGGTGTGTTTGGATTAATAATTCTCGATCCATATATTTTTGAAAGCTCACTAAGTGAAACTGATTACTTTCATTTTCTTCAGAAAACATTTGAAGATACACTCGATTGTTTAAATTTATCATTACAAGCAAGATTAAAATGGTTCCAATATGACGGTGCTCCACCTCATAACATGTTGGCTTTACAAATTATTTAAATGATGCTTTTCCTAACTCATAAGTGGGAAGAAATAAACCAATCCCAGGGCCACCTAGATCTCCCGATCTGCGCGTTTTAGAATTTTTTCTGTGGGGTTATGCAAAAAACAAAGTATATGAAAAATCATATCAATCTGTGGAGGATCATAAACTAGTTGTTATTGAAACATTTAATTCAATTTACATGAGAATAGTCAAAAAGCCATAAATTCAATTTTAAAAAGATATAATTTATGTCATAATAGTATTAATGGTGGACTCTGACCATATTTTTTTAATATTAAAATTTCTCTCCCATTGATATATTGATAATTACAGAATTACTTTATGCTCTTGTTTCATTTTGGTTTATCTCTGTAAAACTAATAATTACAATATTGCTAATATTATAAACAACTGCAATTATTTTACTTTCACCTTTTTCATGGCTACCCATTTTTTATTTATAATAAAATTTAAAATGACTATAACTCACTTATTTTTAGAAATAACTATGTCGTATGCCATATTGTATTAAAGAGAAAAAATTACCTTTTGAATGAGGTCACAGCCAACTATGGTTTCCATTTAAAAAAAATGTAAGTTTGCGTCATATCTCGGAAAATAATGGCGATAAAAATTTTATGATTATTTTTTATTAATCTGCATAAAATTGTCTAAAACTTTGTCCTTTACAGTTTTTTATCTGTTATAATAACCGAGATATATTGATTTGAAAAAATTGACACTTTTTACTTTTTTCAAAATATTTAGTTACCCTTGACTTTTTTGAAAACTTTGAAAGTGGAATTTTATTCGTCTCGTAAATCTACACTTCTTTCCCCATTTGACCGTTTCTCTATCTCTTATAGTTTCCGAGATCCCCATAGAGAACATCAAAAAAAAACTCACCCTGTATAATTAATAAATATTATTAAATCCATTATAATGATTGGTTATACAAATTTGTTCTCAAGATATCACATGTGGTTTCCATATTTTTTTGATGAGAGAAGATGAAATCCGTCATATTGTAGAAGGATAGTGTCGTTCTCCGACTGACTAAAACCACTGTAGCTAATCGGGGACTATTGGTCTTCTCTATTCGAATCTTAAGCGAAATGATCGCTAAGATTTGGGTGATCCGGTCGTCCTGAATGCCACTTTCCTCGAAAGGAGGAGCGTCACTGAGCGGATTACGATTACCGAGCCTTAGGGATTTGTGGAGGCTAATTGGGTTGTAATTAAAATCGTATGAGGTCTTCGATGTTTGTTATCAGCAGCAACATCGTATTTCGGAGATATAATTACGGTAGATGGACTTTCGTCTAGTTTGCTGTAAAAATATATAGTGAGTTCTGTGTATATTTTCCAGTTAACTAATAAATTAAATGATAACACCACCAAAAAGTTTCCCGTTGTGCTTAATGTAATTTCAGACATCTAACGACAGCCAATACATGGTGGTGCTTTAGTACGAGGGGTAGTTGTTTTAACTGTTAACTGGTAGTTTTTACATTATAATGTAAAAATGCTGAGAGAAATTAATTTTTCTTCTTACTTTTAATAAAACAAATTCAGTTATCTATATATTTGGTTGCCTAGTTTCCAACTTAATTTAATTATTGTAATACATTTTTATCGCCAAATTACAAATACATTTATATAACCAAATCTATGTAATTGTTACAAATTATTACATGTTAATTCATTCGTACACTACCATTATTTAAGTTGTATTGTGTGTAAACACATTTACACTTACTAGAACATTTCTATAACGTTTTCATTGTCTTAAATTCCTGCTCATGCAAATTCCTCTGAAAATAACCTTGCCTCGTAGAAATGTTTGGAATTTTTCACTGCGCACTGTTTCGTATCCATCTCGTTGCAATTTATTTAGATTATTGTGTTTACGTTTGGAGTCTTTAAAAGTTATACCGTTGATTGTAATATTGTAATATTTCAATCAACGGTTATACATTCTTCCAAGATATTACCAATTTTTGGAATAATTATTCCCCTTATTTAAGTATTTAAGCTGTTTGTTTGATAATCATCTAGTACAAGGTCGATAGCCATGAAGAAAAAGAAGAAGTCGAAGAATCACAAAAATTCTTATAATTATATGTAACTACCATCTTCAATAAACATGTTTTCTTTCTCATAAATACAAAATTATGTGTTTGATTGGTTTATCCGCACATAAATGGTGTTATTTGGGGTTCGTGGGTTTAATTAAACCTCACAGGACTTGTTTCGGCCATATAATTAGTATATATATATAGAACTGATAAATTGTACACAATATTACTCGAATAATAGTAAACATTAATTAAGTTTGCTTGTGCAATACGGTAATAATATTTATAATAGCCATTAAAAAACTACAACAGAAGTTTTTTTTATTATCATCATAGACAAAAAATCTTGTAGATTTAAACACCGTTGGTAAAGAATCATTTAATGCAGTTATGCCTTTCGATGTTTACTAAAGTGAATTATTTGATGTGAGAACATCTACCTAGGTAGAAAATAATCGAGGAATACACGCTGTTAGATGTTATTTTTTAAATATTACTCTTCTTTTACCATTCTTTTCTATTTCACAACCATATATTTCTAAAATAAAAAAAAACGTAGTTCTAATTTTAAAAGACTCACTAACCGTTATATTTTGTAATCTATAATATCAACCGCTCCAAATAAAACTACACTTCTCCAAGTTAACAAAACATAATTAACTTATGGTCTTTAAATCAGGCTTTTGTGTGGGCTATCAAAGAATACTAAATAATTAAGAGATAATTATAGTCATTCAAAAATCTACAGTTTGATTATTATGTGTTTTATTTGTTACCAACTTATCAATTGAAAAAAAGAACGTATAGCTAGCTGCAGTCTAGTTAAATAAAATCAAAGTTATTTATTAAACTAAAATATACACAGTCGAAAAAGCATCCATATAATATATGTTATAGTTAACCATACACGTAGTAGTAATAATTCCGGATTGACTTGGGGAATATGATGAAAAGGATTAATATGGAATTAAGGGGGAAATTTATTATTAAGTATACAGATTGTTTCGTATTTAGAGCTGTGAAGACTCAATTTTATTATCAATAATTTTTTTGTCACAATTGTTCTTTAGAAGTCATTCGATTGCAACTAATTTGCCTTAATTAGACTGTTAAATAAAGACAATCACAGTCTCTCGAATAAACAGAGACTTGATCAAACGCTTTTGTAGACTTTTTAATTAAAACACCCGTGGGCAAGAAGCTGATTGCAATCAAGCGTTAATTGGAAACGTTAATGGAAATATTTCCCGGGAAATTTAATAACTAAAGGTTAATTATTAAATATCGATCAATTTATGTATATAAAATACAATAAAGTAAAACTATTTAATATTGCACTCAGGCAACAAGGGCTTATTGCTAAAATACTGAAAAGGTTTTGCCTAAACCTTTGGTCAATGATAACGAAGATTTTTCCATATTAAATGCGCCTGTATTGAAGGTTTTGTGCATCAGGCTTTAAGCCTGAACTAGTAGCAATATATAAATAAAACACAATTAGTGGATTATAATTATAAACATACTTGTTTTTCATTAATAACTTGGTGAAATATTATGTTAATATACAGGATGATTCATTAAGGGTGGCCACCGGCCTTATCTCGGAAACCGTATATCCTAGAATTTGGGGGAAAAAATTCTTATCACATAATCGGCCAAAAGAAAATACGTAAAAACATTTTTAAATGCTTAGCTTTCCGCTAGGTGGCGCATTTTATCATTTACATAATTAATTTGCGTTTTTTACAAAATATTACCGCATTAAGGCTATTGAAAATTATCAAAATTAGAAACTACTGTACTTGGTTTACAATTTTTGCTTAAGTCATTTTTTTCTATCACCTACAGTTAAGTGGTGGGGGAAGTATACTTTTGTTTACAGAAAATGGTCTGTAACTTCCGCATACCTTAACCGATTTTCACAAGCTTAGGCTCAATGGAAAGAGTATTAGAAGTTGATTACAAAAATAAATAACATTAACATACTTTAATCTATGCGCTGGCATACAGGGCGTTATGTAACACTTAACCCTATTTATGCATTTTTTTCAGAAATATCAAATGGAATGATATAACTCGAAGCAGCTTACAAAAAAGAAAATGAAATTACATATTGTTTCGTCAAAACCGCAAACTGATATCTCTTGTCATTCCAAAGATATTTAGATTTTTTAAATTTTCGTTGTTTTCGAAGTGTTGGTTCACCCTGTAAGGTGCAAATGAAAATATATGGCTAAAGTTACTTTAAAAAAAAATATGTCATGTAAAAACAAATGACAACAATATTTATTAGCATAATTAATGAAAAATAATAAAACTTATTACCCATAACAGAAATTTTACAAAAAATGAAGAATCATATGATATGCTAGCAGTGTATTTTGAAAGTCTACAAAATGCAGTCATTGCTGAAAGAGAATATGGGTTACGATTTCCTGAAAGACGGCGTCATTCAAGAAAAGTTTTTAAAAGACTGGCAGAACGATTACGAAAAACTGGCAATGTTCAACCTGTTTCGGTAAGAAATAGGGTACGTAGAAGACAAAATGAAGAAAATGTTATTAACGTCTTGGCATACGTTAACGCTGAACCACGTGCAAGTATAAGGGAAATTACAAGAGATCTAAAATTAAATTATTCTTTGGTAAATAGAATACTAAAAGAACATAAAATGCATCCTTACCATGTTGTTTTACATCAAGAGTTAAAAGACATAGATTGATCGACGACTAGATTATTGCAACTGGTAAAAAGGAATGTTAAATGATAATCAACAATTTCTATCTGCAATATTATGGACGGATGAGGCTACATTTTCAAGCTCTGGTAAAATTAACTTGCACAACAGTCACTACTGGTCAGAAACAAATCCACACTGGCAGAGGGAAGTCAATTACCAAAATCGCTGGAGCATAAATGTGTGGTGTGGTATTTTAAATAGGAAGATAATAGGACCTTTTTTCCTTGAAGATAAATTAACGGGCCAAAGGTACTTAGATTTTTTAACTAACGATTTGCCCATCCTCCTAGAAGATGTTCCAATTCGTAACAGATTAGACATGTGGTATCAACAAGATACAGGTGTCCGAAATTATTTAGATATTGTATTTTCAAATAAATGGATTGGAAGGGGAAGTATTTTTCCATGGCCAGCAAGGTGACCAGATCTTACGGTTTTAGTTTTCTTTTTATGGGGTAGAATTAAAGATTTGGTTTTTAAAACACGTCCAACTACACGTGAGGATATGAAAGAAAGAATTCGGCAAGCAGTAAGAGGTATTTCTGGTGCTGAAATTGAGGCCAGTATCAATTCCACTATAGAAAGACTGAATTTGTGCATAGCAAATGATGGGAAACATTTTGAGTACCTAAAATAACTAAGTAATAGGTGCAGTTATCAATTTTAGTTTTTTGTATTTTTTTTCCATTAATTATGTTATAAATATTGTGCCATTCGATTTAACTTGATATTTTTTTAAATGTAACTGTAGCAGTATGTTTTCACTTACAACTTACAGGGTGAACCAACACTTCGAAAACAACGAAAAACAACAACGAAAATTTAAAAAATCTAAATATCTTTGGAATGACAAGAGATATCAGTTTGCGGTTTTGACGAAACAATATGTAATTTTATTTTCTTTTTTGTAAGCTGCTTCGAGTTATATCATTCCATTTGATATTTCTGAAAAAAATACATAAATAGGGTTAAGTGTTACATAACGCCCTCTAGTTGCCAGCGCATAGATTAAATGTGTTAATGTTATTTATATTTGTAATCAACTTCTAATTCTCTTTCCATTGAGCCTAAGCTTGTGAAAATCGGTTAAGGCATACGGAAGTTACAGACTATTTTCTGTAAACAAAAGTATACTTCCCCCCACCACTTAACTGTAGGCGATAGAAAAAAATGACTTAAGCAAAAATTGTAAACCAAGTACAGTAGTTTCTAATTTTGATAATTTTCAATAGCCTTAATGCGGTAATATTTTGTAAAAAACGCAAATTAATTATGCAAATGATAAAATGCGCCACCTAGCGGAAAGCTACGCATTTAAAAATATTTTAACGCATCTTTTTTTGGCCGCTTATGTCATTAGAATTTTTTTCCCCAAATTCTAGGATATACGGTTTCCGAGATACGGCCAGTGGCCACCCTTAATGAATCACCCTGTATAAGTTTTGTAATTAACAATTACTTCGTTCGTTTCAATATTAAATTCTTTATTTTCGACTAGTTTTGACCTAATGCCGTTACCAGGAATGACGTAATTATATAACCTCAAAATTGTAATTGGTAATGGCATTAGGCCGAAACTAGTCGAAATACAGAATAACATAGTCAAACAAACCATGTGAATTTTAATTATAAAACCGAAACATTAATTATACACCTTTTTTGTGATCGATTATAAACAAATATATGATAAAGTAGTTTTTATTTCCGTCTTATATTTGAATTTCATAAAAAGGAATTTTAAAAGACATTCTCAACAAGCAAAGAGTATGTATTTTAAACATCCGCTGCATCTAACTAAATCTTTTATTTCACAAAAACTGCCAAGTGCACGCGAATCAAAGCCATGCTTTTTGTCCATTTTGTATATTTAAATAATACGGCTGCTCGGGTTCCGTGAAAATCCAATGTAAATTGAAACGGCCTTATGTTGTCGGATACTGGAGATTTTCCTATGTCGAGGGAATTTTTTATGAGGCGCATCCGTTCGGTAAAATGGAAGAAGCGGCAACACTAAAGCCTTTGTTCTTAGCGAGGTTTAACTTCGGCATTAAGTTTACATTAAATTCAATTGTCGGAATACGTTATGTTGCCACATAAATGGATTAACTTCAGAATCGAGAATAAACACAAAATAGTGTGTCATCAATTTTCAGTCTTAATTCTTCGAGTAATATTGATGGTATTCTTAAAGATATAATTGGTGTGATTACTTTATTATTAGAAAGAACTTATATTTTTTCGTTACAAGGGTACATTAAAAAATGCAGTTAATGACATCTATAAAAAAAAACAATACATATCATAAATGGAAATATATTTTGGAGACAATCTACAGTGGCTACTATGGAAGTTTATAATTCCATTCAAAAAGTGAAAACAAGTAAGCGAAGGACGAAACGTGTAATATTTGATTTTGACATACCTATAAGAATTACTGCTTCAATTCTTTTACGCACATAATATTTATACTAAAAGCATTTGCCATTTTTCTGGTAGAAGTACCTGGACCTTCTTATAACTGTTTAGCACAAGTTTCCGATTTTGCTGGTGTTATTCTATTTAGTCATCCCGACCTTCCTTTTCATAGAGACTTTAAGAATTAGAATTACCTGATTTGACTTTGAATCCGTAGCTTTTTGTAATATGATTTTTGTCTAATTTTTGTTTAAGTAACAACAAGTAAAATACAAACTGCACTAATAAATACTAATTACATCAGTATAACCAAATAAAATACTGAAGGGTACACAATGGTATTTCAAGAGCGTAAATAAAATATCAGTAAAGTTGTAATATACTTGATTACCTTGTTATTTATTAAATAACTGGGATGTGGAGTTACGATTCCTTTATATTCCGAAATGTGCGAGTTACTGCTAAACTTCAGCTTACAGCCAATTTATATTTCACGCAGGGAAACTCCGCGCTCGCACATTAAATTGCCAAAGAGTAAATTCAGAATACCTCCCCTGAATATACGAAATATTTGCAGTTGATTTAAATCTATATGTATATGCAGTACATATTTTATTATTGGCTAATGCAGTTAATGTCTAACTGGGAACGATAAGTGCGTAATGTTGGATTTAGTACATATATAATATTGACTAACTCAATGTTGATGTTGAATATACAAAGTGGGCGATGAATAACAAAATTTTAAAAGGTTACGAGGTTATGCTATAGAAAAACGTAAAAGCTGAACAATGTAGGGTAGAATTTAATAAAATGCAACAAAAAAGTATTGTACACTACTGTGTTTATTAAACACACGGTAAAAATTCAAGAGATTTTCCCTCGGCTATTCTAAGAATACTTTGTCCTTTGTTGAATTTTAAAAACTCGCTTTATTTCTTAGAGTGTAATCACACTCTAAGATATGAATTGAAAAAGATTTTGTTGTGTGTCTAAGTCTGAATGCTTTACACCGTTCATTGTATCTCTTCTCAAAACTCCTACCCGACTGTGCTACATATGTGCTGTTACATTCGGAACATGAAATTTGGTATACTCCCGATTTTTAAATTGATTGAATTTTATCTTTCGCGTTAAAAAGTATATTTGAAAGTTTGCTCGCTGTTTTTTTTTGTAGCCAGGAGGTGGAAAATCTTTTATAGACGGAGTGTGGGACTCCCAGAATAGGTATACCCACTAAAAACCACCTCCCCATGTCGCCCTGCGTGTGCGTGTGCGCGTCTTTGCGTGTCTGTGTGTGTGTGTGTGTGATGTGCGTGTGTGTGTGCAGTGTATGTATGGCTCGGGTACGTGGGGTCGCTACTCCCAAATGGCTGTGAACGTCAGCCACCCCTGCGGGATGCTCACTGGTCTAAATGCATTTTTTGACGATTTTGTTTTTTGAAAATATACGATATTTTATTTGTTGTGAATGTTATAAATTTTGTATTGGTTCGGTCTAAAATATTTGGATACATATGAGCCCTGGTTGTTTTGTAAAGTTTTTTTGGGAATTAAATTTTGAATAAGACTAACTGGAAATCAATGTAGTCCAAATAAAAGTATGGTGTACAACACTTGGTTTACTGAGTAAAATATTTTTTTTTAATTTCTTCATTTTAATAATATTCTAATTACTAAGAATTGATCATTTGGTATCTATCATATTTGTTAAGACATATTTTCTCATAAAATCCAGACAATAATGTTTTAGAAATTTAAAATTAATCACTAATGCAACCAATATATGAAATGAGTTTAATTAATACTTTTCTCCAGTAGGTACTAAAGAAGAAGAACTCCGAACTATTACAGAATATAAAAAAAAACTATTGCATACCAGACCGAGTTGAAAATAATTGTTAATAATGATATAATTCCTATACCTAAAGAACTTATAAACAAAATAATCTCTACTAATCATTTTCTAGAGATTCTGGAGAAACTACATTTAATTTAAACAATATTATTATGTTAAGTTAAAAGTCCTGAGCATTTTCTGCTAAATGTCTATAGTGAGATAGCTATATCGCACGATGTAATCATCCAATCGGGTGATTTAAATAGTGACATTACGTTTCAAAAAAATTCTTCAACAGTTTTATATTTGTTCAAACCATTGTGTGTTACAACGTTTAAATATTGAGGTAAACAAATATTTCCATACATTCTTCAGTATCATTACGACCGAGGTGGAAAGAAGTACCAGGCGGCCAGAGAATCTTGTATACTTTATATACCCAATACAGTATCGAATGTAAAGGGGCTGTTCGAACAATTCTGTTGGGGTAATATGAACGCCAAAGATAGCGCACGTTCTGGTAGACCAATTATCTAAAACGCCGATCAAATCATGTAAATTATCGGGTTGTAAGACACGTACTCACTTATTTCATTGCTCAGGGACTGATGATTAGCCAAAAAACCGTTTGAAGTAATTTTATAGAGCTGGTCTCAAAAAAAAACTCTATGTATCGCTGCCACACGACGCAAAGGAATTGGTGGCTGCGATTCTTTGCTAAAATGTAACAAAATCGATCCATTTTTGAAGAGGAAAAAGATCGAAAGATTAACGGCCAAAAAGGTTTTGATATGTGATTGGTGGAAATGGAAAAAAATCATCCTCTGTGAGCTACTCAGGTTAAATACTGAATTCGGACCTTTACTGTCAAAAACTTGTCAGATTAAGCAGGAGATCAACCAGTAGCGGCTAGAATTGTTAAATAGGAATACTATTATATTCTCCCAAGACATCATTAACAATGCGTTAGAAGTTTCAAGAACTTGGATGGAAAATGCTACTACATCCGCTGTATAGTCTATATGAAGCGCATCCAGCGATTGTCACCTTTTCAAGCATTTTTAAAAGTTTCTTGATGGTACAAGATAGATAGGCTTATAAAAAAATGAGTTAGGTTTTTTCTAACAGGAACGAAAACTTCTTCAATCGCGTAATTTGACCTCTAAAGTGGACAATAAAAATAAAGAAGAATAAAAACGCTCGGAACGTTTTCCTTCATTTAATATAATGAGTCTATCAAAAGGATCCATGATTAACAGAAAATATTATACAGCAATGAAGAAAGAGGAAAACTTTGCGCCAATATTTGCATTAGTGTAAATATAAATTACGACAGAAGACGTACAGGCACGTCTCAGCATAATGAGGCCGTGGCGAAACACTATTGAGTATTCGTGCGCATTGCTTCTGGCCGTCCTTGGTTAAAGATTTGAAAAACCACCTCTAGTGCGAACAAAAGTTAAATTAATTCCATTTGACACTGTTGCGGTGGGTTAATTTGCTTCATTTCCTCAATCGGCGACAAAAAAAGAATTTTTGGTCATGCTAACTGACTTAATTTTCTTACCCGTTGTTAACGCTACAACCAACATTATTACAAAGTTTCTAGAAGAGCAAGTGTTTAATAGGTTCGGTTATCTACAATGTTTAATAAGCGACAACTAACCACAATTCACGTCTAGTAACTGGCGTAAGAAAATACAGCGCTTGGGAGTGTATGCAGACTTCACCCCAGAATACCACCTGCACGCCGACCTCACAGAAAGGAGGAATAAAGAGTTCAAGAAATGCTTGCGAATCAAGCTGCAGGGGCAATACGGCAACAAATGGATTCAGTATAAGCATCCTTTTTGAACTTTGTTCTCGTCCAAATACCGCAACCGGTTTCTCACCCGCCCTTGCATTATTGGGATACGATCTTGAACGTGCAGCAGAACGTGTAATTCCATCAGCCATATCAACTCCTGCTCTACTACACCAGGAAAGGGATAGTCGCATTAAAGATATCAGGCAACATCAGAGGCACGTTAGGGCCGCTTTGTTACTCATAGCTGGCACTAACTACATGTTCCAGAATTCACCACCAGAGATCTCGTCACAACACAAATCCGGGTCACTAAGGGGACGGGCAAGAGGACAATAATAATAGTCTCGGCCTATTTCTCCACATCTCCATCGCCAGAAGTGGTCAAACACCTCATCACTTGATGCAAGAAGGGTAAGAAGCACCTTATCCTGGGCTGCGACACCAACGTGCACCATATTGTATGGGGCACGGACATCAACACAAGAGGTGAGTCGTCAGGGAAGTGTCCTGGTGGAACAACGAACTCGCTGGCCAAAGGCCAGAATAAGGCGTACTTTCAATAGGGCCAAAGCCTCTGTAGAGTGGGAGGAGTATAGGAAGGCTCTCATAGAGTAGAATAAAGAGATCCAAAAGGAGAAAATCCATGAGGAAAACTTGGAGGATTTTCTGTGAGGCGATAGATGATCTACCTCCTTGTTAGGGATCACACACATGGCATTATACTGTTAGAAAAAGTCCAACGGCAAATACATTAGAACCCTAGAAGAAAGTCTAAGAGTACTCTTAGAAGTCCACTTTCCTGGGCCCCGCGAAATTAACAGTGAAGATCTACCTGCCGTCGGATTTGAGGTAGAATGCCCTACCAGAGAAAGTAAAAAACTGACAAAAAGAATATTCACTCCAAACATAATAACATTAACGATCAATGGCATTAAGGTGTTCAAATCCGCGAGCGCAGATGGTATCTTTCCGGCTCTCCTGCAAAAGGGAGGGGAGGATTAACTACCGCGTCTCACCCAAATATTCAGAGTTAGCTACTCTCTTTTCTCGAAAATCGATGGAGAAAATCATTGACAGAAATATTAGGGGAATAGCGCTCCAGGGCTTTCCCTTTCGTAAATACCAATTAGCCTATCAAGCAGGCAAATCAACTGCAAATGCCTACTAACAGGTGTAATAGAGAAGAGCATCGCAAATAAAGAAGTGGCTGTGCATTTCACAACACCTCCTACGAATCCCTATATACGGCCTCTAGGGCAAGAGGAATTGATACCTCCACATCGACATGGATCCAAGCTATGCTCAAAGGTCTCAAAATCACATTGTCCATTGGTGATGAGTCGGCAACTGGGTTCGCAGTAAAGGGGTACCCACAAGGTGGGTTTCTATCGCTGTTTCTATCTGCTGTGGTCACTAGTTGTCGATGAACAAATGTCAGTATTAACAATTAACGGTTTTGGCATACAAGGCTATGCTGACGACATCGTTATCATAGTAAGGAGAACGCATGACGACACGGTGTCTAACCGCATGCAGACAGCCCTTCGAAAAGTAAGTACATGGTACTTACAGAAGGGACTTATCATCAACGCCTGAGGTGAGGCTTAACTGGAAAACTCATGTAGACAACACCACCGCCAAAGCAGTAAGGACACTAGGGTCCTGCCACAGACTATTTGGCAGAAGTTGGGGTTTATACCCCAAGATGATATATTGGCGTTTCATAACGGTCGTAAGACCAATAATCACCTATGGTTCCGTGGTCTGGTGGACAAAGACAACGGAGATCTCAACTAAAACAAAGATCAGCAAGGTTCAACGGCTGGCATGTCTGGGTATTACAGGGGCTATGAGCACGTGACTTACTTGAGCAATGGAGGCCATGTTAAAACTCACACCTCTGCACCTGCACGTGAAAAAAGAAGCCCAAAGACCAAATTATAAGTAACTGCGACCTCGAGTCAACGATTGAAGTGGGCATCCATGGGTGCCAAGATGTTGAAGCAAAAGTCAGGCAGTTACAATGTTCCTCAATGGTTTGGTTCACTGACGGATCCAAAACGGATAATGGAGTCGGAATCGGCATCACTGGCCCTCGATTCGGGCCGATCCCCATCGATATTTCAGGCAGAAATCGAGGCCTTGAACACATGCGCCCACGTATGTTTAGGAAGGGGCTACAACAAAAGGAGGATATGCATATGCTCTGTTACCGGCGTTCAGTTTACCTGAACGTGGTAACAAATGCGTAATTATATTTTAATCCATTTTACGAGCTACCCATTGCTCCTAATAATAATTTGCATAAATTCCGCATTATTGAAATAATCCAAACGAGATAATTTTCCAAAATGTGCAGCTGCCAGTGTGTAACAATAGGACGGGCCCTTTTCGGCGAAGAGGATCATTACCTGTTCCCGGAATTGCGGGGCCTACGTGACCGAAACAAAGCCGCGTCACCGAAGACCACCATATAAAACCAGGCCCGACCATCGCTCTTTACCAGTCGTCTGCCATCAGCAGCGGTGGTCAGCCTGGTCGGCTTTGCCGATCCAAGCCTCTTGTCTACTTGTATATATTGTATATTTTCTCTGTCTATAACTCTGTCTTTTATAATATATCTCTTCTTCTCCGGCCCTATGTTTAATTTACACACTTTCTCTTGTTCTTTACTCTGTTTTCACAGCTAGCCGGTGCCCATACGTTGACGTGGCGTGGAAGCCCAAGCAAGTATCACCGAAGGGAAACTGTTTAATCGAAGCCTGCGGCTGCTAATCGATGGTGAGCCTCGCCAGGGACCCCTGGGCCGCCTCCAGTGCGTGTTGGTTCCAGAAAGTACCGTCGGTGCTACTTCCTTGCCAGTCCGCCACGAGGACGTCTTCCGCGTCCTCCGTTAACAGCTCGGACAGTCAGGCTGCATAAAGTGCAATAAAATCGCCTACATGCAAGTCTAAATCTATTTGGGGGTGCAAACTATCCCTAAAACAGCTGGCCAGGAATAAATCGCCGATAGCCTCGCTAAAGAGGGCTCTAAAACTCCATATTTTGTACCAGAACCTTACCGTGCATTAACAAAAGTCATCATTAAGGGGATGATCCAGGAAAGGAAAAATACTACCAAAAGTGCCCACCTGAGGAGCACGCCTGCCACGCTTGTGGCAGGCAAAAAGTTTTATCGCCTACCGCCTGATAACCCGAATCTGCCCTCTGATATACAACTTTACTAAGATGAGACAGACAACAGATACCAACTGCAGATTCTGCAACAAGGCACAAGAAACAGCAGAGCACCTACTGTTCCTATCTACTATCGTAGACTATGTAAAACGTTTAGACATTGAGGGACTCAAGTAGGTCAGGGATAATTACAAATCATCTCTTAGGTCGAGGAAATTTCTGAAGGCTCAAAGGCCATACGACCCACCGAAACCATAACCTAACATAACATAACGTCAGAAGCGATATAATCGTAGATACGACTAACCAAAAGAGCCGCCACAATTTACGGAAGAACAGCATGTGGTCATTTGCAATTAGCCAATCAGGAATAATTAGAATCCTTCCGGTTTTGCGGCTAAATATCACATTCGAGAAGTCTTTTCGGCTGGTAATTGTCGTATCAATCGAGATGAACACAATTCGTTAGTTAACATAGTTGATATCAGGCCAACTTTAGCCACTCTTGGCGATATGGAAGAAGTGGGTGACCTACATCTGGTCCCGTAGAATACCTATCATCATAGACGTTGGCGTTATTTAAACACTAAACCGCATAACAAAAGACATGCTATAAATAATCGTGCCAATTCGTAATAAACACTCTCTAATCGTCGGGCTTTATGACCTCGAATATGTATTACTTAGAAGAACAAGAAAACTTCGAATACATAGATTATCCACTCGACGCACAGTGTGGGATTTTGCGAATCCAGGAGGAAAAAAGTGCTAAAAACAACATATAAAATATTTACTTATAACCCGTTAAATGCTTAGCTGAGGTACTAAATATGCCATTAGCAAAATATAAAATCTGTACATGCCCGGCTTTATTGTCAATCGTTCGACAAAAGAGGTTAAATATTTGTCACTTCAAAACCGCTTCGCAGTCATTCCTTACGCGTAAATTGTGAAGGTCGTATTATATAAAGTATTTATTTGTGACAACATTTTTGCCATGGATAATTTACATCAAGGTATGTAGTTTATATTGTACCCTAAGAAAGATTCCTCAATTATGTATTTTTAATAAAATTTTAGCAAAGAATATTCGATAAAAAATCAGAAATTACATAGAAGTGGTGATTTCATTAGACTGCCAAAATTTTTGTACACCTTTGTACGCCATGATTTTATATTTTTTATAATTTTGGATCCATTTGGAATATATACAATAAAATTTTGAGTGCGATAAATTGCGTATTTCAAAGATATCCAAGTGTTAAAAAATGACGATAATAACCCACGATCAACTTCTTCTGCGACTGAAAATGACTTGTGGATTACCTTAAAAGTAAATTTAACATACATCATTGTTCTCAAATAACGTAAGATGAATTAAGCCGTACTGTTTATTCGTTCATGATCAGATTCAACCAAAGATGGAAGGCGTATCATCGCAATAAAAATATGTTTTTAAACAGTTCAATAATTGATTAAATACTACCGTTACAATAATTAATTTGGATGCACCCAGTACAAGTGGAATCCAGTCTGCAAAAAAAGTAGGCTTCCGAAAAAAGACTTTAGTTCAAAATTAAGTTGAGGAAATCTGGCAAAAGAAATGCTGCTTCTATGTTGCAGCAATTGCTTTCAAGTCCAAAAAGATGAACTAAAGGGAATAGAGCTTTTCATACCACAGGCCAACAAACACCTCAGTATTCTGCAGAAGAAGCATTGGCATTGATAAGTACAACAAAATTAACGTACAGAAAATATGAAATTATTAGAAAATTCGCATTAGATAAGCAGCTAGAAATATATGAATCCTACGACAAAATAAAAAAACTATGTAAAAATGTATATACATTTCTGTAGAAATATGTGTGCATTATATTTTACAAACTTATTTTACGTCCTAAATTAATTAATACAATTAAAAAAGATGTTTTATTATAATTTATAATTTTTTCCAGCCAGATTTGTAAAATCCCACACTGTGCGACGGGATAAGAGTATCCGGTTATCCAGTGTTGCCAATGTTTCGTTTGCCATGGAGGAGCTTCCAAGCAAAACGACTTAAAACCCAAGGCGTCGAGACAACTTGCGGTCACCTGCCTAATAATGGGTAGCCTTCACCACACCACCTAACCCATTGGGGCGCTCAAAAAAATATGATACGGTTGTGCCAGTGTACTCGGCAGTCCAACAATCCGAATTATAGAAGAAGAAGCCAATATTCTAACACCAAGAAGCCAGTGATGTTTCTCTGAATATTTCACTTACTAAGCTGAACACAACACCTGAGTGCCCCGGGTGGCAGTACTCAGTGATACAAACGTTTCACGTTATGGGAGGTAATCAGAATTGCAAGAATTATAGAAATGCTCATCAGTGTTTGGAAGTGCAACCTTCCAGGGTGACATTAGTAGCTGAAGAACTTATACAAGTGATAGTCGTGCTTCTTCACAAGAGCATTGCAGTTTACAGAGGAACTAAATATCTTATACTTTTATCTGGTGTAAAATTTGTTTAGTTATCCATGTTTAATGGGTATTTTTAGCTTGCTTATTTACCATAGGTTTTTGAAGCTTATACATGTAATTCATTTTTTTTCTATAACTTAAATTATTTCATCAATATTTTTCAATCTATTTTATTTTACTCATATTTTTATAGGTCTGAAAAAAAATCTCTTTAGCTAGATATTTATTGTATCTATTGCGTTTTGCTATTTTGACATATTTTATTATTAATATGTTAAACTATTGTTGCGTACTTATTTATTTAGTTGATAGATATAGGAATAAGAACACGAATCTACGGTGGTCGCACTCCCGAAAATTATTTGATTTGCGATACATCAAGCGAGGTAAAATGTTTTACAAACACAGTCCTGTGATCCACGACAGAGCGGAGAAGTTCTTAAAAGCATCGAACTGGTTGATTAATAAAAGTCGAATTACAGAGATCTTTGAGCACTTTCTGAAATTGGTATATGTTTAATTTCAATCTAAAGTCCTGGAAAAGGAGACTATGTATTTTACCTTATGTATTTATTCCCTCCGGACAGCACTTTAAATTGCCGCCGACTTGTAATTACACTTTAACCCGAGAGCACTCTAATCACAATATTTACATTTTCTCAAATTAAATTATAATGCAATAATAAAAAATGTACGTAAAATCTAAATTACACAGAGAACGAACAAACTATACAAAAATGATATAGCTTCTTCGCATTTCTACTTATGTTGTGAATTAGTTATTAGGGCAGAGTGACCGACTTATTGTATTACGAAATATATTTTGGTGCTGAGATGTTATTAGAACTTTAAAATTAATTTCTTGCTCATACAGACAATCTATATTATTATTTATTCGCTAAATGTATACATTTTGAGTGCATCAATGATTAATAATGTGCCTCGAAATGTATACATTTAGCGAATACTAAATATTTTGTGAAAGAGAGTGTTACCATTATTTTTCTGTGTAATTATCAAATCTATCTTCACGTAAATCTCAAAAGCACGTTTCTATATGATTTTAGTTTAACACATCCATAAATGATGCACTACTTATTTCTTTGTATTCAGAGAGTTAACCCCATGCCTGAATAGCAAACTGATTATAACATATACTTCATTTAGGATACATTATATGCTTTTTAAATATTATTTATTCTAGACAACGGGACTATATTCTACGTTATCTAGTAGATAACATAATTTAGGAATCATATTAGGAAGTCATATTTTAATTGACTGCAAAATTTTCTAGAAACATACATGTATATTACGAGAGTGATTTGGACACTAAGGAGAAAACCGAATGGTAAGAAGTTTTTGTAAAGAAAATTTAATAGTAGTATCCGTCCAAGTGAGATGATATCGCATGTGTTAGTTTTTCCTCTTGATCCACTGTCTTTATTCCATCTAGAAATTAAATTAAAGTTGTCTTACAAGTTAATTAAATCAATTAGACAAGATGCATTAAAAAATAGATCATTACATAAGTTAGTATGGGACAGCATTTACAAGAAATCATTATTGAACATTGGGAATAAAAGTGGAACGAGTTTATAGGATACCAGAAGTTGCAGCAAATTTATCATAGTATACAGATAAATAACTTATTTAACTTATTTAACATACTTGCATCAATAGAAAACAATGTCATAGAGAGAGAAACTGTAACATGTAATATAGATGCACTGTGTACAATTATTTATATTTATAGACGTGTTGCGTAACAGTTGCAAAGATTTATAATTGTAGACCGACTCATCATAAAAGGAGGTTGTTTTTTGAATATAATTTTTTGCATTATTTCTAGCGACTTTAATTCTGATTTAGATAAGCCTTAATAGATGAGACAATTATTAAATAACCTCTATAATACTGCTCAATATAAATTAGATAGTTTCTATGACAGCTAGAAGTACCAAGATTATTTGGCCCTAACCTTCATACCTCTAGCTGTCATAGAAACTATACTTAATGACATTAGAATTATTACACCCAGATGGATTTATTTATTTAAATTGATTTTTTGCCAACATGATAGCCTTATATCAAGAATGAAATGATCACATTTTCAAGAAATTTTATTAACAATCTAAAAAAATAATAATAATGTGTTTGGCGATACCTTTGCTGTATATACTCCTGTAGACGTCTGGGCATCGACAAAATGAGATGGTCGATGTCTTCTTGTAGCATCTTGTTCCAAGGAACTTGAATTTCATGGATCAACTGTGCTGGAGTCTGTGGAGAACGGTGCAAAGATAATAGTCTACTTCCCATGATATCCTACACATGTTCAATGGGATTTAAACCCGGCGAACGGGGTGGCCATGGCAAAACATTAACACCAGCTTCATGAAGAAAGTTCATACTTCGATTAGCAATATGGGGACGTGCGTTATCTTGCTGAAAAAGTATGTCTGAACGGTCATCTAAATAAGGCAATAAAGTCGGTCGTATGATGTCTTCAATATAACGCGCAGCTGTCATACTTTTTCGAATGAATTAAAAAGACGATAGACTATCATAAGCAGTAGCCCCCCAAACCATTATTCCAGCAGTTCTGTGTACATGTCTCTCAATAGCAAACCTAAGATCAGGTCGTTCTCCATGGTAGCGTCGTACCCTTCTACGGCCATCATGCGTGCCTAGACAAAATCGTGATTCATCGCTGAATACGATTCCAAATGCTGCCGTTCTCTGCATCAATTCAACCTTTGGCGGCAGTATCTCGCTGTCAGAGGAAGTAATAATCTTAGACGGTATGAAAGAAGAGCAAAGGATTGAATGCGGCGATATAGGTTTCGCATACTAACGATATTACCTTCTTCTCCAAACCATTGATCACCGATTTGACGCGTAGTAGCCAAACGGTCTGGCAGGGCTATTTGTCTTAAGCGCCGATCTTGATGTTTTGTAGTAACCCTTAGTTGACTAATTGGCCTTCTTCTTGCTCCTCTACCTTCTACTGTCCACACCTGACATACGCGCATTACAGTCGTATGCAGTCTTAGGACTCCAGGCATTTTGTTTAAGCTTAACACAGTCAACGGAAACACGAAAACTAAAAACATCTGTACTAAACAGCTCCTATAAATAGTTTTATTAAAAAAGAAAAAGTGAAATAATTTTTTTATCACAGTAAATATAAAAAGCACAATTAAATATTGTTTCCCTTCAACAACAGCTATGGACCGATTTCAATCTCGAATCGAGATTCCCTATTTCCAAGTGTGCACGCTGATGAGATCCAAAAAGATCGAACCGGTCCGTGGCTGATGTTGACGGGGAACAATATTTAATATGTATATTACTATTATTATTATCGCTGTTGACAGATCCCTTCAATGTTGATGGTTATCCACCCATGTAGGATCTAGTGCAACGTATAGACAAAAGATGGCATCTTTATGGTTTTATCATAAAAGGCACAAGGCTGAAATTGTTATCAACGTATGTTTTAAATATAGTGACTATGTTGAACAAAAGTATATAAGAGTTTATGTTTTATTTTCAAACTCAATATATGGGTTGCTTTAGCAAACATCATTAGGGATTACCTGGATTATGCCTAATAGTCTGATATTAGAGGGGTTAAGTAATGGGTTAGAATGATTACGATTTCTATTAATACGCTTAGGGCCGACCTTTCTGTCACAAGAATATGTTGTTCGGTAGCCTTCTTAGGCTGGGAAAAATGAAAGCAGCCATAGTTTATCATAGTCGACAGATTGTATAGTAAATTTTGGTTGATGTGTCAACTGTGCTATCTTGAACTTTTAAGCCCTTGCTACGTATTTCAGCTTAGCTGATTGGGAATAATTCATTATCTAATAGATAAATGCAGGTTGAGCTTGTGGAAATGGGAAGTTTGTTTATTATAATCAGATTAAATATGTATTTTCGTAGGATTTATGACAATACTTCACTTTAAACACTACTCGTAAAGAGTTCCTATGTGCTGTATTTTCTGTGTCATTTGCAAATTGTAGAATATAATGTGAGGGTTTAAAATAGTTGTATAATAGACATAGTGAAGAAGGAGACAAAATTATTTTGTTTAACCACTTTATTTTAAATTACACGCTAACAGCTACTCATTATAAAACATAAAGTGTTTTAAAATTACGAAATCAAACCTATTCATACAAAGCAGTTAAATTATGTCAATATGGTCGTTAAGCAGGGGAATCCCCGGGTTAGTCTTGGCTTTAAAAATTTCAATCGTTTCTAGTAAATCCGTCTTACGGCCCTTATCCGTTAAGTGGATTACTAAAAACACATCTGTTCCGAAAGGGTAATTTGTTTCCAGTAAATGGTTTGCTAAGGTTGAATTATTATTTTTATGACAAAATGATTTATCACGTTCGTTTAATTTTCAAATTACGACTAGATTGGTCAATATACACGCTTTTACATTAAGTACAGATTAGTCTATAAATTGTAGATTTATTCATAATCCTATTTCCGTTTTACAGTTCAAAATTGTAGTATCTAATTTTTTATTGATTTTTGAGCTGAAAATTCCGATTGTTTTGAATGAATTTTACTGATTCCGATGATGCATATAAATATTTATTAAGCCGCTTAATATCAATTCTATTGATTAATTTTTCTTGATGGTCGCTTCTGTGTATCCATTATTAATTGCGATATTTTATATTGTGCGGACTTCGTTGCTAAAGGCTCGTGGACTTAAATATATATTAAGGACTCTTTCTTATTGTTTTCTTATATTGTCATTTCCATCGTTGTAATATTATTATACCGGGTGGTGCGTCGACAAACGTACTATAGGAAATTCAATGTATTTTTATAAATGTGCCATTATTTTCTTCCCAAGCCATTTTAGCAGAAAACCCCAAGAGAGCCATTTTGTAGATATTAAAATATCCTTGGCATAACAATATTTTTAGCATTTTGCGAAGTATAATGTATACCGTGTTTCTTTGAATTATTGTTTAAGGTTTCTATGCTTTACTTCCAAACTTTGTATATAGGTTGTCTATGAGAACATCAATAGGGATTACCTGGGTTATGTTTTATAATCTATTATTAGGGGGGTTAAATAATGGGTCTCAAGGATTACGAATTTTTATTAATACCTGGAATACTGACCTTTCCGACATAAGAATGTTTAGTTGGGTAGCTTTCTTAGACTGTGAAAAGTAGATGTAGCCATAGTTAAGCATAGTCGACAGATTGTATTGTAAAATTCTGGTTGTTATGTTAACTGGGATACCTTAGATTTTTTAAATGTCGAGCCTTTGCTACGCATTTGAAGCTAATTGGGAATGAGGTTTTAAGAATAATTCATTATCTCATGGGATTCGTAAATAGATACAGGTTGAGGTCGTAAAGATGAGATGTTTTTTTATTGTAATCAAATTGAAGGTAGCAGTATTTCGATGGAATGTGATAAAGAGTTAGGTTTTCTTAGGGTATATAAGAATTCTTTATTTTAAACACTACTTCTTATTGCGATTAATGGGGGACTGGAGTGACGAAACAGCTGCTAGTAAAGAGTTTCCATTAGTTGTAAGTGCCGTTTCATTTACAAATTGTAGTGAAGTTTTTAAATAGCTGGTACAGGACTTATAATGTTATAGCAAAGAATAAGACAGTTTTTGTGTATAATAGAGGAGATCCTTGGGGAACACCATGTGATGAGAAATATTAATTTCACTGAATTATTCACCTTAACATGAAGCGTTCTAGTGGAAAGAAATTGTTATATTAAATTAATTAAATTTGTTGGGATGCTTGTTTAAATGTTACAAATGTTTGTAACATTTAAACAGGGGCCTTTTCAGTCAAACTAAATCGAATGCTTCTTTAATATCTAAAAATACAATGGCAGAATTATTTATAAGGTTTACCCAGTAAGTACTGATCCCTAATCATCTGAATGTTAGCTCAGACTTTGAACAACCCTAATGACTACAGTTGTTCTTTTATAAATCATTTATGCATAGGATTGCTAATGCTCATCTCATGAAATTTTGCTGTTCTCTTGTTAGGGCTGATCTTATTTATTTATACTCATTATTATTTATTAACAATAAATATAACAAATAAATAAGAAAAATGTAGAATAGTTTTCATATTCTGCTTCTCAAGGTAAACACAAGTTTTTAATATATTCCCAATAGAACTCTTCTACTATAAATTTATATGAATTGTTAGAATATTTTTTTTAAAGTGAACTTGTGTAAATAAAATTAATAAAATCGATTCTGGATAGAAATTATGTTACAACGGGTTTGGTGAAATTTTCATATAACATTTAAATCTATCACTGTAATAAGATATTTGTTATCTCTAAACTAAGGCAAGAAAGTATGGTTTAATAATTAGTGATATTTAAAGATGTTCTACAACCAAAAAGTAAATATTAAGGTAATTATTTATGCGTCCAGTTATATTTCCAAAAATTTTATCAGGTCCTCTCTGAGTAACTACATACTATATCTCGCAAATTCTGGGTTTATTCTTAATATTTCAAGGGTTTCAAAGCACTCCAGTGTAAATGCGAAGGTGATAGAATTATTACATAATGACTTAATATAAAATGAGCCTCGAAGCTCGAAGAACCACATAGTCGATAGCCAAATACTACTACCACTACTACTTAATAATAATCAATATAGGATTGTCATTTGTAGTCACTTGGTTATACTGATATCTTTGATATCTATGTTATTTAAAGCATCATAATTTCAGAAATCCATTTCGTGGATTGTATTAATATCTGTATGTTGTTCTCCGCCATAGTTATGAACGTATTCGTCGTCATAGATGAATGTCATTGCTGCTGTCTCTTGTTCGGCAGGGAAGTATGAGGTTTTTGAAAAATTTCGTAGACTCCCTCGAGGTTTTTCAAGTTGCTCGATCTTGCTAAAAAAAGACTCTTCTAATATCAACATTACGCCTTGTCAACTCTGGAGGGAAAAATGCACGGTGACTTACTAACATTGCCGCCCTAACTCGAGCCACATTTTCAGGAGTTCTAACACATCTTCTCTTCTCTACCTCGAGATACTCCAGGCTTTAACGATCCTCTGTACCCACTTCAGGATGCTGAAGAACTCGACCTTGTCTTCCAAGATTGAATTGTGTTCGAAATATGCGTTCTGTAGCAACCACAGAACGCCAAGTTTCGATGTAAGTGTCGTAAACAAATACTAGTTTCTCTGGCTGCCACGGTTCCATAACGACTAAAGCAAACCAAATGACGGGTGGTCACATATCAACCATTCTGAAAACGTTAGGCTGTCCCTGCGCTGAGTTATACGGGTTTCAAAAATATCATACTTCCCTGTCTTACCCTGTAGATGGTACTGATAGCGTTTCATATGCATGGTTAGGAATATATACACTCATAGGACTACTTTAGGTATTTTCCAAAGGATCTCTGTTCTATGTGGGTATTTCAATTTTGCTTTCTGCCTAGAAATATACGCAGTTGTCATCAGAGCATCATGGAGATTCAAATTATCAATCGTTCTCCTTTATTTAGGGATATAGGTTAATCTTAACCGTTGCTTACTATCGAAAATACGTTATTCTGACATACATTCCTAACAGCTAGAAAGTTAGATCAGAATCTTCATAACCTACCTCCCGCAGATAACCTTTTGCAACTTAACTAATGGTGTCCTCGATTGTTATTTTAGCTGTTCTCAATTTCAGCATCTAGAAATTCTACACGCAAAATTGTAATTATTTTAGGGAAAGTGGATTTCTCAAAATTGAATATTTCTTAGGAAAAGTGATTTATTAACATGCTTAATTACTTTAGAAGTCGAACCTATATTGACTTTATATCTTATCAACATGAATTTTCCCCTCAATCTTATTATTAGTAAGAAAAAAATATGTGTATTTATTGTTATAATCTTTTTGTATATTTGTTAATTATTCTTATATATCTCCAATATTTTATGTTCTCCAAAACTAGTCATATTCTTAGTGTTATAATTTTGTTGAGTTATTAATCAGCTTTTTGCTAGGGAGGATATCCTTACCGTAGTCTAGCGTAGTCTCCACTTATGCGGACTAGGGTTGTCCACACGTTTAGGGATTCTTAGGGCAAAATGTGGGAAATATTATTTTAAAATTTTCGGCATTCTTACATGTAAATTTTGTCAACCACTTGAAGCCAGAATATTTACTTAGGGGGTTGAAATGTTATTGAATAACAATCATCATTTATTAGAAATAGAATTAATAGCACGCGTAATTTTTGCAAATCAACCCTCATGGTATTGTACCAGAAATATCGAGAATAGATTTAATGTTAATGTGTGGAATTGTAATGTGCTATTTTATTACTTCATTTATATGCTTGAAGGTGGTCGTCTTAACGCACAACATTATTTGGAAATTTTGTAAGTTAGCAAGATTGCAGAGAATTTATTTGCAGAATGAAAGCATGGTCAGATCTAAATTTTATAGGTCACAACATATGGGTTAGATCAAGGAGTTGGTCTATAAGACGAAACTTACAGAGATACTCGTTAGTGTCCAAGTGAATGTGGCCTTCGTAAAACGTTAACTTTGGAGTGGTTAGGAATGATATCCTAGAAAGAAACCAGAATAAACATAACAAAAAGAGAAGAAGACACATAGAAATTCCTCAGAAGACAAAACCGTAAAATAAATAGAATACATTAATCAGCCAAGTTTGATTCCTCCATACAAAAAGCGATAACAGACTGACTTTCACTTTGCACCAAAACTTAAACAGCACGATTGTATAAATCATTTAAAGGATAATGTTTTAAAAAATCTTAAATGTTTACTAAATAACATCCAAACATCCGGAGGAATACTTATCTTTCAAAATGTCTATGCTAATAGAGGATAAGGAAAAATGGATTAATCCCAATATTTGGCCGAAATACGTGTTTATTTCTACTTTTTTATACCGCATCGTCAACAAACAAAAGGAAAAATAAATAACTGAAATGAGGATTAAGGAAAAACACATCAGCATTCTGGTAAAATCAATTTTGATTTTTTAATAAAGAGAATGGTTGCGATCGTTACTACATGGTAATCAATATTTACACTGAATTGAAAAATTCACTATGTTTTAACCACAAATAATTATTGTAAAAATATTATACAACGTGTAGGCACAATTATATAAATCTAAACAACACAGCAAGACTCGAGTTTCGACGTTTTATCGTCATTATCAAGTGAATTATAAATTGATGAAATTGTGATTTTATACTAACTATTTTGGGGTGAGGGAATATACCTGCCGATAATTGTTTGCGGATTATCTCGGGAAGGTAGTACCAGATTAAGAGCAGATCGAACTAATATTTTCGCCACTTTTTAAACCGGTACTACCCTCCCGAGATAATTAGCGACAGGACAATGAATTAACAATGTGGAATTCACATGTAAGAAGTAGAATTTTTAATATCTATGGTTAAAACCATCTAAATTATTAGTTTGCAGACATTTATTTTGTAAATATTGTAATAGAAATTCAAGATGAAATAAACCTTAATAAGTATATGACATATATCCATAAAAGCTTTTTCACTTGACCTGATCTTAAGTTTAAGAGACATACTGTATAACTAAATTTACTATATATTAATGTTAATATAGATGTAATATATCAGCATATTGTAAATAACCTGCATTTACATTTCCATCATCACTGCATATATTGCGTGGTATAATTTAGCGTTGTAATTTGAGATGGACTATGCTTGTACTACGAAAGGTAGACAACTAAATCTGTGTTTCATGTAAATTCACAGCATCGTACATTCCGCACCGGCCACATTCTGCCACACACCGCGGTTTTCCTTTTATCTTTACTCAACGCAAATCGCCCCAGAGTCCTTGTTCCTGACTAATTTATGGACTCCACCATCCAGCCTAAGTAAATGGTACATTTTTTTTCCAAAATTAATGGCCACTCGAGGAAAAACCACTCTGGAATAAAATAACAGAATGCACTATAACTAATTGCAAAGAGATTTTTTTTATGTTCCGGAAATGAATTGAGTGTTGTAACACATAATATAGTCGTAAAAATATTGTTAATTAGGTTTATTTTATGTATTGTGTGTGTAAATTTATATAAATTATTTTTTTTAACGTACATACGAACAAAATTAATTCAATGAAGTTGACGATTATAATTTTAGATGTATGGAATTTTATAAAAAATATGATGAATAGTGTAACGTTTATATTAAAATATAACTTTGAAAATACCACAACAATCCCTTAAAATTAATTAAATTCTGCGTATGTGCATGCATTAATTTGTGTTAGTTTTAAATTCCCTGCTGTTATTACATGAAATTTTAATTAAAATTATTTGTCAACTCTGGATTTTTATTTTTAAAAGAGGAAAATGTTTTTTATTAATTACGTTACCTTCATTATTTATGTTTTAAACTATATTCACATAATGACAGTGTAGTTGTGGAATATAAAAAACATACTGAAATAGTAAATTGCATGTCTAAGTTATATTTTTTCCGGTGTAATATAATAAAATGAATTCTGGAATTCTGGTGGAGGCGCCGGGAGATCTCGCAGCCATTTGCTAATACCTATACTTAAGTGTATGTCGCCGGAATTAGTGTAATTATCCTAAAACGCGTCCCCGAAATTGCCCACGTAATCTAGATTTGTTACATTTCAGCACCCAAAATTGTTCCCTTGCACCACAGCTTGCACTGCATCATCATCAAAACTATAAGAACACTTTGTGATTTATTTTTTTTACATTTTAATTGATTGAGTTAATTTTTAAAATACCGTACAGAGAAGTAGAACATAATGCATATTCATGTGTAATTTTATATTTATATAAAAGTAGGTGAGAATTAAAGAATAAAAGCTTAATTAGATATAAAATCACAAAAGCCTCCTTACAGTAATACGTTGTCTTTATCAATTAGCGAGGGATGAAAATACACATTATCATGTCAAGTTATTAATTTAATTATATTTTTACTGAATAAAGTAATTTAATGATTTAACGATTTTCAAACCAGAGTGGAGGTAAATTTATCAGGGAGAAGTCAAATGGAACTCAAATGGAAAATGGTG
Source organism: Ontholestes murinus (assembly GCA_963969525.1). Taxonomy (NCBI): domain Eukaryota; kingdom Metazoa; phylum Arthropoda; class Insecta; order Coleoptera; family Staphylinidae; genus Ontholestes; species Ontholestes murinus. The sequence continues at coordinate 49,033,420 of OZ018393.1, read as the reverse complement.
ATGTGGCCATTTTAGTCCTTTCCCTCTATTTTACAATTACTTGGTATTTGAATTGAATTTCATTTAACATATAGTTTATTAGCAATAATATATAATAATAAAAAATATTTTTCTCGCAAGTTAAGAACTTCATGAAAAACATGTTTTAATAAAATTGGTTCAGTTTTTCATTCTCTTTAACTTTTATTTGAAAACTCATGTCTATTTTTTTTTAATTTCTTAAATTTTAAAATTTGTTTGAATAAATCTGTTAAATTAATGTTATATATATTTACGTTTTACAACTTTCAATTAAAACCCTCGCTTATGTTTTACTGATTGGAGGGTGGGTTAGAGGCCGCCCACCCACCCTACATATGCATATTAACGCCTCGCGGATTGCAATAACTTTAATTACAAAATTTGAAAAGTCCAGAATAAAAGTTATTTGAAACGTATTTCTAAAATTAAAATTAAAATTAAATTAAAAATGTAGAAATTTTTTGTAATTTAGAAGCAAAATTCTTACAATTTTGAAGAAAAATTTGCTAAAGATACTAGAATTGAAATATGTTTGTAAAACTAAGATAAGTATAGAAATACTTATGAACAATTATTAGAAGAAATCTGAAAAAAATGACTATAATATTCCAATAATCTGGAAAGGAAACGGTTGAAGAAAAACATTACAAAAAAACAACTCTGATAAGAGTTGAGAATTACAGATTTCGAAAAAAACTTCTGATCTAAAAAAAATATTCTAAAACATTTTATAAACCCGAAAGAGAAACCCAAAGAAAACTCTGAGAATTTTAAATTAAAAGTTCATTTAGAATTCAATAGAAACTTTAGAATTGTATGGAAGAAAAATATCAAAAAGTTCAAGAATCATTAAAAATGAAATTCCCAAAAATGTTCCTAAAAAATTCTGAATAAATTAAAAGTCTATATAAAAATTATTACTGAAAGAAAAATCTTACAATTTAGAAAAGGTATGTGCGAATATTCAGAAAATGAAATTTCAATTTAATTTCTAGAAAGTATTACTAATAAAAAAAATTAGAAATTTATTGTACTGAAATTTTTACAAAATTCCCATAAGATAATTCAAAAAATTGTGACAAATTATCTAACACGGAAAGAAAAATTACATAAAAATTCTAGAAATTCTCAAAAGAAAAATGGAAGGTTGTTGAACCTCTAAAACAATTTCAAAGAAAAATGCTACAATATTTTAGGAATTCAAAAGAAAAACAAAAAATCTCTTACAATTTAGAAGATATATTCCTTAAAAATTATGTAGAATTCAATAGAAAAATTAGATTTTTTTTCAAAAAAGAAAATTCTACGAAATCTATAAATTTGAAAGAAATACTGGTATTCTACAAATTTGAACAAACCACTGAAATCAAAATCATCAAAATAATTAAAAACGCTCCAGATATGAGAATTAAGATGTAAAAATGCAAATTGGAAGAGAATAAGAGCAACACTGACGAGAATGAAGTCAACTTTTTTTGTGAATTCTAAAAAAAATGAGAGAACAGTTCTTACAAAACAAGAAACAATTCTTTCAACATTGATAGCTACATGCCGGAAAAAATAACAAAAATTAGAGGAAAATATTTTAAAAACTCTCAAAAAATATGAAAAAAATAAGATCCCGAAAAATTTTGATAAAATAATATATTTATTTATAAAATTTTTATCTGTCTATTATATTAATTCCAAAGAAAAGTTACGGATATATTCTACGAATTGGAAACATTTGGAACAGACATTCTGGAACATTTAGAAAATGTAAATTACACAAATGTAGGGCTAAGAAATTATAAAACTATTTGAAAATTATTTATTTCTTAAATAACAGCATAAATGATAAAACAAGTTTAATAAAATTCTTTCAATTTAAAAGGAAAATTCTTATAAGTTAATAAAAAAATTATTTCAAAATGATAAGAAACTTGCTGAAAAGTTCTAGAGATCTAGAAGCAAAATTAGTATTAGACTGATAAATCTTTAATAAATCTGAAAAAAATTCTAAAAATAAAAGTAAAATTTAGAAAAGTAATATTAAAAAATTTCAAATAACATAAAAGCGAAACATATTTAAAATATAACTAATAAAAAAAATTCTGAAAGTAGAGAATTATTATAAAATTAAAGAAATATTAATATGCAAAATACTAAAATTACCGAAAAGAGCATTCTTGAAAAATGCAGATGAGATAAAGCAAGAAATATATAAAGTCAAATAACAGAAAAACAGTTCTTGAAATCTGAAAAAAATTGATAAAATACTTGTGATGAATCCTCATTAAATTAAAGAAAAAATATTGGAATAGTTTCCATTGTTGGAAAATTTAGATCTTATAAAGCAAAACGTGTATAGCGTTCTTTACAAATGAAAGAAATATTACTGAAAAAAGTCTGAAACTATAAAAATTAAAGAAATGATGATAAATAAAAAATAAAAGAAAAATTGCTGGAATGTTCTAAGAATCAGAAAGCTAAATTTGTGGAAAATTCTAGAAATCCTTATTGAATTTGAAGTAAATTCTAAAGTATTTGAGAAACTCTGGAAAGAAAATCTTGTAATTTAAGAAGTACATTCCTGAGATTTGTATAATATGAAGCGAAATGTGTTAAAATATTTGAAATCTGACATAGAATTCTGGTAAGATATCTTAAGAAAATTCTCGAAAAATGGTAGTAATTTTTTCTAAAAAAAATATCACAATTTATAAAAGACATTGCTAAAAACTATATCCAAAGCCAGAATTGTTATTATTTTTTCGAAAACTGAAGGAACTTATTATAGAAAAAGAAAATTGACAAAGTAAATTATTTGTGTGTGTAAATTAATAAAAAATATATGAATAATACGTGGAAAAACTTTAAATAACGCTTAAATAAGAATAACCTTCTATCATTTATTTATTTATTTAAACTTAGATTTGGTTTATGCTTTATTTTATTTTTCATTAAATTAAGAAAATGAAATAAAAAGTAATACTAAAAATAGTAAAAAAAAAATAAAAAAATTGTAAGCGTTAAATAAAAAATAATAACGAAGCAGTAATATAAGCAATGTTAAGAAGGAAGGAACTGTAAAAGCTAAATGACCATATATTTATAAAATGATAGAGTATGAGATGAAGAAAGAAACAGTAACAATAATTATGCATAAATTTGAAAAATTTCGATAAGAATTAATATTAATATTTTAGATAAATTTATTGTAATTTATACAGATCGCTAACTTTCTACATCCTTAACATAATATATCATATTGTGTCATTTCGTCTTTACGCGTCTACCGATCAATATGTGGGAGGCGTTCAAAACTGCATGAGGATACTATACCTTCAACCATCGTGCAGGCGATCAATCAAGTTAGTGACATCTACTCTCCGTTACAACGAATTAATCATTTCATTTCACATTAGTTTCTCCACCCACGAGGTAATTCGTTTGAGAAGTCAGTGAATCATTTAATTAATCTCACATAAACAATGAATTTTAAGTAAGTATTACTTAGGTAAATTAATCATTATTCATAGAATTACCTTTTAAAATGCGTTACCCTCTAAATAAGCTTAATAAATGAAGATAACTTAAATAAAATTATTAGCCTTATTCATACTTACAATTTATTTAATTTCGAAAGATAACAAAATAATTTAGAATATAATGTTTTCATGTTTATATATATTTTAGAAATATGCATACAGAGAAATACACAATTACTTAATTGCATGTGAGATCATGCAGTTAAGTAACCGAGAAATTAAAGATCTAGCTACATGTCACAAACGAGATATCACATTCCCTGTTACCTTCAAGAGAATACTAGAATATTAAACGTAATGCATATGTATATGCATTATATGGGATATAATTTCTGTAATAAGATATTTAGTGTAGTTGGTTATATTAAGATTTTAACTAATGGTTAGTTATAGTTAATGCATTATAATTAACACGACTATATTATTTAATATTTATTTATAAAAATATTTTATTAGTTTAAGTTTTATCATCTCTGATTTATAGTATTGTTTACATATGATGTTTCGTATTTGGCTAAAATCCAAAGGCCTGGATGTAATAAAATGCTCATCTGATTTTCTGACGAATCGCTAAAACTGAAGCTTACTAGCACAGCAATAAAACGTGCGTTGCGGGGGCGTTTTAGCCATTGTCTCCATTTTTTATGGCGTATTTATCGCCGTCACGTTTTTTTTTCTTATTTTACCGTTCAAGCGTGTTTCAGACACGTAAAGCAAATAAACAGCGAAGCGAAGCCTCGGAAATTGTTTGGGATGGATCTAAATAATTCAAGCAATCGATTATTTTTATTATTTATAATCATTAATAATTATTAACTTCCTGTTAAAACAAACAACGGATGCATTTTTATTTATTCAAAACTAAATAAGTAGCATAAAACACATTTGAGTATTTCTAGGTTGTAATATCTGTTTTCTGGTAGCTTATGGTATGTCTGAATAGTATTTATATATTTTTGTTCTCTATATAAAAAACGGTTATTTTTTTTACAAAATATAGCCTTCGTAATTTTCTACAGGTATTTGTAATTTGTATGTCCCATTTTAAGTGAGTGTCTATATTAATACCTAAATATTTTACACATTTTTTGGCCATTTTAGTTTTAGTGTTTAATTTTCAGTGAGTTGAAAGTTGGTAGATACTTAGCATAGGATGTAAATACCATGTAATTAGTTTTTTGTGTATTTATAGTTACAAGGTTTTTACTAAATTACTGAAATATATGCATTAAGTCATTCTCCACATTTTCATGCAGTTGTTTCCAATTTGTAGACTGATAAAGAATTAGAGTGTCATCGTCAAAGGATATTATATTATACTACCTTCCGTTAGAATTGTAAATAGATCATTCATATATAGATTAAACCTAGTATGGAGCCCTGTAGTACACCCTGCTGTACCAAGAGTTCTCTGCTGTATTCTGTTTCTATTTTAACACATTGTCTTCTATTTGTTAAGTAGTTTCTGAATATGTTTAAAGTGTATCCTGTAAATCCATACATTTCCATTTTGTTGAATAATATTTTATGATTTACTGCATCGAAAGCTTTAGCTAAGTCTATAAATACTGTCATTGCCAGAATTTTTTTCATCAACGCCTCTACATATCATTGATGTAATGTGAGCTATTGCATCATTTTTTGTAGCCGGGAGGTGGAAAATCTTTTATAGACAGAGTATGAAACTCCCCCGAACAGGTATACCCACTAAAAACTACCACCCTCATGCTATTCTACCACCCCGCGGAACCGCCGTTTGGCATTACTTTACGGGGGATAAGTTGGCAGTCAGCGTCCTTCACAGCCTGTATGTGTTTGTGTGAGTGCATGTGTGTGTGTGCATGTGAGTTTAGTGTACGGCTCGGGTACGTGGGGTCGCTATTCCCAAATGGCTGTGCACGTCAGCCACCCCTGCGGATGAGCTATTAAATATTGAGTTAATATATTATTCCTAAACCCAAATTATAATGAAGATATAATATTGTACAGGGTCCGGCAGACAAGTATGATGTTTTGAATAAATCAAAACTCCGAGAATTTTTAATTAAATCAAAATTGTATTTCTTTAACAGTTAGGTGTGGATTTGCCATTTTGTATTAATATCAAAGAAAATGTTAAAAAAACGTATTTTAAGTGATCTGCGTTCTTCAAGTCGAGTTTAGAAGTTGTTCATGCATCCTTCGAACATTTTGGCCGGAATTGCTTGAATTTCTCGGGTGATAGCATTGGAGAGCTGATTAAGGGTCCGTGGTTTCTTAACTGGCCTAAAGATACCCCACAAAAAAAAATCTCAGGGCGAAGATCAGGCTATCTAGGGTTGTAGCGAAATGTGTCGTCCTGGAAATTGTTCTCTCAAAAAAAAATGAGGTGTGGCAAGTTGCCCCATCTTGCTAAAAATGACTCTTCTAATATCAACATTAAGCCTCGTCAGCTCTAGAATGAAAAAATCACGCAGCATGGTGACTTGTTTCCATAGCTGCCCTAACTCGGGCCACATTTTCAGGAGTTCACCTCTTTACACCTCTCTAGTACGGAGGTTCTGCACTCACTTCAGAATGCTGTTTTCACATATAAACCATTCCGAAAACGTTAGGCTACCTCTGCGCTGAGTTATACGCATCCCAAAAACATCATACTTCTCTGCTGAACCCTGTATTTATCACAAAAACCTGACTAACCTGTTTTTATTGCTTTTTAGATTATTTTTGCAATGTCTATAATTTATTACCTTTTGTTTAGAACCGTTTTTATGTAAGGGTCTAATAACCGCTTTCTCTAATAATTCTGGAAAGTTTCCGGAGCCAAAACGAGAATTAATAATATGTGTTAAGGGGGTACTGCTTAACTTGTTGTAAGTCTTCTGCTTTTAAATTAACAAATCCCGGTGTTTTATTTTGTTTAAGGTCTTGTATAAGTTGTTGTGGAGACCGCGCTTGGATAAAAGAAGCAAGTGAAGACCCCATACACGTTGGACGGACGATCTAAAGAGATGTGCAGGCAACTGGATACAAAAGGTCAAGACAGAAAGGAATGGGCAGGAATGGGGGGAGGCTTATGTCCAGCAGTGCGCACAGAGTGCTGACTGATGATGATGATGATAATAAGTTGTTGTACCTCAACTTAAGTTACTGGTAACGAAATAGTTATTGCTCATATTGTATTCTATTGTTTTTATTTGTCTAGTCATTGTATTTCCAATTTTAATGTAGTGCTCATTAAAATATTCAGCTATTTCTTTTTGGTTCGTTATAACTTTATTTTCTAAGTCGTTCTGTATTGTATATATGTTTGTGCTAGGTTTTGTTTTATTTGTTAACTCTTTATCTCTATTCTAAAGATTGGTGGTTTAATTCAAGTTATTTTCAACCTGTTTTGAATAAAACATTTTTTTGCTTTTAATATAAGTGAGTTAATCGAATTTCTTAGTTTATTGAATTCTTCCCTTAATTGATGATTTTTATTTGTTTTCATGCATTGATATTATTTGTCCCTTGGATTTACAAATGCAAGTAGTCCATTTGTTATCCACTCTTTCCTTTTAGTATATTATTTTCTTTTGATTGTTGTGGTAAAACTTGGAGTAGCTTCCGTGATTAATTAAATGAAATTATTGGTTGCAATGTTTAGATTTATTTCATTATAAACTGTAGTCCACTTTTCCTTACCAAGTATCGACTCAAACATTACCCGGTTTATTTTATTTAGTATAGTTTTTGTCGTTTTAGATTTGTGAGGTAATAGTAGAATTATAGCAATTGTTGTGGTGTAGTGATCAGTAATGTTTGATTTTATAACTGCAGGTATTGTTTTAATCAATTCTTTGTTATCACTGAAGAAAATGTAATCGAGACACTACTTGATGTAATGGGTTCTCTTGTAGAGGTATTGATGTATGAATAAAAAAAGCCATACTCGTTCATTGTCATTAAATATTCATGACAGTGTATGTTACTTGTATATTTGATGTTTATATTAATATCACCAAATATTATGTGTGTTTTTTTTGTTTTGGTTCAGATACACTTTGATTTGCAGTAAAATCATCTATAGGAGTATGTGGAAAGTTATGATTAGATTTTAATGTTCAGTTGCAAGCAATTTGTTAAACCTTAATATTGTTTTTTCTTATGAATGCAATAATGTCATCATTTTGATTATATCTACGATTAGTAGCATAAGTAACATAGCCGTTTACTTGAAAGCACTCTATATCGGGAATTTCACATGTTTCTATGACCACAATGCAGACGAAGGCACATTTGAAATTACTAAGATAGATTTGAAGCTGACTAAAATTTTTGGTAAGTCTTCTAATGTTGATATGATAAATAGTAAATGGTTTTACATGTTTCATCTTGTTCGGAATGAGTGCATAATATTTGTTTGGATTATCTACTACATTAGTGGTGATCTCCTCGTTGTGAAAATCTCGTATAAATTGATCCATGATTATGTTGTAATCACATCGTTTACAAAGTTATTTGGCATAATTTATGTCTTCTATTTTTTCTTGTATTGAATTCATTGGATTTTGCAGCAGTTCTATTTAATCGCATTTGCTTCCCATCCATGTTTCCGTAGCTTTTTTGATTTCCAGTTTAATAATTTTGTATTTTTTTTGTACTCAGCTTCTTTGCTGTTCTTTAGGGCTCTTCGTGTCTCGTTCTCTTTTGTCGTCCACAGCTGTTTTTTTGGGCATTATACGCGACTCAATCTGTTTACCCGTGGCATTTATGCCATCTCTTATGTGTTCCCATCTTTCTTTAACTGTTTGCGGTTTGTGGGACTGTGTGATGTTAGTAATTATTTTACTGTTTAAATCTTGTTCAAAATGTAATCTGAAATTTTTCGTCTTCTCGTCTTGCATATTTATTGTATCTGCGAGTAAGTTGTAATCCGTGGCTGCATCAGCACTCAGATATGTTTTGGCGCCCTTAACCCGTTGTTCAAATCAATTTCGCTGCGGATTATATGATCTTGGTTGGTGGCGATGACCCTGTATATAATCGACTTTTAGGTTGGTTGAATCAGGTGTAGTTCACCATGTATCCACCAACTTGGCAGAACTATATTAGTTTATCACCTTTCTCATTTCTTTCGCCAAGTCTCTCGATACTCCTGACATTGCCTCTTAACCTACCTTGGCATTGAAGTCGTCAACTATGATTTTCACTTCATCCCTCTTAGTGTATGTCAATATTTCATCAAGTTCTCAGTAGAATTTTTCTATTGACAACACATGTCAATAAAATATGTTTATTAAAAGACTAAAATATGCTTTATCCGAGCATTTAAAATATAAAAAGATGCTACAGAAGGTATTCTGGAGCAGTATTGATGCTACACAATCATGGGTTTAAGTGGATGAAGAGAACTCCGCCCGTCCTCCTACCGACTAAAATTCTGAGTATATTTACATATTTTGTATCATTAACTTATTATTACTTATTATTATTTTGTTAGAAAGGAGTACAAAGATGTTTATAAATAAATATTTAATTTTCTGCACTGTTAGCTGTGAGGACATATATCTGTATCAGGTTAGTGTTTATCTTGCCTTCCACTGTTATCGTCATGATCTGGTCTGAAAGCGGTAAAAATCTCTTGATTGATTTCTCCATTTGATCATCAAGCATAATACCTACACCATTTGTATGGATGTTATCAGGTTTACCAGAGTAGTACTGTGTTCCATAGATTCCCAGGATTTGTATCCTGAGGCGCTGCATTTCTAGTTTTTCAATTTGCCTACCTGGAGTAAAGTTTTATCATTCCGCATAGCGATACAATTCAACAATATGATTATGATTATTTATTCTTTATCAAACTTGCTTAAAAATTGTAGTTATTACAAAATAGATCAAAAATATTGAAAATATTTAAATAAATCTTTGATAGCAAGTTGAAGGGATGTCCATTCCTCCACTAATTCATAAAATTGGAAATTAGTTTCAAAGATACTTTTTATGAATTCAAATGCTTGTATTTCCTATTTTTTTGGGATATGTTTACAAAGATTTATCACTTTGACAAATGTAATATAATTATTAGTTTTTTATTGATTGATTTGGGAATATAAGGATGTTTTATTCCCGTTACATTGGAGGAATATCGCAGGTTGATGATCTGAGAGGCCCTGCAGTCATTTTCCGATAATACTCTCTTGAGTAATGTATTATAATGAAGCGTCTGACTGGATATTGACTTTTCAACTTGAAATGCAGGAGATCTGCGTTGGACTGACTTTGGTTTTGAGGAAACCACATTATTTATTTTTAAAATCTTCAGATTTTGAATATTCGCAGGATTCCGACAAATAACATCCAAATATTTAAAAGCATCATTAACCGTTAATCGTTGAAATACAATTTAAAATCAAAATACACTTTAAAATTTAGAGAAAAAACGTTCATTGGTACAAAAACTTAAACACAAAAAATAACCTTCTAAGCTGTTAATATTAAATAACACACTATTCTACTTTCTCTTTATCATCCTGTCCCACCCCAGTCTGGCCGAAACCTTTACACCAGCTCCATAATATTGCAATTGAATATAACAAGTTTTTAGGATCTAGTAAAAGTCAAATGTTTACATTTGTTAATATTTAAATTAAATCCATCAGAACCTTTAACTGAATCATCTTTTAAATTATTACAATTATTTATATCCTTAGCAACAGAATACATTTTTAGATCATCTGCATATCAAAGACGTTCACGGTTAAATTTTTCTGACAGATCATTAATAAAAATGTTGATTAATACAGTGCATACTATTGAGCCATGAGGGATACCTGATGTTGGGAAGTAGGAGTAGATTTAAGATTATTAAGAGTAACATATGACTCAAGCTCATTGAAATAAGATATATCAATGATTCAAAACCATATTTACTCAACTTGTACAATAGAATGTTGCGATCGAAGTGTCCTGCAGAATCGAGCAGTATTATTTTTAATTATAGATAGATTACTCACTATTGAGCTATAAGGTACAAATACGTGCTATTTAACTTTTAAATAGTGTTTAATATGAGTATATTTAATCACACAGAGCTCTTTAACATGTCTAACATGTTTTATAAAATACCAACAAAAGATTGCATACAAATTATTATAGATCATTTAGATAGAAATAATGTTTAGTCTTAATTGAAAACATAATTGTTATTTTTAACAATATATTCTTTTAATAAAACGAAGGACTAGCAATGGGCTAAGGCCCCTTATTAGACGAAATTTTTATAGATAACTTAACAAAACAAATACTAAATCCTCCATTAGAAAAAAACATATTAACTGGTGGTTTAGATATGTTGATGATACCCTTGCACATTTTAAGGCGCAGGTAGGCACCAATCAACCAATTTCTTAATTTTATCAATTCCATTGATCAATCAATCACATTCACAGTAGAAACCGAATCTAACAATTCAATTCATATTCTCGATCTTTTAATTAACAAACTAAATTATAAATTAAAGTTTATACAATATCATAAGGATTATTAAGACATAAATGACAACAGCAGCTTAGCAAGAGAATGCCAAGTATAATAACTCGAATATTAATATCTATCGAGATATTAGCCAGAGAAGTAATTGTTTGAATAAGTGATTTGTTTTGTAGTCTTAGTAAGGCTCATTTTTGTAGATTTACGAAATATTTTTGTGTTTTTCTAATTAATAGTTGTTTTTACAACATAAAGGACTTTAATGCATTTTATTACTAAATTTACACCCTTTACAAATCTGTCATTTTCATCGTCTAGTCTGTCTATAATATCTGTGATAGGCGTTGAGTCATTAACAATAATAATAATAATAATATTTATTGCGTGCTACTACATAATAATGCTTACACTTGTCAGAAATACAAATTGAATAGAGCCATAACCATTACATATATACATATACTTAAAAATAAAAAAGCAGACGACAAAATTAGTGTGTAAATAAAATACTTATAAAATAAAAATTTGGATAAAATAATTTTTAAAACCAGAATAACAGAAAATTAAAGATAAATAATAAAAAAAACATAATTAAAATAAATAATAAAATTAATTTATAAAATAAAATATGCAATAAAAAATAAATAGAATAATACTAACAATAAAATAAATAAATTAACGTAACGGAAACTAAACATACATATACAGTTAACATAACGTAGAAGTAAAATTAATGTATAAATAAAATATAAAATAGATTTTATTTAAAATAATATGAAAGATTTGTTGCTCAATAAACAGATCCAGGCCAACATAATATTTAAGAATTGATGATGTTTAGTTTTGACTACTCATACTATGTGCATCATTCAAATATTCCTCAAAACTGTAATATGCCTTTTCTGTGAGGTAATTGATTATGCGAGATTTAAAAGAATTTATAGATAAAAGTTGCACCTCATTTGGCAAAGCATTAAAGAAGTGAATACAATAATAACGTGGGCCATTTTTTGATTTTGACAGTCGAAAGGCGTTTAGACGTAAATCATCCCTACTTCTTGTTTCATAGTCATGGAAATTATTATTACGGTTTGATGTGGCAATGTTCTTTTTAATATATAAAAGGCACTCATAAATAAATAAAGATGGGACTGTTAATATTTTAAGTTCTTTATAGGCTTGATGACAGTCTTGACGATATGTGAGACCTGCGACGATACGAACAGCTTTTCTCTGAAAGGCAAATATCTCAGGCATGATAGAGGAATGTCCCCATATTATTATTCCATATGATATATGGGATTGGATGTAGGAGTAAAAGGCAGTTTTGGCAATTTTAATTGAGACCGATTTCTTTAGATTACGCAGGAAATATGTATTCTTAGCGAGTTTGCATTTTAGTTCAATGCCATGATGTTCCCAGGTCAATTTAGGATCTATGACTATTCCTAACAGTTTGGCTGATTGTACTTGTTGTGGGAGATTTGATTTAAGAGAGTCATTTCAACAGTCTTTGACAAATTTAACTTAAGTTTATTGGCATTGAACCATTCCATAGCCATTAACCTATCTGCATTTAGTTTGGCGGATGCCTGTTCATAAGTTTTATCACTAGCCGATAATGATGTATCATCTGCGTATAGGATTATTGATGTATGTATCATGTTATAAGGAAGGTCATTTATATAAATCAGGAAGAGAAGGGGACCTAAGATCGACCCTTGAGGTACCCCATATAATATATCTTGCATATTCGATATATCATCCCCTAATTGAACAATTTGTTTTCTAGAGCTTAAGTAAGATACAATCATTTTGGAAGCAGTTGGGTGAAAGTTATAAAAATATAACTTTCGACAGAGAATAGAGTGTGTCACACTGTCGAAAGCCTTACTTAAATCTAAAAAATTACATATTGTTAATTCTTTCTTTTCAAATGACTCAATTGTGTCGTTTACGAATTTATTTACTGCCATAACAGTGGATCGACCACGACGGAAACCAAATTGGGAATTATTTATAACTTTATGTTTATCTAAGAATGTATTTATTTGTTCTAATATCACAGTCTCGAGTATTTTGGAGAAAACAGGAAGTATTGATATTGGCCGGTAGTTGTTGGCATCATCTTTGTCACCTTTTTTGAAAATGGGGATGCATTTACCAATTTTTAATGCATCAGGAAATGTATTATTTGTTATGGAGTGATTAATTAATTTTGTTAATGGATCTATAATTATATTAAGTACCTCTTTGATAATTTTTAAATTCATTCCATACACATCAGTACCATTTGTGGGCTTTAGACCCATAATTATTCTTCTTACTTTAGTGGATGATACTTTTGTTAATTTAAAGTAACAGTTATGGTTAGTTTCATATGATGACCCGGCCATAAGTAGTATGGGATCAGTTTCGGTGTCAGGTATGCTTTGTATTATATTTTTAGCAGCCGATGCAAAAAATAAGTTAAAGTCATCAGCTCGAATACTGGAGTTTTGTTTAATTGGTTGACTTGGTCGTTTGCTATTTATTAACTCCCACATTGCCTTATTTGGATTTGAAGATGATTCGATGTATTTGTCACTTGTAAGTGTTTGTTCGACTTTAATCGCGTTTCTATATTCCTGCTTAAGAGACTTATAATAATTTGTTAATGAAGGTGTTGCGTTATGATTAAGAGCTTCTCTTATGAGATTCAATTGAGACCTCATAGCACGCAATTTAGGGGTGAACCATCTTATTTTCACTTTATTTGACTCTGTTGATATAATCTTCTCAGGATAAGATACTTTTATACAGCTTTGCAAAGTATTAATAAAAATATCCCAAGCATCGTTGACATTGCTGTAACTCGTGCATGACCAGTCAAAATCGCTCAATAAATTATATAAAATTATACTACCTTGTTGAGTTATAGGTCGAACAATTTTTGTATGTGTATGTGAGTAAGGTATATAAATTTCGGTGATAATGCCCTTATGGTCCGATAGGCCTATATCTACAACGGTGGGTTTATTAATTGCGTTTATGTCATTTGAAAAAATATTATCTATGCAAGCTTCCCCCCTAGTGGCATGTGTGGTTAATTGCCACAAACCGTAACTGGCAAAGAGATTACACAGATCAGTTGTACTTCTGGCCATCGTATTAAATTGTACATTAAAGTCACCACATATGTAAATATTATATAGTCTTAAATTTATACGTTCAAGCATAGTGGTTATTATATCGAGAAACTGTGAATAATTTCCATTTGGTGATCGATAAATAGCTATGATTATTACATTAAATTTATCTAAAATAATTCCAGAGATTTCACAGACTAATTCAACAGATATATCGTTTACAAAATTTAGGATAGAATATTCACAATTTCTTTTTACAAGTATCATGGAGCCACCATTTTTTACATTTGTTCTACTGTAACAACTTGCGACAAAATAATCATTTATAGAGCACCACTGAGTTTCAGGCTGTGTCAGCCAGTGTTCACTAAAAGCCAAAATATCAAATTCCTTACCTATCGTGTAAGCTTCTAATGTTTGTATTTTATTACGTATGCATTGAATATTTATATAAAAAAGGTTTATTTTTGAGAGGGTGTACTTGTCTTCTTTGTAGCTTCTTTCTGAATTTCTGAGGTCGTTTTCGGTGGCGAGTTTTGGCGTCGAAATAAAAAACGTCCAATGTAAACTCCCTTTGGCCACGATTTGGGATCCTGTGCAAGAGCCAGTTGTTCGAAAGGAATTGTAATTTTAAATGAGGCGTATTCTTCGGGCCGTCTGGAATTTAGTTTTTCACATTCGGATTCAATTTTTAAGGCGCTTAGGTGCGATAAAATATTTTCAACAGTTGTATCGGGACTAAGTTTATAAACATGTAAATGTGCTTTTTTAATAACACCTTTAATTATCGAGTCAGCTGAGTCTGCCTCTCCTAGAATTTTACTTTTCGGGCTTCTTTTCTTCTGTACTGTGATCCACGGGTTTGTGTTGACGGGTTCCTGGATATCCTCGTCTACTGCGGTCTTATTAGTACGTGATTTCGGAGGCTTATCAACCCTGTGTGTAGATGAGTCGGTTGGGTTGCCTGCATTATTTGCTTGTTCTTCAACGTTGGTTTTTCGGTTTGCAGTGGTTGGTACATTCGCTGTAGCGGTAGACTTATCACGTGATATTTGTTTACAAATCGTGGGGGTTATGTTTATGGCAGGAACATTTCCATTATTCATTTCTCGTCGTAAGTTTTCATACTTATCTAGTAGATCATTATATTTATCTGTTAACAACTGGTTGTTTATTGTTAGCTGTGTGATAAGTTGCTTCTGGTACATGTAAGCTTCTGTTCTAAAATCTATTTCATTATCAGATTGAGAGAGAATCCTATCCACATCAGACGATTTTGAGCAGCAGTTTATTTCCTTATCGTTAAGAATACTTGCCCCTTTAAGTAGCTTAGCACAGCTGGGATGAATCAGGGACGCACACGTAATACACAAATATCCTGATTTTGGCGTATTTTTACAATAGCGACACACTTTTATGGAGCGTAGATCTAACGATGTTAACTCGGTGGCCATCTTATAAAATAATTCAGGTATCTGGAGCAAAATTTAATTTAATTTTAATAAAATTAAATATTCAATCAATCAAATTTCTCACGAATTTTCTTAACCTTCCTTGATTTTCTGTTAGATATTTGCTTACTTTTATGATCCATCGGTTCGGACTATATTGTAAACCTAATATATTTTATAAGAAGACGTCCCTTCTTCGAGGACTATATTATACTAGATTAACTTTTGCCACTTAAAATAGTTCAGCGAAATTATTTATTAGCTTGTTGGACACAAACTGCACAACTAAAACTTTCACATCATCATTTCTAAGAAAATGCGAGATATTCAGCTGTTATAATAAATAAAGTATAAATATAACTTCATTAATGTATTAAGATGAAGGAATTTATACGTTTTAGTAATATTTATATTTATTAACAAATAAAAAACAGTTTGAAATGCATGATAAGCTTGCTTAATGTGGTTTAAATATGGCTATAAAATACTTTTAAACATGTGTATGCTTTTAAAAAATATATAAACTTAATAAATAATTTTAGAATAAGTAAATTAAATATGTAATAAAACTTTTATAGTTAATACATGATGTATCTCGTTGGTGTAAGTAATAATTAAATTTTTTTAGGCCTCAAGGACTTTCTCCATAAATAATAAAGCGAAACCTACGATAAAGTTTACCTGTAAACAGGACATCCGCAAGACGTAGGATCATCCGTTATTCCAGCAACTGATTTTATCCAAGTTCACCGGAGACCAAAGTTATCTGCGATTAATAGTTGCCCTTAATAAATTACGCTCGTACCGGCATTAAATGGGAATAGTTATTTCTCTTCCTTTCCGAGTATATTTCACCATTAGATTTAATTGAATGACATTTTCTCGGATAGTCGGATAGTATATTTCGTCATTTTTGCACATGAGTTGCAACTTCTGCAGAATGCTCCTGTTATTACATTCTAAACGGATGTAATTTATTGCATGTAATTTAATATTACTTCATAATGGACTATAGTTTAGTAACGATCGCCATCATTATTCATAGTGAAGTGGATATATTCACAGTTTTGTTGATTATAATTGATATACAATAAATATCAGTAGTAATTTATATTTATAATAGAGAGGTAACCTCCTACAAGTTTGTGTGAGAGTTAATATAATATTTATATTTATGTGTTTTACAGCAGGCCCTTCTGATCATCGAGTAGTAGGTTGGTGAAACCCAGTATCTGATTTATTGATTTTGCTTTACATGTCTACTCAAAAAAATATTGTAACAATTTATATAAATTTACAAACTACTTAAAAATTCCACTCAGACTTATATTATTGGATGATGATATATTTAGCCAATTTGGGCAATATTTTGGCCATTACTGGCTTATTTTTGCTCATTTTGCATGCGACTATTTTCTGTGACATTTCAAGTCACTTGATATTTTTTTGTTTGACCCAACCGATTATCCCCACTATTTTATTGTGTAACTTTACGGCCCTGAAAATATCAAATTTAGTAATAGGTAATTAATTAAAAATTGATTAATTACCTATTATTCCACAATGTTTCACCACGAGGTAAATGAGAAAATCATTCATGAAATGAAATTTAGTAGTCTAGCTCATAGATGATAATGAGTTCATTTAGATTTTAATTTTAATTTTCTTTAGTACAAATCATTAATAAAGCTTAAAGGAAAGTTTATAACCCGGTACGCTTTCAATTATTCACTTAATATTGCAGTAAATTACTTGGAAAAATTCCTTATTTTTACCGTTCAAAATTACTTCTTTTTACAATATTTAAACAATATAACTGATTATCTAGTTTTACCCTTTGCCTTTCGACACGCGAAATATATTTTCTTAATTGTTAATCATCACTTCACATTTTTTTATGGCCGGACATTCAAAATGCACGGCATTTAGCGCCTTAAAGTTTCTATGATAGGTACATTTATTTAAAAAAAATCTGTTTATATTATTTGTATGTTTCTACTACGCTTAGTTTAGCTTGCATTTTATCTTTAGTTGTACTGTTTTTTACACAAATTCATTATGATTCATAAATTCTTCGCCGCAATTCCCAACCAATCCCTGTTTTTTCAAAATTATCGTTCATGGGACCTTTATATTTTTTCTTGAATTTCAATTAGAATAGACTTTAGAGAGATTTAATAGACCTTATGAGATTTAATATAAATTTAAACCTATCTGTGGCTGTTGTTGACAACATTGCATAAATTCCATGTCCAAATCTGAAATACTCATAATTGACAAAATTAACGAAATAAGGATTTATCATTAAATCAAACAACTAATATTAAACAATTTAAATATCTTAATACCCAAAAATTTTATAGACAGCTACTCTGCATTGAGCTTCAGACCGAGCAAAAAACTATGACATACAGTTGAACTTGAAATTGATGGAAACGAATTTCAAGACTTATGAACCTTCACAGAATATTGACTATGACAAAACAAAGCTATGTTAGTAACAGTTGGAACATATTTAACCTTAGAAGTAGACTTCCACCGACAGAAGACACACTAGAAGTACATAAAGAATACTAGAGTACATACATTCTTCTCCCGGTTCCTATTAGTTCCCCAGCTCTATCCTCAAAACTCTTCCGTACAACATCCACCTATGTATAACCAAATTTGTATTACTATTTAAAAAAATCCTAAATAGGAACACAATCTTATTTCTTGTATCCCTAAACCCGAAATCGACCGATTAACTAATTTAAACTACAATCATATTACATTATTTCTGACAACACGCAAAATGCTCGAAATTCTTGAAACTTAATTGAATTCCTTAATTAATATTAACGTAATATTCTCATAAATCCAATAGTTTTAAGATCAGAAAACGACTATTCCATTTCTAGGAAGAATCATTTGATACTATTTAGCACCAAGGTCACTATTCTGATATCCAATATTTAAATACATCACGATAAAGACCAGAAAACAAATGTTTTTTTACGAGAAACAAGCGTTTGATACTATTTTTGTATATTATATTATCTTTCTATTTGATAATTTGCCATCAAATTTATTCGCCCAGGTAAATGTACTAGTCAATTGCATAAAGTACATTGCACTGATATCTATAATCCAGAATTTTATATATTCACTGACAAAATTAATATTTATATGCAAAAAACTACATTTTATAGAGTATTATTAATTTAATTTGCAGAAATCTATCCTACCCAAAATTTATAGATTTAGAGATTTTAGTTTTCTTTAGTACTCTGTTTCAATATGTATGTATTTTTGAGTTATGGGAAGATTATATTAATAATAAAAAAATCGGTTAAATTCTTTCTTCACTGTTTTTATTTTATTTTATTTCGAAATGTACATCTAGTGTTTAAATAGAAACGGCGAAGAAAGGAATTTAACCGCATTTTTATTGTTAATATAATCTTCACATAACTCAAGAATACGTATTAAAAAAATGGCGTCCTGATCGACAAAGTTCAACAAATGTTTTCAACTCCAAACAAAAATCAGTGCTGATATATTTTTTTCAGTGCATAATTAAGCATGTTGGAAACCTTCGTAAAAGACAAAATACCTGAGTTTAATAATAACAAAGTGAAAATAATAAAATAAAATAACAAATAAATAAAATAATAAAATAAATATTTCCAAATTAAACTTTTGAAAACAGAAATGAATTCACTTCACATAAAATGCAATTCACTACAATTGCTTGCATACGACCTTCATTTGAAACTCTCAAAAAACGGCACTACGAAAAAGTCCGAAATCATTTACAAGAAATTAAAGAAACTCTCCCGCCAACAAATCAACAACAATATTTATGAAAATCCTCAAACACTTCACACAACATCGACTGTGATCAATAAAACAAACTAAACATTTTCCACAGAAGAACTGAAACTATTAGAAACAGGATTGAAGCACTCGCTAGAATTGTCTTTAATCGTTAATGATTTAGAAATTGCCACAACGAAAATGGTAGACGAACAGGCCGCGACGTTTCGTCTCTCAACTAAGGAAAGCATTCAAAAGGCCCTGAAGAAAACCAAAACAGAAATGTAATTTTTTTACAAAAGTCGGACAAAGGTAATGACACAGTTATAGTTAATAAGTCCGATTATTCGAAAACTGTTCATGAAATGTTAGAGGAAGGTCCATACACAAAACACACAACAAGTTCATTAACCTTACACTTGAAAATTCTACACTCCCAATTGACAAAAGAACCGTCAATTTACTCAAATAAAAAAACTCCAAATTACCTAAATTATATTGCCCTCCAAAAGTCCATAAACAGAGAAATAATTACAGGCCGATAGTTTCCCTCATCCAACAGTCACCAGTGTCAAGAATAAAAATATTCGTAAATTCTTGGACGGCCTTTACGTATCTGAGAAGACCACCGTCATGACGAGTGATCGTGATCTTTATTGCTCTGTTTCAAGCTGATCATACCTATCACTAAGGCTTTTTGATGTTTACAGAATTGCTACTTGAGTTACCTCTGATCGCGAATACTTAATTTGATTTATGTAATCACAGCTTCTTTCAGTTCTTCATTTCTTTCAAATTTCTCTCATAACAAAGAGTCCTTCAGTTTTGTAAACATATGGTAATCTAAAGAAGCTAAACTATAGCGTTGATGGTTGAAAATGACTGACTGCCGTCCCGATTGCTCGCTTAGTAAGAGAGAATATCCATGTTTCTTACTAAGTTGAAATTACGATACCAGCACCGAACAGATGACTCATCCATAACATTATTGCTTTAAAAAAGCCCTAACAACTCCACAACTGATTTTTCTAAACAATATATAAACACTAACTTAAACATCACCGTTGATACCAGCGAGACCTAACTTTGCACACCGACAGTTGAAATACAAGTAAACATGTTAACGTGTTAGCACACATACGGCGACTACTCTATTCGCCATCCCTAATAATATCTGAACACGTTATTAACCTTTCTTTATTTCATTTTTATCATTAATACTACATAAGTATTATAAACCCAATAGATGGACTACAAAAATAAACCATTTAGTAATAAAGTCCTTTAATTCGTTGTAGAAAATTAACTAATAATTTAAAAAATACAAAAAATTGTTGTATATTTACAAAATGTTTTCGTATTTTTAAAATTATTAAACTATTTAGCTTTATAGGTTGTAGAGTCTCAGATAGCCTTATAAGAGCAAACGCTGAAATAAATTTCAAATCAAAATATTATTTCACATGTAGATGTATTATGTAGTCATTACATTTTTAACACCACATTATTTCTTCTTCATAATACACTTTAAAGTCTTGACCCATTAAATCACATTTTGTATTAATAACCAATTAATGTCTGTAATTATTTTTTATAACTTAATGAGTTAGTACAGTAAAAGTCTTTACTATTTGAATCACTCACAATAAATGAACATAGTACATAGAACTTCTTCATTAACTTTTTAGGTATACTAATTGTATTGTATTGTATTTGATCTTTATCTAACATGCATAAATAAATATATAATTGTATTATAAACGTAAGAAGAAAATATATACAAATAATTTTGGTTAGTCTGATTAATTATATTTATTATAACTTTGTGATACATCTTGAATCAGGATGTATCACATGATAAAATAAATAAAAGTGTGCTTTATTAATATCGTACACAGTACGTTCGGGATGGAGGCTTATCGATAGGTAAGGCACTTACTTGTCCTCATGCTTGACCGTTCAGAAGATTGAATTCAATTGGATGCAGATGATAAGTAAGTTCACTTTTATCAAAATTTCGCCTATTCTTTCAGGTCATCCTTGCTGTGGTAACGGCTTTCTTTGTAATGATGGTGTTGGTTTTTCTTCCTAAAATTATATAATTTGGAATTATAATATGTTGGGTCGGAGATATTCTTGATTGAAACGGATATTGAGAACCGCTTGGCGACGTTTAAGTCATTAAAGTACATTTTGGCTTGAACAGCAAAACTAGCTGGTATTATTTGTTGAAGCTGTGTGTAATATTAAAAAAGTACAGTTTTATTAATCATTTGATAAAGTTCCTAGTCTGCTTGGCCTTGATTTTATTTTTAGCTTCCCGATGAGAGATTTTTCAAACGATGGATTTCCAAGTCCTTCCCTTAAGATATCAAAAAGTCACAAGTAATGTTTCTCTTGAAAGGAAATGACTCTTAAGAAACTTTGAAAAGTTGTTGGGTTAGTGGTCGCTAAAGATCATAAGGTTAACCTAAAAGTTGTGGCTAATATTAAGAATAAATTTAGCTCGGGGTCCTTATTAAACAAATATTACTCCTATTAAAAATAAAATTTATTAAACTTTGTTTTAAAAAAGGATATGTACTCCAGAATATGTTTGCAAGACCGTTGGTTAATGTGTGTAGAATTTAAATAATTATGTGCGTCAATATACAACCAGTAAATTTCCAGGTAAAAAAGTTTGCTTGTATTTTAGTAGCCGTTGTTAAATGCATAATTATGTTCTGATTATACCCTCATTTTACGCCATTCAGTTAAAATTACTACTTATAAAAATTACTACTTATAGCTGAATATTTACCTTGAACAATATACTACTAAATAATTTTAGACTCGGACACTCGGCACTATTTGTTTTAATTTGCCATATATACCCTTATTTTTGTAAGCCTTTTAGTATATGTTTACGTTGTGTAATTTCAAATTTCACTCTAAGATTTTTATGGTTTTAACTTTATCCAAATAAGAATAGTCGATAATATGTTCTAAAAACATTGTTTATACAAATTTCTCCACTGCATTCGATAGTATTAATGTAGTAGTAATGTTAGCAAACAATATATATTTATATTGTAAGATAATCTGTTATTAATACATCACTCATAGTAATATTATAGCCTTTTCAGAGTACTCAATAAAATGTATTTCAACTCAACTTTTGGAATAATAAACCACACTTAATCCTGTCGAATGCATTGGAGTAATTTATATAAACAATGTCTTTAAGACATTGCGAACCAAAGGATGTGATAGAAATTGCTGTTAATAAGTTAAACGCAGTACAACAGTTAAATGCCACTCCGTATTCATTATTACATATTACTTGCATATCAACGTAATAAGCATATTTTGTACAACTGATCAGGAATTTAGGACGAAATAATTAGGACTTTGATAATGTCTTGAAATAATTGAAATCAATTTTTTCAATCAATTTAATACTAAAATTTAGCTAGGTAACTAAAATTCTTACTATGTTTAACTATTAAAAGGTAAAAGCATAGTTATTGTTTAGTTTAGTGTTTAGTATCTAAAATATTGTAGCTATTAGAAATACAGTTCAGTGTTCTTTCACTCAAGCCATTCTTTCCTATAGCCGACAATGTATATCGGCGGGGGATTTTTGTCATTGAGGCAAACTTTTTGCAATTGCTATCACCTATTTTTGTTCCAATTTATGTCGAACTATTTTATGATATATATGTTAATATAACATTTTGGTATATTTTGGTTTGCTAAAGATGTTATAATAATTGTCTGAGATTGGAACAACAAAAACCACCGATTAACTGTAAATAAATCAAGGCGAATTGTGGGGTGCTTAAAAATGGAGATATAAATTATATCCCAGGAGAATGAAATGATTAAACATTGTCTTGTTGATAGGGAGAAATTGTAGCAAATCAAACTAAATATTACAGCTTCTTTTTTCATCTTTCTTCTGTTAAACTACCTTGCTAAATGTTCTAAATGTTATAATTTAAGCTTCTTCTATATTCTTATTTAAATGCCTCTAAAATTCTGGAACACGTTTACGGCGACCATACCCAACAAAAATATTCGTTTTTGAATTAATGATGTTGGTGTAGCAGAAATCATATTAATTGTGGCTTAATTCATTAAAAAAATGGTAACGAGTTATCAAGTATGTAAAAGATTATAAATAATATACTTATACAGAAATATTTTATCTATACAAACTAGAAGAATCTTTTGCGTTTTATTAGCTTTTTGTCATTTTAATTTTGCTGATGTTAATTTTGACGCCTATTTGGATTAACACTGACATTGCTCAAGTTTAAGAACACTACACGGGATTTTTTAAAATATATTTAATCATCATAGTTAGTTTTATATTATTTTCACGTCTATATTTTCTTTATTTTCGTCTTCTTCGATTGCACTACAGCCCAACTCGGGCCCTGAGTTTCTGGATGCTTTGCCTCCAACGATCACGGTCATAAGCTGACCTTTTCCAGTTCATCATTTTTAGCAATTCTGGGCTTCTTTGATACGTTTTTGCAGCCAGTGTCTCCGGAATGCGTTGTACATGATCCGCAATAGTCTTAAGTGCGTTGTAATGGGTGGGTCTCCGAATAGTTGGTACAATTCGTGTTAGCATCTTATTCTCCACCCTCCACTATCGTTTAACGCTCTATACAGGGTGTCCAGTTAATGCAGGAAAATGGCTGGACCATATATCCCTGATGTCAAAATATGATGATTTAACACAACTTATCTATATCTAAAAATTTACGGTTAAGCCGCCATTTGTATTCAAAATTCAGTTTTTTTTAATTTCTTATGTTTTTAAGAATTGAGCGCTTTATTAGATTTAAATGAAATTTATTATTAATAAGTACTATAATATGATACATTATTTCAGTTATTAAGGCTATTATTGATTGACAGGAAGTATAAAAACAGTAGTCCCACCACTTAAAAACTAAAATATTTTTTTATCTAGTAAAAACAAAATTTAGTTTTCTATGGAAACGAAAATAAATGATTTTCGAGGCCGTCTTTGCTTAAAAATGTAAATTATGTGTAATAATAATTATCGAGTATCTTTTAATAATTAATTATTAACCTTATTATAGTTCATAAATATTCATATTTGGAGCAAACAGATATCTTGCTTGCATTAGGATTTTGAGAAGGGAATTGCTTGAAGAGTGTTAGATGTTGTTTTCATTTATTTCATCAATTGATATTATTTAATTTTTATTGAATGATGTAAGTTGATTTACTTATTAACGAGTGCATAATAAGCATACTATATTCATATTTTAATTTTTTGCGCGAAAACCGTACAAGATATCAAATATTATTAAGAGACAAAATAGTTTTTAAATTGAATGGTCTTTCAAGTAGTATTATTTTAGTTTTATTATTTCAATAAGATCGAATAAAGCGTTCAATTGTTATAAACAAATGAAATTATATATTTTTGAACTTTGAAGACAAACTCCGGCTTCATGCTGATCATCGTATTTTAACCCCAGGAATCTATGGTCCAGCCATTTCCCCGCATTAACAGGACCTCTGTATATTCTTCTCAGTACCTTTCTCTCAATGTGGTTTAATAGTTCCATGGACTTCTCAGTGATTGCCCACGCTTCGCTTCCGTAGCATACTACTTTTTGGATGAGGGTTTTGTATATGCGGGCTTTTATATCTCTATGGATGTTTCTAGATTTTATAATTGGTAGTAGAGTGAAGAAGGCTCGCTTGCTATTCGTTCTTTTATCTTCATGCTTATATCATTTTGGGTATTTACTTTGGCGGCTAAAATGCCTAACCCTCTTAGTGCTGTAGTTTCCAAATACTATTGTTTCCCTTTATCCTCTACATTGGCGTATGAATTTTGTTTACTTTCAATGATTTTCAATCCATGTCTCCTGCCACTGTTTCGATTTTTACGAAAGCTTCCTTGACTGCCATCACTGTTTTTCCAAGGTTGTTAAGACCATCCGCATTTGGGCAGGCTTGTTTATAATGGTATCTTTTATATTGATTCCTGTAATTTTGATTATTTATTCGAGTGCTAGGTTGAAATGCACTGGGGCTAAACCGTTCCCCTGTTCTACTTCTATGGGCGAGTGAAATTCGCCTATTAGTTCTCCTTCCACTCGTACTCTGCATTTGGCATTTAGAAGCGTGGTTACCATTAGTTTTATTGGCTTAGGGGTTTGTTTTTGTAGTCTTAATAAGACTCATTTGTTGTAGATTTTACGAAATATTTTCGTGTTTTTTTCTAATTATGAGTTATAGAGTTTTTATTAAACTAATTTTAATATTTGCAAGTATTGTTAGGTTTAATGTAGGTTAAATGGAAGATCATTAGTAGTTGCACATCAACTACATAATTGCAATCAATTTTATTTATAATTATAATGATTATTTTATTGTACATGTGAAAGTAAGTAGTTAGAATAGGAGGTCCATCGTATTTTAATTATTTCTATTTAATACCTGAATTCAATTTGAGACATTATTACGGTAGCTAAAAGGAAATTCCATGTTTGCTGAGATATAATTAATAAAAGCTATTTTAACACAAATAGCCTCTGTTTATATTATGAATCTAGTTTTGACATAATTTATAACTAAACAAAATTAACAATTTTGTAGAAAAATTTATAAAATTTTCATACTGCATTATACAAAGAGGAATATATAAGATCAGATACGTTTTATTATACTTTGATATACTATAGTTTTGTATAAATCTATGTGTAAGTTTTGTTTGGTATATTATTATAACTAGTGTAAGTCATCATAACGAATACATATACTAATTGCTTTATTATTAATTGATTTTAATAATAATAGACTACTAATTCCTAAACACTCAATCTATGTGTGGCGTTGCAGTGTATGATTAGGATTAATTCACAATGGCATGATATTGAAATTTACTCCGACTTCCAATCACATGTTGCATTTCATGAATTATGTCGTTCCATTAAAGGAGTGATGTGGGAATAGGAATGCTATCACGAACTGTAAGATAAATTGCTCTGTTGCCGACAGTTGACCTTTTTTTTATCATATGCGTCTGAAACTGAAATCATAATACCAAATTTATGAATTAATTTTAACATTAATTAATTCTACTTATTATAAATTAAATTAAAAATAGAGTCACTTTAGGAAAAAATATACTATGTATTATTTCAAGCCCACCAAACCCGGCGCATCCACCATTAATCCCACAGTTCGATATGATATTATATGATATATAAATTATTTTATTATTTTATTATTAATGTAAATTATGAAATTTCATTGTTAATATTAAATTTCTGAACATTTTACGGTATTTTATGAATACCTATTGTTTGCACACAATGAAATACATTTAACATGAATTGTATACGTTCCGAAAACAAACATGTCTTTATCGTGCTATATTCACGAACCAGTATTTACAGCTGAGGTTTTTGTTTCACGTGTTTAAAGAGATCTAACTGCAATCATTTCAGGACGGCGAAACTGTGTACACGAGATTCTCTGAGGAAATTCAAACTTCGCATTCGTAATGCGATATTCAGGAAGCGACGGTGTTACGGTAAATATTCAGGTGAAACAAGCTTTTGAAAGAAACATGGGCTTGAATGGATACAATTGATGTATTCGGTGAAGCGGTATGAATTTATGCCTGCGTCTATAGCTTGGATTATGCTATTTTTAGCGATTTATTCATGTTAATGTATGTAACAGTATGTAAAATTGTGTGGATATATTTATTTTTGCAATTATAATGTAGTCATATGATTGAATTATTTATTTTAAGCAAAAAAAAACAAATTAGAATTGAATCTTTAAGTCAGTTTTATTTTATTATCTTTTACATTGTAAATATTAAGAATAAAATTGATTTAATTTTTATTTACTCTTAATATACTTTTTTCTGGATTGAAGTTTCTTATAGATTCTGTCGTGGGCGTTTGATTTGAAACTTTTTGTATTAGGATCTGGAAAATATTGATTCCTCCTCTTTGCACTTGTGGATATTAGCGTCTGTAAACTAGAAATTATCTCATTTATTCAGTAAATATATGAATACCTGAATCTTTTTTGACAATAAACGCATCTGAGTTGTGGTTTTTCTTTTGTCATTTAATAATACTTCCTGAAGTATTTTACGGAAGTGAGAATATTTCTCGTAGTAATTTGATAACATTTATAAGGTATCTCTCCACCATCATAATACAGCATCGAGGGTGAGTGGGACCAGCAAATATTTCCAACTTCTACAGAGTTACATTTTAATATCGGAAATCCTACATTGCAGCTTGCGAAGAATAGGGACTTGTAATCTCAAGGGGTTCGTATAAATGCTAGTAATTATTCTACACTTAAAGCATATATGGATTAATTTGAATAAATACAAGTGCTGTTTCCTGTCTGTGCCAAATACAAAATATAACGTTAACGTCAATGTATCTACACCAAAAAGTGATGTTGCCACTGGAATATTTTTTTAAAAGATTAAACATTAATATCTAATTTATAATATAGATAGGAGAAAATGAAAAACCTCATTTTCATATAGCTTACAACTACAGACACTATAATACTAGCCGAATCACAACAATCTGGGCCAATTGAACCCGTAGCTCTAAATGCATACATCCACCGTTTGACTACATTATTGTTGACAATTTTGGATTATTTTTTCACAATATGTGCAATCTTGATAATATACTATTATTAGCCGACAGGAGATATTCGCAAAATGACTCATTCTAAAGTCAAAAAAACATTATGCACCATTAATAACATTACAAAAAAATACATATTTTAATGCACATAATCCTTATGCATTTATAAACTCTTTTTATATTAGGCTAGTGTTGATAACTATTCCAATTGTATATAAATCTTGATTATACATGGATGTATTTCCAATATGCCATCTGTAAGATAGAAAACACGAGGGCCAATAAATTCATAAACTGGTACATTTCTTAAATTGCCGTACCGTACGGACCTCTCCCTTTCGTAACACATGTTGAAAATTACATATTTATGAAAGGCGAGGTTATCCGACGTTAACATTTGTCGGTTGGTATAATTTTTTATATCACCTTAGATAAAACTTTTCGTACGATTATATTTCCAAATGTGGCAGCCGCACAATTTTCCATAAATAATGTAATAATAAAGGTATTCTTTCTATTATGTTTGCTTCAGCCACATAAATGTATTTTTATTTATCGATTTAGGGGATTGATATGTTAAGGTTTCTCGTTCCAACCGTGTTAAGTAAATAATGTATTAACTATCAGTCTTTTTTATTTTTATTAAACTCATATTAATCCATTCTATTTATAGGTAATATTATTTTGAAAAATATATTATATGTTGTGATTCTGATAATTTTAAATATTTTTTAACCACACGTAGGCAAATTGTTGGAATTAACACAATTAGAATAAACAAATTTTCCTTTCTTTTTTTTTAAATAAAGTAAAACTCACTTTGTTGATCACACTATTTATTTAAAAAGTGACTCGAGTTTCGATCAACAGCTGATCATTTTCAAACTTAAAGTAATTTAAATACATTTAAACAAATTTTCATATACAGTTAAATAAAGAGGAGGATATTAGGTCCAACTGGTCGTTAATTATGGGGAAGTAGGGATTAGATTTTGCTTTGTGAATTTCCAGAGACTCGAGTAAATCTATTTTAAGCTCTCTTGGCGAAATGGATTATCTCGCAACTTCAAAATTAGTCTAAAACAAACATAAAACATCATTTCGATTAAATAAAACAAATTCGACATTCGCGAACCATTTAATTGAGATGAATTTGATGAAGATGCACTCGAGATTATCCATTTCGACGAGAAAGGGCTTAAAATGGATTTACTGGAGTAAATTTGAATCAAGTTTTAGTTGTTACTGAAATCTTAGAAAACTCTAACTAATATAATATATGAATGATACAATGGACGTTTGTAAGTTTGCTAAATGGCCATCGACCAACGGTCTTTCAGTCTGAATTTGTCGATGTGTTCATAAGTCTGTCTTTGGTAATGATGATGGATGATGTGATGCGATGAATTCAAATGTAGTGAATGAAGGGTTTTTATATTTTGGGATTTGGTTTGGATTTCTGCGCAATCAGTAAATGGAAATGATGTGTTGGTTGAAGGAATTTTTGGAAAATTTTTCACTGAAGTATAGATGGGAATAACAGAGGAGTAGTTAGAGGGATTATGTAGAGGATTATTAGGATGGCGGATTATGGTTAGGATTCTTAAGGAGGATTGCTTGCTAACTTGGATATTGTGGAAAGTAGGATTGCAGGAGTTGAAGAAAAGAACATTAGCATAGTCGAGTCAAATCATTTTATAGATTTTAACAGATTTAGTGGATATTCCCTTGTTTTTGTACGTTAAATTTCTAAATAATTTGGCCCTAGTGGTGATTTTTGCTTTGTTTAGAGCTGTGTGGTTTTTAAAATATACATTTTAATTTGTGGTAATGCCCAGGTATTTTATGGATGTAGAGGGGGAAACAATTGTATTGGAGATATAAATATTGTGTGCTAGATTATTGTTACGATGATACGGAATTAGAACTTGGGATTTATGAGAGTTGATTTTAATTTTTCATTTCGCAAACCAGTGTTACAGGGATTCGATTTTTTTAACAGTAACGTAATTATTGTTGGCGACTTTAATCTGAGTGAGTTTATTATTAACCTAAAGTTAAGTACTTATATAACAGTATATAATTTGTAGGTCTTAACCAGTATAAGTTTATCAAGAATAATAATAATTGTACTCTGGACTTATCTTTTAGAAATATGCAGTGCTCGATAAATCGAGTTGATTCAATTACTGTCGAAGATAAACATCACTCAGCTTTAGAGTTAACTTTTTATTTACCTTTATTTATATTAAACTGTTTTAAGTTTTTCAAGACGTTCATTTGTTCAAACGTAGTTCAAATAAATTCCCCCAATGATTTTCGGTTAGACTTAAGCAAAAATATTCCTCCAGTTGATAAAATCAAATCCCCTATCACAGTTGTTTCAAGTAAGATACTCTAATTTACGACGTGAAGTGAAATTACTGTCTGAAATAGACTGTAATTCATTTATTAGCGGCAGTTAATTAATACGCATAATATACTACATTGAAACAAAATTGGGTATTAAAGTTAGGTCCTGATGGAGTACCTTCTTTAGCCTTTGATTTCCGTTATATCTTAGCTACACCCTTAAAGCATATTTTTAATTTATGTCTTCCAACGAGATTCCTGTATCTTGGAAGAGTGCACGAATTATACCTATTTTTAAATCAGGTAATAAAAGTGAAGTACCAAACTATAGACCTATTGCTATTATTTCCAACATAGCTAAGTGTTGATACTTTGTAAATACATAAATTCATACGTATATAACAAACTGTCTTTGAAGCAACATGGTTTTAGACCTAAAAAATCTACCGTTTCTAATATATATGTGTATATGTTATATACACGGACATATCTAATGCTTTTGATATAATCGATTATAAATTATAATACTTTTAAATACATTAAAACTTCTGGGATTTTCTCCTAATCTTTGTGGTTAATCCAATAACCATCTATCGAATAGATCTTTATTCGTGGAGTATAGGGGTTTAAGTCAGGACTATTTACTGTAGTATCCGATGTTCCACAGGGCTCTAACCTTGGTTCTGTCCTATTTAATAGTTTTATAAATGATATAGCTGATAATGTTAAGCCACATATCTCAATGTATGCAGATGACGTAAAAATATTTGCCCCTATATACACGATGGATGTTTGTCGAACTACAGCATAACTTAAATCAAATAGTGCAATGTTTCAAAATAATAATATGTCCTTAAATGCAGTTAAATGCAAGGTTATATCATATACTAAAAATAAATTTATAATATCGTACGATTATAACATTAATGGTATTTGTTTGTACCAGGTCGACACTTTTAAAGATCTGGGAGCGATATTTGACAATAATCCTTCTTTTAGTGATCATATTAAAACAATTGTATTTGCCGCTAACCGCTCCTTGGGCTTCATAATTCTTAATACTAAACTATTTAAGAATATTAATGCTATAAAAATGTTACACTTTGCATTTGTGCGATCTAAACTTAAATTTGCTTGTTTTGTTTGGAATCCATATTATATGAAATATTCTTCAATGTTTGAATCAATTCAGAATTTTTTTTATATATATTTATATTTTAAGAAATTTAGATTATATCCAGGCGTTGATTGTAAGTACAAAGATTTATTACGAGAATTTACACTCCTTAGAAAATCGGCATTCAATAACCACGCTGTATCAAATACTTCATAATCAGATTGATTGCCCTGAACTGCTTATTCAGTTGGATATTCATGTACCAAGTAATGCAAGAAGTAGCCGCGTATTTCACCTACCAATACCAAAAACAAATACCATGTTAAAATTTACCAATATATAATCAAATTGCAGCCAAACATCCTGATGTCAATATATTTTATTGTGGATATGATAGAGCATTCTTTAATCCTAATTTTACGTTTCATTATTATCTCTTTTCATTTTAGTTATAGATATTTTTTGCTCATTTTTACATTGTGTATTGTATTTTAATTTGTAGTCTTAATAAGACTCATTTGTTGTAGATTTTACGAAATATTTTCGTGTTTTTTCTAATTATTTTTATTTGTTTTTTTATTTAAATCTGTAATTGGACTCGTTCCGTTGATTGAGTAAATATATAAATAGGATCGCACATGTATGAGTAAATATGTGAAGCTTCTTCGGGAACATTGACGACCGACAACCAACTAAACCAGAGTAGGAACAACACGTCCAATTTTATACGGGATTGATTTTGCTTCATTTATGTTGCACACTTCCTTAGCCTCAGGATCAGAAATTACCTCTACCAGGTGAGGTACTACATTGGCCAATTCATCAGCAAACTGGTCTCAGTCGAATTGAGTGAGCACTTCCCACCTATAAGAAGCAGCTGCTTGTATCACCTCTTGAATTTTATCTTTCAAGTAAACAGCTAGTGGTTGAAGGAAGAAACCTTGGTACTTTATACAGGCGTGTCCGGTAAATTCAATAAGATTTGTGGTCAGCCTAATGCCTTTAGGTGTCGGGAGGTTTATAAAATGCTGGAAAATTTGATCGAATAAAGGAAGAAAGGCCTAACCACGCATATTGGAGGACGAAAGAGGAAAATACTAAAATCCCCGAGATAGGAAAAAAAAGGCATAATATCCCCAATAAGAATAGAAAAATTGAAGGACTACTGTAAACAGTAACCACCAGAAGATATACTTTCCTTTTAAGAGAACCAAGAGGGAGAAGGAAACATAAACATAACAGCATCACCAATCAGAATAACTGTAGCGGACGTAAAGCAAGCTTGTAAATCACTAAAGAATAGAAAGGGACCCGGACCTGGAAACATCCCAGCAGAGCTCATTAAATTGGGAACAACAAAACTGTAACAAGAACTAACGGTACTAATCCAAAACTGCTTGAATGGAAAGCCAACCCCGGAAGAATGGAACATCGTCCTTTTATCTACCATACGCAACAACACACTATATAAAATATATGGCAAGATCCTGGCAAAAAAAAATCGAAGCAGAATACAATGACATGGAAGCGGAGGAGCAGGCAAGATTCTGGGTGGGAAGATTAACAGTAGACCATCATATTCTTCATCACTCAAATAATAGAAAAGAAAATGCGTACAACCAAGAAACTCACCTGGTGTGAAAAAAGCGTATGACAGTGTACCACAAAAGAAACTATGGGAAGCACTAGAAGGACCTAACATAAATGCAAACATAATTCAGGTGATTCGAAGATTATACTAACATGTATCAGCGAAAATTAAAAAGGGCAAAAATTATCGTTTTAATATAACTAAGGGGTTTAAACAGGGGTGCTACCCATTCACGACCCTATTTAAACTATACCTAGAACAAGCGCTAAAACAGAGGAAAAGAGAATGCAAAAACATGGGTATACCCCTAAACGATAATATCGTTTACACACTGTGCTTCGCAGACGATCAAATAGTGATAGCGAAAGATCTACAAAATCTACACGATATCAAATATATGACCCGAAAACTCATAGAAGAATACAGCAAATGGGGAATAAAAGTAGATATAAAGAAAACAGCGTATATGTGTTTAGGATTAGAATAGCAAGACCTCATCCTAAAAGACGGAAAAAACCTTAAAGAAACCAACAAATATAAATACTTAGGAGCACAGATAACCAACGACGGAATACAACATGACAACATAAGAGACAGAAATATACAAGGAAGAAGAGCAATAGGTATGTTAAATGGATTAGGGCATAACGAACAAAAACAAATAACAAGTATATAATACCATAGTAAAAACCATAATAACCTATAGCAATGAAGCTACGGAAATGGATTTCTGGAGAAGGGTGACCGGAAGGTCCAGAATGGAGAGAATAACCATGATATGATACGAGAGATCATGGGAGTAAAACACACTATAATCGAGAACATCAGAGTAAATCAGCTATAGTCTGTCCGTTGGATCTTCCATCGCACGTCACAAACTATCGCTTCGAGAGACGACGCAAAAACATTCAGTCTGATAAAGTAAACCAAATGCGTTAGAAAAAGAACGCACTGTAAAACTTTCGTCGTTTTTTGAAGCGATAGTTTGTGACGTACGACGGAAGATCCAACGAACAGACTATAAGATGATTTGGACACGTACAAAGAATGCAAATAACAAATATGGGACATGGAAGAAGGTGGAGAGGAAGACCTAGGAAGAGCTAAAGAGAGAGTTTCAATTAAGAACTGAGAGAGAGAAATATAAGGGGATATATGGATGGACAGAGAAGGATAAAGACTGGAAATCTAAAGACATTGGAAGACGTTATAAACTGAATTAATGATAAAAATGGAAGGAATGCTTCCTTATAAGCTGTGAATAAAGCGTATATAAATATCATCAATTTTCTCGTCTTCTAATTATCCCTGGCAACTTCGAACCGGTCCTGACTTCTCTCGAATTATTTGTTCAGCAACTTGTCGAGAATCCGGATCAATTCGAGTCCCGTATCCAGCGCTTTGATTAGTTTGGGCTCCAAGCAGATTCATATGCCTTGCAAAAGGGCGAAATATTTTTTATAATATATCATTATTATGGCGTCGGAAGAAGATATTAAAAATACGAACGTTAAGTGTAAAACCTGTGAAGAATTAATAACTTCCAGTGATAAATGTTACGGTTTATGCAATGGTGTAGTGCATGGTTCATGCACAGGCCTAAAGGACAGTGAACTAAGATTATTAAATGGAAAGAAGAATATAGTGTGGTTATGTCCAACATGCTTTAGATTTCTACAAGAAGGTCAGTTACTGTTTAATATATTAAACAAAATCAGCAATACATTAGATGAGCATACGTTAATCATCAAGCAAAATCAGTATGATTTGAAACAAATCTCTGAAAAGATTAATATAAACAAATCAAGCACTGACACAAACCCGCATTCTAAGAGCGTCACCTATAGTACTATAGCTAAAACACCAACCAACGAGGAATGTACAAGCAAAGTCCCAAAGAAGATCCCTGTAAATAAATCACTGTCAAAGGAATCTTATCAAGAAAAGAAAATACACACAACAAAAGAGTCAGTTGCCGTCGTTCGAGATACTGATGTATGCTCCGCCGAGAGGGATAAATCTACCGGTGATGGATTTACATTAGTAGAATCAAAGAGTAAACGCAAAACATCCAACAAAATGCTCTAATTGGTAATAGAAATATAGAGAATGAGACATCATTTAAAACTGTCGAAAGAAAAGCGTGGCTGCATGCTGCGCGTTATTCTACCGATATATTATCCGAGGATTTAAAACAAACGTTAATGAAGCGGTTAAACACAAACATATAATCTGCGAGAAAATAATTCCGAAATATCCGAACCCTACATTCAGTAGCTTCAAGATTGGGGCACCACTGTCGTTGCTGGATAAATTATTGGATGAAAATCTGTGGGAAAAAGGAATCACTGTGTCGCGGTATAATTTTTTCATGGAACGAAGGAAAATACCAACAACTTAACTCATGAACACGAAAGTGCGAGCGCACCATTTAAATCAATAAATAATTTCAAACTATTACATCAAAATGTTCAATGCTTAAGCAATTGTATAAATGATATAATTGATCTCATCAATGATTTAAATGGTGTTGACGTATTATGTCTAACTGAACATTGGCAGTCCCGTGAACAACTTACATATTGTAATTTTCCAGGCTATGTCTTAATATCTAAATTCTGTAGGGCTGATAAAGAACATGGGGTGCTGCTATTTACTGCAAGACAGGAATAATAGCTAGCAACCTGGAAAATATATGTGCGGTTTCGGAAAGTAAAATATTTGAGTGCGCGGCAGCCGAAATTAAAATTTCAAGTAAACAAATATGTGTAGTATGTATTTATAGGCCTCCTCAAAGTGATCCTACAGATTTTTTAAATAAATTAGATAAAATTCTAGAGTATGTAACATCATCAAATGCGTTGTATGTACTTTATAGTTGGTGATTTTAACATAAACACACTCGTAAATTCAAATGAAACAAGAGATTTCAAGAATTTGTTAATATCTCAGAATGCCAGTCTCACTATAAATCAAGCTACAAGAACACACTATAATGGCACAGCAACTTGTATTGATAACATTATCACAAATAGTGACTCCACTAATCATCATGCCCATGTTATCAATACACATGTAGCTGACCACAAAGCACACATTATAACAAAATGTTTGAATATTCATAATTCTAACAATTACATTAATATACGACTTTTTTCTGAATATGCCCTAAACAATTTTTGTAATGATATCGCGAATGAGCACTTTGCATCTGTTTACCAAGCTCCTGATGTTGACTCAAAATATAATACTTTTATTAATACGTTTATAAGGTACACAAATAAACACTTTCCACGGAAAAAAGTTTTATGTGGCCATAAAAAACCTTTTAAATTTAAATCAACTGAAATTGAACAATCTAAAAATAAATTGCATATCTATGAAATAATCTCACAATATAGGCCTGAATACAAAGTAGCATTAAAACAAGAAATAAAAACATATAAACGCTTGCTAAATAAGGAACGATGTTTATACTATGAAAATAAGTTAAATTTATCCACAAATAAGTCGAAAGTAGCCTGGAAAATTATTGGGGATGTAGTGGGTACTAATACTAAGAATAAATGCATTCTGCCAAATACTAGTAGCATCACTATACAAGCAAATGATTTTAACACATTTTTCAAAAACATTGCCCCGGAGATGCTAAACAATAAATTACCACCAAATAGCAGTCACTACTCGTGCAACATACCATTCAATGGTAATAGTATGTTTCTTAAACCTGTTACTAGCTCTGAAATATTTAAAATAGTTGCCAATATGGAGAATAAAAAGAGTAGTGGGTATGACAATATACCTACAACTCTAATAAAAGTATGCATCAACTATATAGTTGAACCACTTGTATATATATTTAATAGTTCATTTGAAACTGGTGTTTATCCTGATCAGTTAAAACATGCAATTATTACACCAATATACAAAAACGGAAATGTAAATGACTTTAATAATTACAGACCGATAAGTATATTGAGCATATTTTCAAAAATATTAGAAATCTTAATGTCACACCGATTAATTGAATATTTTCAAAATCAAAACTTACTTAGTAAGGTTCAACATGGATTTACCAAGAGTAAAAGTATTCACACGGCTTTATTTCAGTATATACAGTTAATCCTATCAGCTCTTGATAATAAACAAGTAGTTTGTGGTGTACTTTTAGATCTTTCAAAAGCATTTGACACGATTGATCACTCTATTTTGATTAATAAATTATACCAATATGGCATAAGAGGCAATGTAAATGATTGGTTTAAATCATATCTACATTCCTGTAAACAATCTGTAAAAATTAATAAAGGTACTCATGAATTTATATCTGACTCTGTTAAAGTTAATATGGGCATTCCTCAAGGCAGTATTTTGGGTCCACTTTTGTTTATTATTTATTTAAATGATATTTCAAACATTACGCCTCTAAACAGTGAAATCATCTGCTATGCTGATGATACAAATGTA
The DNA here is from genome assembly GCA_963969525.1 of Ontholestes murinus. Taxonomy (NCBI): domain Eukaryota; kingdom Metazoa; phylum Arthropoda; class Insecta; order Coleoptera; family Staphylinidae; genus Ontholestes; species Ontholestes murinus. The sequence continues at coordinate 48,995,841 of OZ018393.1, read as the reverse complement.
TTACTTTTTGGCAAAACCTACGTAGACATTATTAATAATGGTAACAATATTATGAAGAACATCCAAGCTTGGTTTACACAGAATAGGTTAATTCTAAACGTGGATAAAACTAACACCATTTTATTTAAAACCAATCAGTCCGTAAGTACGCCTCATCAAATACAATTTTATAACACTTCTTATACATTTACAAATAGTGCCAAGTTTCTCGGAATTACCCTTGATGAAATGCTTACTTACAGGCAGCATATTAATAATCTTATATCTAAACTCAGCAGATCCTGTTATGGTTTGAAAATACTAGCTAAAAATATGAATGAAAATATAGTAAAAACATTTTACTATGCCCATTACTATTCACACCTGAAGTATGTTATTATATTTTGGGGCAGCAGTTCAAAATCTCATTCAGTGTTAGTAGCTCAGAAACGTGCAATTAGAATAATGTGTCAAATGAAACAAACTGACAGCTGTAAAGGAATATTCCAGAGATTAGGTATATTAACAGTGCCTGCTATCTATATATATGAATGCATCAAATTTTTATGTACTCATAAACATCTCTTTTCCGCTCATATTCTAGTTGATACCCACAACACCAGGCACGGCATTACATACAGATTTCCAGAACACAAATTAAAAATGTTTGAGAAAGGGCCAATAGGTGTATTAAGTTTTATAATTGTCTTCCAAAAACGATTAAGAATATGGAAACATTTAATAAAATGAAGTCCATATTATTTAAGTTATTATGTACTTTATAACCATATAGCACGGATGAGTTTCTAACTGGCATAAATAATATGTAGTGTAATGAAAATTGTTTTGTGACGTGTTTCCATGTTTGTTCTGTATATGTTTGATATCTTTATTGTATAATTAAATGTTACTGTACATACACTGGAAATAAATATTATTATTATTATTTAATTGTGGCGCACTAGAGCGGGTAGGATAGATTCTGACACGACTGTTCTGACACCGCCGTGGAAATAGAATTTAACATAGAAACCATGAATTTTACCACTTGTTGAATGTAATCGGCGAAACATTCTTCCTTAATTCTCAGGACGTAACACACAAACATCAAGCAGGCGGCAGCTTTTTTCCAAATCTGTTGTCCGAATACCAAAGTTTTGCTGTTGTCTTAATGACACAAACTGCCAATCAACATCCTCAATTCCATTCATATCTTCTGGTTTTAATGAAGCTGTCTTCATCCCTTGTCCTATAACAAGGGACAAATATTATTCAAAACGCCTACCAAGTACCTTACATATCCAGGACCAGGCTAACATTTTTGTGATATGCGACAAAGTTTAAAACATAAAATATACAAGAAAATAGGGCTTTATAACGCAGAAACAGTTCTAAACAGTGCTCGAAATAAAAATAAATATAAAAGCTTTTGTGATCCTAATAAATTGAATGTTTTTTTTTACCAATGTAGCGGATCTAGCGAACTAGCTAACAAATTGTCTATAATGTATGTAACCAATAAAGACCCATTCAATCCAATGATTATTGCAAGTTAGGGAAGAGCAAGCATTACTTTTCTTTCAAGGAAACCACTCACGTAAAAATTAGGGAAGTTATAACCAATATGAAAAATTCTAAAAGTAAAGACATTATTGATATTATTCAATTATTGATATTATTCAAAAAAAGGAAACATTATCCTTATCCTATTAATAAATAAATCTTATAAACATAATATAGAACCCAAACATTCCCTACTTAAAAAATGAAGATTGGGTGGATGCAAACAACTACAGGAAAATCTCTATACTTCCAATATTGTTAAAAGTATTAGAGAAAGTGTTATTGTAGCAGATTGAAGATTTCTTGGAATCTGAATATTTATTATCGGAACAACAGTATGGTTTCCGGGGTACAAGATCTACTTTGGATGCGGTTAATGCTCTTGTTGAAGGAATCGCCGATGGGCTTGAGAAACGTATGCATACAGGCGCAATATTTTTAGATCTCAGCAAGGCATTGGCCTGCGTCTGCCATGGTATTTTGCTATGTACACATTTTTTATAATCTTCATCCCGACAGCTGTCGTCTAGTGAACTCGTATTTATCTGAAGAAAGCAGATTATTACGGTTAATTATAAACCATCTGACGAAATTGATTTAAAGTATGGGGTACCTCAAGCATCAATATTAGGACAATATTTCTCCCATTTTCAAATCCCCAATCGCAGTATCTATTGCATGCTGATGATACAACACTATTAAATAAATCATCTAGCATAATAACGCCACTTTAAGTGAATGAAACAGTCAACTATATACAGTAAAATGGTTATTAGTAAATAAGTTAACACTAAACACTGAGAAAACGAAACCTAACGTTTTCTTTAAAATCGGGTTTTAGAAATCAAAATAGTACCAGGTTTCTAGGAATCCCTTTCAATTGAGACAAATAACTTTGTTTTACCAGTTTATTTTTAAAGACTACAGTGACTATAGTTTCGACTATAAGCTAGTTATTATCAAAATCTTTGTTTTTAGTTTGATAATGACTAGCTTATAGTCGAAGCTATAGTCACTGTAGTTTTTAACAATAAAGTGGTCAAACAAAGTTATTTGTCTCAATTACAAGTCATTCAAGATGTACCATGAAGTAAACGCCTCTACTACCAAATATTCAATTCAAGGAATGCATTTAGACAATAAGCTTAACTTCCAGTTTCATGGAGTTGAAATAGCTGATAAGGTATATCGGAATATACATAAACATCTTAAATACTATATACCACAATTAGCAATATATACACCGTATTTCTTTTTATGTCAGTTCTATTTAATATATGGAATAATAATCTGGGGCGCTCAATCATAACTCAAAGGGTATTTAGATTACAGCGCAAAGCAGTACGGTTTATTGCCAAGTTAGGGTATCAAGAAGATTGCAGAGCTCAATTTATTCGCCTTAGTAATATTACGTTGCCATCAATATTTATACCAGAATGTGTTGTAAATATACATAAATACATGAATTCGTTCAGTCTACATAACGATGATCATGGGTATAATAATAAAAACATAAAAAAGGCAATTTTGTTGAATTCAATGCATTCAAAGTTTAAACTGGTTTGTTTTGAAATAAAAATGTGTACCTTTAGAACTGTCCTCCGATTTGTTCATTTTAATTTTTTTCAAATGTCATTTGTATTTTACTAAATCGCATGCCACGAGTCATTTGGGTTAAATGTGATAGTATAATAACAGGAATTTATTTTAAGTTGTTACTTTTAATAACTTTTATTAAAAAAATATTTATAAATTCTCATTCCAAAAATATCTTCACCTAATATTATTATTATCCTAATTTTCAAATTCAAATTTTATTTAATAAAATTATAATGTGACCGTTCATAATTTATTTATTAGCCGAAAATTTAATTATGCGTTATTAATTTTGTATCATGGAAGTTTTAATCTATATTAAAATTACTGCATATTTTTGAAGCTACTCGCTCTATTAATTTAATTATAAAATCAATTAATTTATATGAGCCATGTATTATTACATTAACGTGTACGTATTTTTTTACGTTATTCACTTATAATATAAAAAACTTATTCTATTACTACAAATAACTTGTCGAATCGAATCAATTTTTCGGTTCATTTGAGGCGTGCCCACGTCGCTGCAAATCAACCCTCGTCGTTATTAGGGTTGCGCATTTAGAAGGCGAAGAAGGGAGAGGCCCATCCTTTCATCTGAAGTGAAGTTCGCAATCTATTTCGAGAAATTTCGTCCTATTTGCGATCTCGCTGAGACGCCGGGAGCTTTTTGCTCCCGTTACCACTAAACCGCGATTATGGCTCCAACCCCATCACGTCGAGTATCCCGATTATTAGCACGAAAAGGCACGCGAGGAATTGTGTACCGCCGCCCCCCTACGTGCAGACCTCATTCCGCACTGCCGTTATACGTAATTGTATATTGAATCTACCACGTTTATTACTTTACGATTTTGATATTATCATGAAGTAATAATACTTTATTTTTATTCATAGAAAATAATATAAATTATTTTGCTGTGAAGTTATATATAATGAAATCCATGAACAGACATATTTCATTTGAATTATTACATATGCAGACGAAGTAATAGTTGTAGGGACAAATCATTTTATCATCATTTATTCTTTAATATACTTGTATAACAGCAAAATTTTACACATAACTTGTTTTCTACTATTTCTTTTTTAGTGAGGGCAGGGGTATTAGAAATAACAGGGCAAGCATATCATCAACAAAGTAATTTTATATAAGGCTAAAATATAGCTATTTCAACAATAGATATTTTAACTCACATAGGTGGTAACGTATTAATTGTTATTCTGTATTGGTTATGACGCCCCTAGGAAGCAAACTGAATTGCATTTAGAATTATGGCTTTATGGGTCAGAATGCCAAACACTCGATTGGAATTAATTTGCAGAATATTCTGGTCAGGTTATTTCGATAGCATCGATTAATTCAGAATTTTCTTATTCGTTTTGTCAGATTAAAAGCCTAAAGATATATAGTTGATGCTATAATCCTTTTAGCTTGATAATATTGCTTAGTTTAACAGAAAGCATTTAAAATTTTACTATACAGAAAAGATGTCGGTTTTGGCAATGCATTGTTTATCAAATGCCTTTTAAGTAAATTATCAAGCTTTTCCTGGTAAATGTATCAAATAATTCAAACAATTATTAATCAAATATCATATTATCACCAATTATTAAATATTAACATTAAGAACACAAACTAATTTATTCTTTTGTAAAATATTTTCTTTTTCTCCGGCCCCACGTTTAATTTACACATTTTCTATTGTTCTTTTATTTTGTTTTAACAGCTAGCCTGTGCCCATACGTTAACGTGGCGTGGAAGCTCAAGCAAGTAGCACTTGCGGAAAACTGTTTAATCGTAGCCTGCGGCTATTAATAGATGGTGAGCCTCGCCAGTGCTACTTCCTTGCTAGTCCATCACCAGCATCTTCCGCGTCTATCGTTAACATTTGGCGCCCAACGTGGGGCCCACCCCATGATATCATGCTCCAATTTATATTTTGTTGTGTATTTTCATTTCGTAATTTGTTTTTCACTGCAATTAGTTTATACAATCACATATATCTGGGATTGCACTTAATCCTTTAATTAAGTAGAAATACACTAAAATAATCGTTGTTCTTAGTAAGAATCACAGCCCTCTTCCATTTATAGTATCTGTTCTCAGTAACACTTCTGCTAATATTGAGATGCGTAAAACTCATAATCTTAATGAATTTAATATTATTACTCATTATTTGATTGTTGAGGCACATTGTGACGAAACATATGCAGTGTTTAAAATAACTTACACATATTCAATATAGGCAAACTTTAAGACAAGTTGATTATAATAAATTTATTTATTTAAGATTACAATTTAGTGCAATGAATGAATTGTTATGGATGACATTTTTAAGTAGAATTAAAAATCAGTTGAAATACAAACCAAAAAGGCCAAAACTTTTTCCTAAGTTTATATTTTATGATGACAGAATATCGGATAATTCGGAGAGTACTTTATTTTCTCTTGTGTGTATGCTAATATTGATTTTAGTGCTATTACTATTCTGCAGAATATTCAGTCCCCTATCTATATCACAAATGGACGTTTTCAAAGCCATAAATTTAAATTCAAAATTGCTACTTTGTTTGATAAGTCACTACGAACTGGGATTTCCAGTATTGTGGAAATTGAGTTTTATTACACTGCTTTTAAAATCTGGAAACCGTAATAATATAAAGAAATACCATGGATTATCAATATAATCATGAATGAAGAAGAAGGGAAGCAAGTGGACTGTATTTACACAGATTTCAATAAGCCATTCGATCTTGTTTATCATGGAATTTTGGTATCTAAATTATTCAACCTGGAATTAGACACCATCTTGGTGATTTGGATTAAAAATTATTCTAGCAACAGGTCGCAGTTTGTTAGAATCGGAAACCACATCTCAAACGGCATCAGTGTTACTTCAGGTGTGCCTCAAAGCTCGCATTGCCGACCGTTGTTGTTTTTAATATTCATTAACGATATTGCTGTAAATATTACATCTTGTAAATTTCTATTTACGTGGATTGTATCAAATACCCGGAAAAGCGGTTTTTTTTTGCTATTGTAACATTAATAATAATATACTTGAACCTGTTAATGATATAAATAATTTAGGTATTTTTTATTTGACGAAAAGTTATCAATTAAGGAACATTTTTCTTTAATTATAGATAAAGCTACCATAACACTAGGTTTTGTGTATCGATTTTCATATAATTTCTCACCTAACACTTTGGGACATTTATACCAAACGTTAGTTCGCTTCTCCTGTTTGGTTACCATCAACTAGTTCTGATTTATCCAGGACTGAGAGAATTCAAAATAAGTTCTTAAGACTTTATTCTTATCGTTTAGCGTTTGGTCGATAATCTCTTAAGAAATTGTATTTCAAGCAACATGTATACTTCATGCTGAAGAGCTTACAGCGTCTGAGAAGGATGTTCTAAGTTCTTGAGTCTTCCCCGCACATTACCGGGGTGTGTAAGCTAAGATTATTTTCCGTCAAAATCTTAGCTTACCTACCCCGGTAATGTGCAAAAAGGTCCATAGAAACTTTTGCAATATGGACACAGGCATTGTCTTGATGGAACTGCAAAAGAAATGAAGTATATGAGGTCCTATCAACTCGTTCATACATGGCTAAGCGTTCAAATTGCTTTGGTTGAATACTAAATGAGACCTATTTCCATAAGCCTTTCAACAGAAATTCCATGTTGCGATGTTTCCCACGCCTTCCTCAGCCTTACAGCTACTGTGCATCTCTAAACGGAATCAGGATTCATTAATAAACACCACCCTATGCCACTCTAGGTTTTAGGGTAGACTCAACCTACACCACTTCAAACGTTTCTGTCGATGTTAAGGTTGCGATAAGGTTGCGGTAAACCGTTCGAAGAGTTAACCATGAGCTAATCATAGATCGGAAATTGATCTGGTTCTAGAAAATCGGTTTCTTGTTGCAATTAGTCAAAGATGGCGGTCTTAAATCCCATTTATCCCTGTCTATCTCTATCCCTTGGTTCCCACTCTGTGATATATCTAACTATTTCTATTCTACGCCTGATAGTAGCGCAATAAGATGGATTAGTTTCGATTAAGGTGATTAGCAATTTTTATATCCGAGAGACCATCTCCGGGAAAACCAACGGTACGATCTCTGTCCAAATCGCTCAATTGTCGGTAATTTCCACGTTGGTGTTTTAGACATAATCCACACTTTTAAAACAAACAATGAAAAGCGAAAGCAGCAAAAAACCGAAACAAATTTTGTAAAATATGCACATGATAGACCTGTCAAATTAGTCATTACCACTTGGATATGAATACAATTTTAATTAATTGTTTTATTGAGTCTAGTTCTGTCAAAGAATTTCTATCACATCATTGAAATTTAAATTTTGCAGTACAATAACAGTGTCTACTACCAAGTGGATATTGTCGGCACCTTGAAGGTCTTGAATTTCTTCATTATCTGTGTAGGTAGGCCATTCTTCATTGATGACAGAGAATCAAAAATTGCTTAATAAATTTCATTAATTGCCAAATTCACTATTATAAAAACTAATGGTACACGAGTACGTTTCAAAAAAATGGTGATGTGGCCATCATAGTACTTTCCCTATATTTTACTCGAAAACTATGAGGTTTACACAAAAAGGCTATTCTTAATGATTTGTTCACTTTTGAAATCTCTACAATTATTTGTAATAAAAGTTTCACGTAACTCTAATAGTTTATTAGCAATTGACAAAAAATATCAAAATTTTCAATTTTTATTTTTTTTTCTCGAAAGTTAAGAATTTTATGAAAAATATGTTTTTATAAAACTTGATCAGTTTTTTATTCCCTTTAACTTTTACTTGAACCGTTTTTTAAATTTTTTTATATTTAGAAAAATATCACGAAAAAACAAAAAAACGCCTCGAGTAAACATCCACTTCCGGTCTATGAATGTTCACCAAAAGCTTTTCAGTTCCAGTTTTTAACGATAAAACCTTAAGTTTGAAGTTTCATCTCAAACCGATAATTCGTTTTTGAGATACAGCGCCCACCGACAGACAGACAGACAGACAGACAGACGGACAGACAGACACACACACAGACACAAAAATTTTTTTTCCAGAAATTAGTGTAACGCACTCAGGGGACCTCAAAACGGATATTTCCGCAAAAAAAATTTTTCAAAAAAAAATCACGATCACAATACTTCCCCTATATATACTTCGTATATAGGGAAAGTAAAAACCTAACACCTGCTTCGGGTGCTTTTAAGAAATCATGATAGTGAACAGAAAACAAGCAGGAGAAGAGTTTAGTTGTAAAACGTGTAGTGTGGCAGTTAATAATTATGTGATCAGTGTTGACTGCATAGTGAAAATTTGTGGACTCTATGTTGAAAATAACAAAGGTATCCATTGCTGTGGAAATCTAACCTGCATAAATGAATTTAAGATGCTAGTGGTATAAACGAACCATGTTAAGTACTGTTTTTGTTTATCAAATCTATAGAAAATACCTACAGGGCATTGTAAAGTGAAATAAATAAATAAATAAATAATAATAAATAAATAAAAAAAATCAACTAAACTCAAATATTAGCCACACATTCTACATCTCTCAAACGATTTGAAAATCTTAAACTAGTTAAGAAAACAATCATCCGACCAAAGCATTCAAATTTAATATAAGAAACTTAAAAATTAGCTTAATAGTTAACTAGTAGTAGAACATATCAAACAAATCTGGCAATAAAAGAAAAAAAATATGGCAGATTGTAAATACTAAACTAAACTAAACTAATGAATTTAATAAAATAACAATAAAAACAAATAATGAAGTTATAAGTAACACTAAAGCCATAGCAAATTTATTCGGCAAATACTATTCAACTTCTGTTAAAAACATATATGTATGCCAACAATTTGAAAATTCGAGGATTGAATGCACACTATCATCTACAAATCCAACCTCATTATTTCTTATACCCCTTGCAAAATACAGAAGTAGTTAATTTACTAAATAATAATAATTCAACCGGAATTGACAAGTTCCAACGAAGTTACTAAATCAATGGGCTAATGAAAGAAGCCCATATTTAATGAACTAATTAATTTAATTATTGAAACTGGACAATGTCCCAGATTTCAAAAAAATTCAAAAATTATCCCAATTTAAAAAATGCCAATTCAGAGATACTAGAAAATTAACGACCCGCAGCAATCCTCACTATCTTTTCAATTTTTTTTGAAAAAGCTATTTACAGCCGACTAGTGTTCTTCTTAGGGCAGAATAAAATATTGTCAAAATGTCAACATAGGTTTCGAAGAGGAAGGCCAACGGAAACTGCAATGGCGCAACTTATTTAACTAATGTATGATATATTGGATGGGGGAGAGTCTGAAGTTGAGGTTTTCTTTGATCTTTCTGAGGCTTTTGATTCTCTAGATAGCACTATTCTGTTTGCGAAAATGAATAATATGGGTGGACTAGATATGGTAAATGAATTAATAATTTTCTTCACTAAAAACTGACGATTAACTGTCAAATTAGAAAATATATATTCCAAGAAATTTGATGTCCATTTAGGCATATCTCAGAAAAGTGTATTCGGTCTCATATTGTTCCGTTGTAATATTATTGATTTACCAAATTTCATAACCGATGGTACTAGACGATACGACAATAATTTGTCATTCGAAAAATAATTACTAATTATTTAATAAAGTTAATAGAGCTATCACTGAATTCAAACACTATTGTGAAAGCAATAGACTAATTGTAAATGTAAAAAAAAACTGTACGTTTAGAATTTACTGGACCTTATAAAACTAATATATTATAAAACAATATTTACTTTAATAATTACAAATTAGTAATTAAAAGCACAGCAAAATTTTTGGGTTCACATCTAGATAGTGGAATAAACTGGGATAAATAAATTTCTTAGTTATGCTCAAAATTAAATAAAACATATTTTGCCATGTTGACATTTAAAAATTAAACATCCACTGTCTCCTAAATATATATTATGCCTGTTTAACTCAATTTATGGGGCAAAAGTAGAAATATTGTAAAACTTTTCTCGCTTAGAAACGCGTAATTAGACTCATTTTTAACATGAAGTCAAGGTACTCTTTAAAGAAATATTTCAAAAAAGGCCTAACTTTATGTAGTATTTATTTATTAAAATGATTAGTTTATAGCCACTCACATAAATAAAATTTTAAAACACTCTACAAAATGCATACATATTCCAAAAGATATAATTTAAATTTTTATATTGAAAAGTATAACCATTGCTATCATGAAAAATCACCAATTCATTCAGGTCTATTAAATTACAACATGTTGCCAGATTCAATTAAGAATATCTCAAGTAAACCATAATTATGAATAAATTCAAAATAAGCCTCAAAAACGTTTTTATCAGAGAATGTTTCTATACTGTTTCTGATTACCAAAGGTATTTTAGGATGTGTTTTGATTGTCGCAGTGTGAACAAAGCAAAATGTACATCTATCCAATATTATTAGTTAATTTTTAATTTTATCGTTGTGACGTTTTTATTTGTACAAACATTGTGTGTTGAAATACCCAATCTGTTCAATTGAAAGGCTAAATGGGAAAATAAAGTGAATTTGAATTTGAAAACATTCTTCCTTTGAAACTCTAGGAGGATTTTGTTAAAAAATTTACCTTTAAATTCAGTTAAATCATACAAGAAATCCGATTTAACTTCATAACAACAGCACCGTTATTTAGCGCCATGTCTCGAAAATGTTGACGCTAAAAAACTGTTGATATAGGATTAACTGAATATACTTATGTAGGTGATTAGGCGGCTATCCTAGAAAGATATGTTATTACTAAATTTGTTTTTAATTAATTTAATTTCATTCTATAATTATTGTACAACTTCTAACTGAAGATTCAATTTTTAATTTGCGAGGTATAGTTCACACATTTCAAGAGATTTGCGTGACTTTGAGGCATTAGAGAGAAAAAGTTCGAGAAATATATTAATGTATCTGTTGTCCAAAAAAGGGGTCATCATAATATTAAACAGTGTTTCGGTAAACTTGTAAAATCTGTAATAAAACGAATTTCATTGTCTTATAAGAAAATAAATGAGCAACGACCGAAATCAAAAATTCGGTAAACATTTAAATGTGTCTCCAACTCCTGCAATCCTACTATCCGCAATATCCAAGTAACGAGCGATCCTCCCTAAGGACTTTAACCAAAATCCGCCGTCCTATCCATCCTTTAAGTAATCCTTCTAACCATTTCCTATTAGCCTGTATCGCTGTTATTCCCATCAATGAACGCCTTCTATTTCCAAAAAAATCCTTCAACCAACACATCCTTGACAAACATAGGATGGGAATAGTAGAAAGCCCCCTATTCCGTGGGTGTCTGTAAGAAGAGGAAACTCCCTAACACCTACTGTGTATATGCGAAGCATACAGACGAAACGCATGGAGAAATTCGGAAAGGCTGTGCTTCCTGAAAAAGAGCTCAGGAGTGTCCTCTGGCAGAAAATCTTGGATTTCTTTCAGAGGCGCACAAAAGGACCACGGAGACCGCACTGCTAAGCGACACTCCTCATGAGGAAAAAAACACACTATTTCCCTTTACTGCCTGCGCAGAAATCCTAACCTAATCCTAAATTCCAAAACCCCTTCATTCACAACATTCGAATTCATCGCATCACATCACCCATCATCATCATCAGTGATAGACTAACGAGACTAACGAGACACTTATACACTGACAAATCCGGGCTGAAAGAATGAACCCGGAAGAGATTAGGTATGAAAGTCACTCACAGTCATGACCCTATTATTAGCCTTCTATTCCAAACATCAGATATTGATCTAAGTGAATTAATAGCCGCCTTAGGTGCTTTAAAAATTTTAAATTCAAATTTCCAAAAATATGTTCAATTTAGTTTAGTTTAGTTTATTCACTATCTATCTATCTAAAAAATAACACAAAAATACATACATAAATATAATTAATCGTGTTCTTCCACTCGACAATAGATTTATGATAGAATTTATTGAGTTAGGGCACGTAAGGAATTGCCACAACAATATATGTGTAGGTTTTAATTGCCCCATCATGAGCTTCTCAAAAATGATAGCATAACCCCAAAATGCAGAAAGGTTTTTGACGCATCGACAAAATTTTCTAACAGCAAGTCATTAAATTTTAAATTCATCCTGTAATTCAAGAGGACTTGTTTTCAATTTTAGTAAGATTCCGATGTTATAAATGGTGGACGATGAGTCTGTAAAATATTAATGCGTACTTTAGCGACAAAATGAAACCTAAGAAATTAAAATTGATGAACTTATATTCGCTGTTAATTTAAATTAACCACAAACATGTACAATTCGCTGCGATTTTTACGTGGATGACCTGTTCATAGATTCCAATTTACTTGCGGATGTGATTAATTGATTTTGGCGGGAGGTCACTTTAAAAAGATTTAAATATTATTTGTTCAAAGTTGCGGGAAACACAAGTTAACATATAAAGACCTTTAAAGATTATTAATGCTAATTGAGGCTATCCTGAACCTGTTTTCTTTAACCCTAAATTGAATGATCCTACTGAAAAAGACGTTTATTGGCATATAATAATAATACCATCATGTCCTTTCTTTTCTTCAACCCAATTTCATGAGTCATTTTCCTGGAATCATCTTTCCTCATCCATTCAGTCACCTTTTTGTTTCTTCCCACCCATTCCTCACACACTCCTTCACATTCCCTTGTCAAATGCCTTCAACAATCTTTTTCACTCGCATAATACATATATTTCAAAACTTTCTCTCATATAGTTTTTTCGCCCTCTCTCTCAAGATCCAGATCTAGCTTTTACTAAGGTGATTTTTTTTCACTATATCGAGCTGACTATTATTCCCTTTCTCTTTTATCATTTACTCTATGCACTAACCATTCATTGAATATATTCTCCGATAACTACACTTTTTACATACATTCCTTTTCTATCCTCCACACAACTTCATTTTATAACTCGCCGTTTCCTCACACACTACAGATTTACTCTACCTATTTCAAGAAACACTATGTATCCTGAAGTTGACATCTTAACCCCCAGAACATGCCTCAGAAATCACAGTTGCTGCCTCCCTATGCACTCGATTTTAATGTATGGAGTATTAAAATCGATTTCAGACATGCACCTCATAATTTACATGCCACTCGAACATTGTTTACCAACCAACCAAAACTGCTCATTCATAACACTAAAAGTTTTTCTTGCAATCTTGTTTTACATACAGTCATATCCTAAATTTATTGAATACATTTACTTCCCTTAACAAAATACCGACACAGTATATTAATTTAAAACCGTTTTTATTATTCTACGACAATGAAAAAATAAATGAAAAATGAACAAGTAACAGCCTCACCAATCCAACATTCATTTCCACTTTTGCAACAACCTACGTTTCTTCATACACACTTCTTATCCAATCTACTATTCATCACTCCCTCCTTTCCTTCTCAGATATTCTAGCAAACTCTCTCTAGGCACTGTATCATAAGCTGTTTTTCAAGTCTAACACACATCTTCTCTTTTCCATCATTTTCTCTACTATTCTTGTCAGATTAAATGTCTGGCTTTCTTTTAAAAGCGTCTTGATCAACCAAACCACTATTCACAACGTCCTACTCCAGCCAGTTCTTCACCATGGTCACGCATCTGATTTACCAAATTCCTAACTATTTTCTTGGTTCTCTTTTCTGCTTCCTTCCATATCTGAGCTTAGAGTCCGTCCTGGACTGCTGCTTTTCCTTGTTTTACTTCACCAAAAACTGTTTCCGCCTCTTTCTCCATGAAATCTACCTTAGAATTCCGTCTCTTCACCCGAACTGTTTTCTCTCCATTATTATCAATTCTTGTAATGACATTCCTATTTGTCTTTTTTATTTCCCTTGTTTAGAATATTTCAGATTTCCGTTACACTTCTACATATTTCAAATTCTTCACTCGTTCTTGCCAGAGCCTCTATCTTTTTTCTTTTACTACATTCTTATTTCTAGCTGCCGTCACATTAAGATATTTATTTTTGGACAAATGGCTCTGTTAAGAAACAGTATTGTTGGTCATGTGACGCAGCCAATCCACGCGAGTCTTAATTTTATGTTTTATAATAGTCCTCCATTTTCGGCAATATTTTTAATTTGTTTCTGGAAACCGAATTATTTAAATTAAAGTTTCAAAAATAAATTTCAATGTAAGTTGTAATATTAATATTCAAAAGCAAATAATTCCTTTTTAATAACCTAATGATAATAGTTGTTTATTATGGTTTCTGTCAAATCTTAGATTAAATTATGGACGGTAATCTTAATGGCATGTCGTAAACGTATGTTACAATAGTGACAGAAAGAAAGTTTTAATAGGAGGTAGTTAAAGTCAAATTGCTGTTATATCATTAAGACGATATCTATCCTTGCATTGGCACCTAAAAATCAGTTAGAACGCAGATATTTAAATATACAATTATATTCTTAAAGAAATTAGAACAAATATTTCAATGTTAAGAAGATTTTTTTTTGGGAAACAATAATATTTCGCTTATATTTACAAATAATATTTTTTTAGTAGATTTATTTTTAATTTTGCAGAATAAATGCATATATGTTTTGTTATTAATCCTTTATAAAATTTAATTGGAATTTAGCCGGTTACGAATCGTAACCGGCTAAAACAAACACGCTTTAATAAATAGAATTCAATTAAATTTATTTGTACGTATTCAGCGTAATTTACCAAAGAGTAAACATAATAGTAAAAGCAATCTGTAAAATTTAATTTGCAGGGAAAAAAATACCTAACGTCTGCGCTTCATCGTGCTTTAATTAATTAAAGCTTCTCTTCTGGCCGTAAACTTTTATGTATTTTCCAACTCTATTTTATTAAGAAATTAATTCGTAGGAATTTCTCTGTTCATATCATAGTTTCATGAAAACATACTTGACAACAATGTCGTTAAGGGATTAACACTAAAAATCTTTATCATTGTAACTTTGCATTACAAGTTAACTAGATCAATAAAATTAAAGCATTAAAAAGTGTTATTACTTTCCCTATATAGTATATATAGTGGGAGTATTGTTATTTATGTAATGATGTGAAAATATAATTTATTACGCGACAAATATATAGTATTAGTATCATTTATTTATTCCAAAATTGTATATAAAATTTATTAATATCAACAAAAATTTCAATTACAAATGAAAAGAGCAGAGTTCATAATATAGCGTAGAATAGAATATAATATAAGGAATAACAGGGGTGGATTTGTTAATACCACAATTAGTGAATCGCGATTCATCTGTTCATAATATTTTTGTAAGAAACGTATTATCCTCTTGACAAATGGGTTTATACCACATACAGAAGGCCATTTGATAATTACAAAATTTTATTCTTATGCTGGTTTTTCAGTTTTATTTAACTTTGTAGAACTAATAATTACAATATTGCTAATATTATAAACAACTGCAATTGTTTTACTTTCATCTTTTTCATGGCTATCCATTTTTTATTTAAAATAAAATTTAAAATGACTATAACTCACTCATTTTTAGAAATAACTATGTCGTATGCCATATTAGATTAAAGAGAAAAAAATTACCTTTTGAATGAGGTCACAGCCAACTATGGTTTCCATTTAAAAAAATGTAAGTTTGCGTTATATCTCGGAAAATAATGGCGATAAAAATATTCTGATTATTTTTTATTAATCTGCATAAAATTATCTAAAACTTTGTCCTTTACAGTTTTTTTCTATCTGTTATAATAACCGAGATATATTGATTTGAAAAAATTGACACTTTTTACTTTTTTCAAAATATCTAGTTACCCTTGACTTTTTTGATAACTTTGAAAATGGAATTTTATTCGCCTCGTAAATCTACACTTCTTTCTCAATTTAACCGTTTCTCTATCTCTTATAGTTTCCGAGATCCCCATAGAGAACATCGAAAAAAACTCACCCTGTATATATTTTGTACTAATCCGCAAGGAGATTTTTTTCTGAATCTAAATTTGTAAACGATTTTATCCATTCATCAAACCAAAGTCGAGAAATTGAGGATTAAAAAAAATTAAAAATCAAACACCCATAGTAAACAATATACAGAGCCTATTCCAAATGTCAAAAGTGACAGTGTCAGTTATTGGTACAATACTGCAATGATTTTTAATAATTTCATAATAAAAATGTTGCAAGATTTCAAAAACTGAAAAACGATTTCTGTAGAAGCACAAAATTCTAGTACAGTGTTTGAAATATTGCAACATTTAAATTATGAAATAATTAAAAATCGTTGCAGTATTGTATCAATGGCTGTCACTGTCAATTTTGACATTTAAAATAGGGTCTGTATATTGTTTACAATGGATACTTTTTATTTATTTTTTTAATCCTCAATTTTTCAACTTAAGTTTGATGTATGGATAAATTTGTCTACAATTTTATATTCAGAAAAAAAATCTCCTTGCGAATCAATAAAAATATATATACAGTGCAATTAAAAAAAAAATGTTGATCGTATTTTGTCAAAAACTGGGCGCGAGAAAAGATAACAGTTCAGATCTTATCAAAGTTTTTTAAAAATGGTTTAATTTGATGTTTTATTCATTAAAATCGGATAAAAAATAAGCGATATACAGCACCAAAGGTTTTTCGTCAGTCACCCTGTATACTAAACATTGTACATTCAGGTAATGAGGACAGTAATTATTGGAAAATTACAGATGTCATCGTTTTCGTTTAAAACGTGTTTTCTCTGCTTTGGCATTCTGATAATCTCTAATCCTAGGAGATTCAAATTACAGCTCTTACTTTCATTATTGGAAAAATATAAGACTTTCTTTTTATACATAAAACTTTGAACGTTGAGAAAATAATCCGAATTATCAATTTTTCCAATGTAACTACTCTTCTCAACATTTTAACTTCAGCCTTCTTTGAAGCTTCTGCAGCCTTATTCGTAGATGTTTAAAGAAACTTTTGACTCAGTCTGACGCTAAGGGTTTCTAAACCATATCCCTTCTCATATAATTTTCAACTCTAAATAATTGCTCTCCAATAGATCCCTTAAAATTAAAATCAAAAATTATATCATTCCTGTTTTACTTTAGTACAAGTATTTTCTGAAGACTCTCTTCTCTTAATTCTAATATGCAACATATTCTGTTTTAATATTTAAAAATTTGATCTTTACTATTTAAGCAACACATTTAAGAGCTCATTGCTTCTCTTAAAAAAATTATGAATAAAAATTGTTAATCTCCCAATATCAGCTTTTTATGGCCTAATAATTTCCAATACTATTATTCTTCCTTTACCTTTCGTTAAATCTCTGGGCGTGGCCATTAATCAAAAATTCAATTTTAAAATACACAGCGAGGCAATCAAAACTAAAATTAGGAAGAAACTTCACTAATGATTAAATTAGTGAATAAAGTGATGAAATGAGTAAACGACACAAATTTGGCATTTTTTTCACTTATTGTGCCAAATTTGTGTCGTTTACTGATATTAACATTTTCACGTACTCGAACAACCCAATTAATAATGTGATGAAACATATTAAATGATTTTCTTCGAACAAATTATGTTCAGACAATTTTTCAGCACCAATGAGGAAGATTTTATATATTTTCTTCTAACTTATTTTGACTGTTTTTGTAACTACCAAATCTGAAATTAATAAAACTTTAATTACCAGCATTTGCTAAATGTATTTTCGATAACAATAGTGTTTTGGAACATAGCTTAATTCTAAATAATAGAACGGTGTGTACCAAAAGTTTTCAAGTCTTAGGTAACTGGAAAGGGATTGTGGGATCAGTGGGAACGTGGTACATACAGGAAGAGCGGGAGGAAATAAAGGGCTGGCTATCAGAAGACTTTAGGTCGTCAATGAAATATTAGGAGGGAGTGTAATAATAATAATAATAATTCATTTATTTCCTAACAGACATACAATTACAGGGAAACTTAACATTACTTAACACAGTTTATTTTAAATATAAATAATAATAAAACAGAAAAATAAAGATAATACTAATGTACTGGTTAAATGTGGGAGTATTGCATATTAATAAAAACTAGGATGAAATAAGAAAGGAAATAGATTATAGACCCGGCAAAGGAAAAAGGTGGTTGATTGAGGGTGGTTATAATACAAGATTGATGGAATCGAGGAAGGGATTAGCGTTGATGGTACAATGATTAAAAGAAGATCTCAGATAAGTGGTTTAATAATGAGGGTAGGAAAGTAAATAAGTGGCCGATGGAAGTCATCTTAAATGGGTGCACAGAAGGGGATTAAGAAGATAAGAAAACATACATTGGGTCACAGGTATCAACAATGATCGATTATATAGTCATCAGAGGCTTTTCAAGGAAAGACGTGAGGATAATGAAAGTGGAAAAAGTAATGGGATCGGACCATTTATAACTGAAAGTAGAAATACCTGGGGGCAAAGATAAGAAAGCGAAGCAAAAAAAGTACCCGAGAAATTAGAGATTGGTGTAAATAGCATTAGGGATTTGAAGATCAGATTAAAGAAGATTCAGTTGGATTAAGTTAGATCAATGGAAGAGTTAGAGGATATCATAGTAGGATGCGAAAGAAAAGTGAAGGAAAAACATGGAAAAACGTTTACGTGGTACGAAGAACAATATTGACATGCAGAGAGAAGTAAGTAAGGCAATGAGAGAATACATAGGAAGCTGATGGACAGAAGAGGATATGATGGCAGCTAGCAATAAATAAAATAGTATTTGTGAGAAAAAGTTGGAGGCTCTGGAAAGAATGAAGAATTAAAAATTTGTAGAAGTGAAACTGAAATGTGGAATATTCTTAAGAAAAAAGCGAAGAATAGCATTACAAGAACAAAAATGGCGATGTGGCCATCAGAATACTTTCCCTATATTTTTCTCGAAAAATTTTGAATTCTTTAAAATTACTTGTTATATAATTTTCATTTACCTTATTTTTTTTCTCGCTTGTTAAGAACATGTTTTAAATCTCTTTAACCTTTTTTAAAAATAAAGAAAACTTATAACTTGTTTATATTACATTTTATTACACGTGAAACTATTCAGGAAAGTAAAAATTGTAGTCTTCCATTTGGGATAAGAGACGGAATACTAAAGGAAGTGATTGAAGATTTTAGGGAGGGAGAGGTGATAAAAGCATTTGGTGAAATTAAAGGCTATAGGATTGCGAAGGAAGAACATATATAAGGAATTGCTAAATCATTTGTGAAGAGAGGAAACTAAAATACCGGTGGGGTTTATTTGCTCGGTACACAAGGTAGGAGATATTGCTGATAGATATTACAGAGGAATAACGGTAACGAGTATCGGGTATAATATTGCCATCATTGTGTTAAAAAACCGCCTAGATTAGAACATTGAGATTAGTGGTTTCATCTTCTACCCCTTTAACAAGAATTAGATCCTGTTATTTTTTTAACATTTATAGCTGCAGTTGGGACGCTGAGCTCCAGCTCTCTCACAGTCTTGTTTTTGATCTTTCTTTTAGGTTCCTGTTGATTGTTATGTTGGCCCCTAGGTATTTGAATCGACGCTTTTATTGTATATGGCGAGTTTACATCTACGATATCGTGAGGGACTGTGTTTGTGTCGTAAATATCTGTATGTTGAACTTTGAAGCAGTTTGTTCAAATTTGTAGAGCATTCTTTGCAAGTCGTCCTTACCTTCAGATATTAATACCGCGTAATCTACATAGCATACAATTTGTATCCTTTTATCCTCCATCCGGTAGCACTTTCTGGCCTACTTGACTAGTGATTACTGAAGTATAGTATTATATAGGGCGGGACTTAAGCTGCCTTATTCCGTTTGATACGGGCACTTTGCTGAATAGTTTATCTGCTACTTTTATAAAGGTATAGTTATCGGTGTAAGTTTTGAAATGGCCACTATGATATCGGAATGTATATTTCTTTTATTGCAGGAGCGGCACCACGCTGCACTCTGTCGAATGCTTGGGTTCGGTCGATGAAGCACATAAAGGCTGTTTTGTTAAGATTCTATGGCTTTTTCGGTGATTTTGGCAGATAGTGAATATTGCATCGTTAGTGAACTTGTTTTTCTTGAACCCCTGTTGTTCTTCGCTTATTCCTCAAGGACCTTCGTGAAGAGCTTTGATATTTTGCTTGGTAGACCAATTCTTCTGTAGTTTGATAGGTCAAAGAGAGTGCTCTTTTTAAATAACGGTATCGTTATTCTACCTTTCCATTCCTCTGATATATCCTTCTTGTGCAGTATTTTATTGTATAGCACGTGAATCTGGTCTAGTAGTATTTTGGTTTTCGTCTTATCCCGGCGACTTCCTGTTTTATAGTTTGCTGGCAAGTTTTCTACTTTTACCCTGGTCTTCTGACCTCTAGCTTTACATTCAAAGCGCCATGAGATACGGTTTATCTTACAGTCTTTCGATGTTAAACTTCCTGACTGATTTTGCTCTTTTTTGATAGTTGTTGACGTCCTCCACCTAAATTTTGTTTTTATCAGATAATGGTTCGACCCTATATCTGAATCTCTATAACTTCTCATGACCATTATCGATGAGGCGTGCTGCGCCAATATTAGTATATGGTCTATTTGATTTTTTACTCGTTCTCCTGCCGATATCCACGTATGTTTGTGGACGGAAACATCGTTCTACTCAAAACAAAGGTAGCCGTACTTGCCAGGTTTATTAGTATAGTTTCATGATCATTTGTTTTCTCTTGCAGAATGTGTATTCCAATAGTTCATGAAGTGCTCCTGGTCTATACAGGGTGAGTTTTTTTCGAGGTTCTCTATGGGGATCTCGGAAACTATAAGAGATAGAGAAACGGTTAAATGGGGAAAGAAGTGTAGATTTACGAGACGAATAAAATTTCACTTTCAAAGTTTTTAAAAAAGTCAAGGGTAACTAGATATTTTGAAAAAAGTAAAAAGTGTCAATTTTTTCAAATCAATATATATCGGTTATTATAACAGATGGAAAAAGATTGTAAAGGACAAAGTTTTAGATAATTTGATGCTGATTAATAAAAAATAATAAGAAAAATTTTATCGTACTTACTTTCCGAGATATGACGCAAACTTACATTTTTTTAAATGGAAACCATAGTTGGCTGTGACCTAATTTAGAAGGTAATTTTTTTCTCTTTAATCTAATATGGCATACGATATAGTTAATTCTAGAAATAAGTGAGTTATAATCATTTTAAATTTTATTATAAATAAAAAATGGGTAGCCATGAAAAAGTTGAAAATAAAACAATTACAGTTGTTTATAATAATAGCAATATTGTAAATATTAGTTTTGCAGAGATAAACCAAAATGAAACAATATCATAAAGTAATTCTGTAATTACCAATATATCAATGGGAGAGAAATTTTAATATTAAAAAAATATGGTCAAAGAGTCCACTATTAATACTATTATGACAAAAATTATATCTTTTTAAAATTGAATTTATGCCTTTTTTGACTATTCTCATGTAAATTGAATTAAATGTTTCAATAACAACTAGTTTATGATCATCCACATATTGATATGATTTTTCATATACTTTGTTTTTTACATAACCCCACAGAAAAAATTCTAAAATGCGCAGATTGGGAGATCTAGGTGGCCTTGGGATTGGTTTATTTCTTCCCACTTATAAGTTAGGAATAGCATCATTTAAATAATTTGTAAAGCCAACATGTTATGAGGTGGAGCACCATCATATTGGCACCATTTCAATCTTTCTTGTAATGATAAATTTAAACAATCGAGCGTATCTTCAAATGTTTTCTGAAGAAAAAGAAAGTAATCAGTTTCACTTAGTGAGCTTTCAAAAATATATGGACCGAGAATTATTAATCTAAACACACCATGGATTAAACCCAAATTTAATTTGTAGTTTTCTCTGTGAAACTTCTTGTGGATTCTCTTGAGTTTATCTATGTTCATTTTGGCGATTAAAAATACCACAATTAGTGAATCTCGATTCATTTGTTCATAATATTTTTGTAAGAAACGTATTATCATCTTGACAAATGTGTTTATACCACATACAGTAGGCCATTTGATAATT
Organism: Ontholestes murinus; assembly: GCA_963969525.1. Classification (NCBI taxonomy): domain Eukaryota; kingdom Metazoa; phylum Arthropoda; class Insecta; order Coleoptera; family Staphylinidae; genus Ontholestes; species Ontholestes murinus. Next base: position 48,973,554 of record OZ018393.1, on the reverse strand, counting down.
ACAAAATTATTATTCTTATGCTGGTTTTTCATTTTTGTTTAACTTTGTAGAACTAATAATTACAATATTGCTATTATTATAAACAACTGCAATTGTTTTACTTTCATCTTTTTCATAGCTACCCATTTTTTATTTATAATAAAATTTAAAATGACTATAACTCACTTATTTTTAGAAATAACTATGTCGTTTGTCGTATTGCATTAAAGAGAAAAAAATTACCTTTTGAATGAGGCCATAGCCAACTATGGTTTCCATTTAAAAAAATGTAAGTTTGCGTCATATCTCGGAAAATAATGGCGATAAAAATTTTCTGATTATTTTTTATTAATCCACATAAAATTATCTAAAACTTTGTCCTTTACAGTTTTTTTCTATCTGTTATAATAACCGAGATATATTGATTTGAAAAAATTGACACTTTTTACTTTTTTCAATATATCTAGTTATCCTTGACTTTTTTGAAAACTTTGAAAGTGGAATTTAATTCGTCTAGTAAATCTGCACTTCTTTCCCCATTTAACCGTTTCTCTATCTCTCATACTTTCCGAGATCCCCATAGAGAACATCGAAAAAAACTCACCCTGTATATGTTTCATGAAGAATGTAGCAGTGGAATTATTAATTTTATAAGGAATAACGCTTTCCGATCGTCATGTTGATTATGTATTAAATATTGTACTTATTTTGTTATGAAATGTGTAATCATGCTACTGTAGAAAAATTAATGATAGTTCAGAATTATATTTGTAAAGAGATTTATATAAGCACGTAAAATACAGTTATTCTCACCAAATACATTTGTATAAAGATTTAGTTGTAAATCATTTTTACCAAACATAATTTTAGCTTTAATTTTTTTACAGAGTTGAATTTGTCTATACAGGGCGATTTTTTTTCGATATTCTCTATGGGGATCTCGGAAACAATAAGAGATAAAAAAACGTTTAAATAGTAGATTTACGAGACGAATGAAATTCCATTTTCAAAGTTTTCAAAAAGAGTCAAGGGTAAGAAGATATTTTGAAAAAAGTAAAACCTGTCGATTTTTTCAAAACAATGTATATCGGTTATTATAATAGATAGAAAAAAACAGTAAAAAGCAAGTGTATTGCTATAATAATATTGTTTAAAATCTTAAATGTTTCCTTATTAGGTTCCCAAAAATAATGACACAATACAGAATTGTCTTCAGCTAAATCAGAAGCTAATAAATTACACACAAGACATTTTTTTTTAAATTATTGTTTTATTTCAATCCACAATAATATTTCTGACCGTGACTACTTAGCAATTTACTATATAAATGCAAAATTAACATATTTTCTATAGATTCACTACTAAAATTTTAGTTGGGAGAAGTGATGGACCTTTCATATTTTCTTAGAATTCTGCCTTTAATTTTCCTCAGTATTCTAAATCTTAAAATCTAAATATATCTTTCAAAAATTAAACATCCAGGTATAATCTATGTATCCAGAGAACTTTGCACCTTTTACAACATAATTTAACTTAGCGTACCCAATATTCATTCAATATTTATGCCTTTTTTTAGTGTACACATGATCTTTTGCAATGTTCTGCATGTTTATGTAGCATTTTCTGGCCCTTTCTTAAATATACAGCGTACTTTTAACTTTAACTGAGCATTATTTGCTATCATAAATATTAAGTCTTTCACCTAAGCATTTAAGCCCTTAACATATTGAAATAATTTACACATTAATTATTAATCTGCCTCTTAGTTAAGCGTACTCTCGACCTTTCTCAATAATCTGCACCTTAAAATCAGTACACTGTTGACCATTTCCAATAACTTAAGTATTAATGTTATTAATAATTTAAAATTACAAAACATTTTTTAACTGTACAACAATGAGTTAAATGTAGATTGAGGTCATGGACACGATAAACAAATACATTAGGATTCTTTTAATATAAAGTGAGTTAATGAATTTTGTATAGAGCCATAAAACATGTCAAAGCAAAATAATGATCGTTGAAAATATTAAAACATTTCAGATGTGCCCAATAGTCTACATCTTAACCCAACGTACCCTTGATCTTTCTTAATAGTACTTAACTAACACGTAAGGCACAAGAAATTTAGTTCCACAAAAATATAATATAGTTTATTCATAGCACTGTTAGCTAATGGTACTATTTTACCGCAATAGTGATTAAGATCAATATCTATATCCTTCTCTACTATCACAAAGATTTGGTGTACAAAATATAGCTAAATTACTTTATGGGTCTTGTTTTGAAAATCAGAAGAATAGGCGTTTTACTACTAACTACCCCACAATTCTCAACATTTTCCTTGAACTATCGCTTGCATCGTACAAAAACTTCTGTCAGGTAAATTCCAAGAATGCTAACGCAAAATTATTAAAAGAAATGCATATGTGAAAAATGGTACATCAATATTAATTCAAAATTGAAATATATGTGTCAACGAAAAATATCTAGGTAGAATTAATGCATTAATTTAGCGTATTCGCTACTTTTCGCTATACAATTTAACTAAGCGTATTATCAATAACCATTTACTATCTATGTATTACTTAGCGTACACATGGTCTTTCGTAATATTTGCATATTTATGTAGCTCTCTATTGACCTTTATTAATAATTTATATATTAACTTTGCATTACTTCGACCTTTATTAATAGTTTAAACATTAATACAGCGTACTTTTGATATTAACTGAGCATTAACCAATCATACTCTCCGCTTTTTCCAATATAAATTCCTATACCTTGGCATTTTCTTAACTTATTAAAATAGTATACGCATTAATCAAGAGTCTATACCTTATCCTAGCGTACTCTTGACTTTTACCAACAGTTTAAGTATTAACCTAGCATACCTTTGACCTTTTACAATAGTCTACACCTTAATCTAGCGCATTCTTGACCTTTTGCAACAATATAAGCATCAGCCTAGCGTATTCTTAAACTTTTCAACAATTTAATAATTAACCTAGTGTACTTCTAACTTCACCCAATAGTCCACACTGTATTCTAGAGTACCTTTGACCTTTTCGAACAATTTTATCATTGATTAAGGAAAGTTAAGAGCACTTTAGGAAATTGTAGATTGTTGGGAAAGGATCCGCTAGCCTTGATCTTTTCCAACAATCTACATTTTGCTAATCTAGCGTAACTTTGACCTATTACAATAGTATACATCTTAATCTAGAGTATTCTCGACTTTTTCCAACAATTTAAGCATTAACCTAGCGTATTCTTAAACTTTTACAACAATTTAACCATTAACTTAGCGTACTTTTGACCTTACCCAATAGTCCACACCTTATTCTAGAGTACCTTTGACCTTTTCGAACAATTTGATCATTGATTAGGGAAAATTAAGAGCACATTAGGCAAAATGTAGATTGAAGTCATAGGGCTGATAAATAAGTACATTACGAAAAATTAATATCAAGTGAGTTAATGAATTTTATACAGAAAATTAAAGCTATAAACCATACCCAAGCAAACTTATTAGCATTGATAATGTTAACACTTTGGAAGTACCTTTACCGTTTCCCAAAAATCTACATTTTAACCCGGTGTACCCTAGACATAATTTAGCAGTTTAAACATTAAACTAGCGTACCCTTGATCTATTTTAATAGTCTACATCTTAGCCTAGAGCGCTTTAGACCTTTTTCCAATGATCTGTGTATTAGTTTAGTTTAGTTTATTATACTTTAGCTTTTTTCCAACAGAATACACAAGAAAATACAATAATAGTATGTTAAACATACAAAAATTTGAATGGATGAAGATGTAGCTGCGGTGATATTCCACTCTAACCCTTTTTTCTGGCAGATAATGAGAGTCTCTCTTTCTTTCTATTTACCATTATTTTGCCTTTATTTAGGCCTATTTTCCATATTTTTATTGATGAGATTATGTAAAATACATATACATACAAATACACAACTTAGGTCTCCAACATACACTTGACTGTCGTAATAGTTTGTGCATTGGCTTAATATTCATACATATATTATTATTAGAGTTACAGACATATTTCTGAGTTATTTTCATTAGAATAAATTGCCTATTATGCAAGGATACTTCCAATATATGAAACACTAATTCGCATATTTTATCTGAAGATTAACGTAATCAAGTTTTGAAAGACAAGAACAAGTTATCAATCAAAATCATAACAGATGCTCAATCTAGAACATTAGGAATTATTTCAGTATTATTTCCTTTTTACAACATTCCTTTACCTAAGTATACTTCTACAGAGATAGTTTACACATTAGTTATTAGTTTACATCTTAATCTGCACCTTACCTTAGAGTACTAATGGCCCTTTTTTAATAATCTACACCTTAACTCAATATACTCTTGACCTTTTTCAACAGTTTAAGTGTTAACTTAGCATACCCTTGCCCTTTCCAAATAGTCTACCTCTTAACCCAATGCACTATGAATCTTTCTCAATAGTTTATATATTAACCTAGTGTACCCTTGACATTTTCCAACTGTTTTTATCTTAGCCTAGCGTGCTCTTGACTTTTCATAATAATATCTGCTTTCCCCCAGCATACTCTTGATCTTTCTCAATAGTCTGTGCATTGGTCTAGTATTTATACATGCTTTGTTATTAGATTTACAAATATATTTCAGACATATATTAATAAGAATAAGTTGTGCGTTAAGAAAAGATACTTCAACAATTCAAGGAAAACTATTTCGCAAAACCCAGAGAAAATTTTATTCGAAGATCAATGTAATCAACTGTTGACAAGAGATGAGAAGACGCTATCAATCAAAATCATAACAGATGCTTAAGCTAAAAGACACACGTTATCAACAAATATTGTGACAGAATTAAGCTAGAAGAGCGTAATCTTTTAAAACTTAAATTAAAGCCATTTTAAAAGTTGCAAAAGAACTCAAGATCAGTTATGAAAATCTTCAATATAAATATATAGGGGATGCCAGCATAGTTTTTAAATAAAATTCTCGACGTAATAAGGGATTTCAACATAATTCTTAACGAAATTCTGGGTGTCCTTGAGGTAATTTGGACATTAGGTGTAGATTGAGGTTATGGTAAACAAGTATATTACGTAAAGAATATCTTAATGTCAGGTAAGTTATTGGATTTTTTACAGAAAATTAAAGCTGCAAACAATGCAATAAAAAATATTAAAGTATTAACTGAAGCGTGTTTATTGTCATACGTAAACTAACAAATATTTAAATTTTAAATGAGAATATCCGGGTTATTCCATCTTGTATATCAATTTTTATTTTGGCTTCGCTTTTTCCTCTACTCAACTATGTATATTTTTATTTATTGCCTCTAATAGAACACATTATAAACTAAAAAAAAGACAAAAAATATAAATTGTACTTGCCGCTGTAATTTCAGATAAAACGATTATGAAACTAATTAATTATAAGGTATTGTTAGGTTTTTATCTAAAATGATTAGGCTTGGTCATGTAAAATATACATATCATTTGTTTTATCAGGCGGAAATATAAGAGATTATTTAAATCGGTTTTTAAAATGTATACAATATCGAAAAAGTTTTTAGAATTATTTTAAAGAAAATACTGGCTATGTTGTCTTTATTTGTCATCTAAACATTTAAGTAAAAGTGTAACAAACCAAATTGGATGTTTATTCAAAAATTTAATGAAATAGGTACTTATTTTAATAGCCAAACTTCCTGGACTACTTTTTTAAGTAATTTGATGATGCATCACAAAATAGCGATGTAATAAACGTTTTGCAGAAAGTAGCTTAAAGTGCTTTTGAACATATGGTCATATACATGGAAACAAAGTATGACCAAAAATTAATCAATAAATCATAATTTCTATCAAAATGCGAAATATCTGCAGATATTTTAATATAGCTAAATATATTAAAACGGTGCAGGTGTATATAAAGAGACACAATAGTTTTTGATACGTGGTGACTAATAAAACAAGTGAATGCTCTTGCCCATGCGCTGAAAGTCGAAGTCGTAGAAACAACAAATTCCAATTCAGGAAATGAAGAATAGCCGAGAAAAAAATGAAGTTACTCAACCATTCGTTGCAAGAAGTCCGTTGTTTTTCATACACAGATAGGTAGGTAAACTAAAAAGTAAACAGCAAAATAATGAATGTTGAAAATATTAAAACACTTCGGAAGTATCCTAGTTCTTTTTCAATAATCCAAACCTTAACCCACCGCACCATTGACTTTTATCTTAACGGTTTTATCCTTGACATTTCCTAACAGTTTATATTTTAGCCCTTGACCTTTCCCAATAATCGCCGCATTAGACCAGCTTACTCTTGAACTTTCCTAATAGTTTATGCATTAGTCTAGTATATATATACATGCTTTATTATTTACAAAAATTTTCTGACCTATTTTATTAAAATAAATCGTGCATTATGCAAGGATTCTTAAAAAATAAAAGGAAAACTATTTCGCATATCCCAAGAATATATACTTGCGTAAATCAACGTAATAAACTTATAAAAGATAAGAACAACTTGCTTAATCTCGTCATATTTGAGGAACTTAAAATATAAACTAAATCTATTAAAAAAAATTCTAATGAATTTGAAGGTTAGGTCAGTTATGAGAATCTTCAAATCAAATATACCATATGAGGGATGTCATAAAATTATTTATGAATCATTAGGATAGTTGCGACTGTTACTAGTTGTTAATAAATACTTTCACAAAAATCTATACCAAATGTTTGGTATTTAAGTTAATTTGGTACCATTAGGTATAGACTAAGGTCATGGAGCTAATAAAAAGTACATTATGAAAATGGTCTCTTAATTTCAGGTGAGCTAATAAATTTTATACAGAAAATCAAAGCCACAAATAAAGCAAAATAATGATCGTTAAAAATATTAAAACATTTCGGAAGTTGTAGAAACGAGTAAACAAATTGGAAGAATAAAATGTAGAATAGAGTAGAATAGAAGAACATAGTAGAGAATTGGAAAGAAGAGAGTGCGAGAGAGCAGGTAGTCAACCTTTTCTACCTGCTCTCTCCTACTTTCTATTCTTTCTAATTCTGAAAGAAGAAGAAGAGGTGACGGAAGGAATGATGAAAATAGAATCAAAAGAAGATCTAAGTAGAATGTATAAAAAGTACAAGTAGGAGATATAAAGAGATACATAACGATATAGAATTAAATAGGAGAAACAGAATGAAAAAATGAAGAACAGATAGAAGAGAAGAAAAAAGAGACCATGCGTTTATAGCGAATGTGTTCCAAGCTTTATTACCCTTGACTCATTTACTCTATTGGTTATTTTAATTTTTGCATGATTCTAAATGCTATTTTTAACTTTTAAAGATCTTAATTATACTATTGCATTATTGAAATGCATATAATTATTGAATATCCATAATTTACTGTTCAATATGCTTTTTTCCTACCCTAAATGCTACTTAATCTTGGATCAAGGACGGCTTATATTCTAATCATGTTGTTGCATTGCAGAAAATACCATAAGAACGAACTGATCCATTTTTCATAATATCAGATTTGTAGCCTGGTACTTCTCTACCTTTAAGAATTTCTTGCAGTTCTAAAGACTTTTACAACAAAATGGGATACCACGTTGTAGTGTTATTATATGACAGGGAAATACTTTAATAAACGCTAGGTGGAAAACACCAGTATTTTATAGACGAAGCTCTTACTTATTAAATCTATTAAATTTTTATTACTGGTTTTAAACCTTTAAATATCTGGTACAGTCTCATTCCTTTACACAATATTAAATTATATATCTTTGCTATTCCTTCTTCATATTAGACTTTTTATAGGCTTAAATTTATATTTTAGTATTAATAATATATTATTTTGTATAAGTATTTTCTGTAAACACTACAATTAAACACTTACAATGTTTTTACCATAAAATTTTAGTAGTAAGTGTTTTAGTTTAGTATTTACATTATAAATTACTAAGTAGTGACGGTCGTAATTTTCTTTTTTGTATCTCTGTGATCTATTTATCTTACATAGTCTTTGTTCGCATTATATATAAACTAAGAAAATAAACGAATTTAACATCTATTATTACAGTTAAACAGAGTTTTAAAAATTATATAAAATTAAATGTGCGTTTGTTGGTATAACTTTTTAAAAGCGTTCCTTTCGTGTTTATATTACACCGACTAGTTTTAATTAGACAGTTTTCTTATTTAGAAGATGATATAAATAATTGGCTTTTATATAAGAGTGTTTTAACTGTGTGAAGTCTCCACACATTATTTGTATTCCATATTTAATTTATGTAGACATAATTCTTGTAGGAAATCTTATACTATATTTTATTTAATGACATTAAAAGTAGTAGTATTATTTAGAAATCTATTTATAGATGATGAAATAGATATCCGTTTTATGCATCGACAGGTAAATTTAACCATCAGTAATAATACATACGTGTAAATAGATATATCATGCACCAGTGCAAAAACATATTAATACCGCAGGTATAATATGTGGGGCATGAATAAAGGAAATACTCATAACAAACAACAATTAAATTATAAACTTTATCCCGAGGCGATGGGCGCCGACACGAGTTCAAATTCAATATTTGAGCGCTTTGTTCCGCATGTTCCCTACCAAAGTGTTTGCTTAGGTAATTTACACTTTACAAGTTTCCGTATAAAAACATTTATACGTAATCAATATTGCAAAAATAGTCATATGAGAGAAATAGAAATAGAATTTAAATAATAATAATAATATTAATTATTATTATTAGTATTATTATATTATAAAAATATAATAATCTATATGTTATATTTTAAGTAGTGCCTTTTAATAATAACCATTTGAAAAATAATTGTTTTGATTTTTGAACATTATTGATGTTTGAAAAAATTCTTTAAGATGAATATGGGTTTTCACAATGAAATACAGCTAGGATTTTATACTGACTACATTAAACTATCACGTTAATAGATTGTCAGTTCTCTAACTATATGCTATTAGATTTCTTAAATGGCTTCTTAGCATGTTTTGTGACTTGTTCTCTATGGAATTGTCAGTACACTCTTGCATTATGCATTAACATTTGTACCAGATTGTTTTTAAGAATGCTAACGCAAAATCATAAGACGCAAAGCATGATTTTTTACTATTCTTTTTTACGACAGGAAAGAAGATGCATTCTTGGACCCTATACCAGAATATAAGTGATAGTTCCTTGTGACGTATCATCAGACTCAAATTGCAAGCAGGCAGTTCGTACTTTCAAAGTGATGGCCGAATATTTTGGGAGAGAAAAGGCATATTGCATGTAGAATTTATGCCTAGAGAATAAACAATAAATGCTGATCAGTTATGTAAATTTCGGCGATAGTATTATGAGATTACTTATTAGTGGAGTGCACTTACTCTATGATAATACCTACTCGCATGTTACAAACGTTGCTAAAAAACAATAAACAGAAATTTTTAGACCATCCACATTATAGCCCCTAACTTTTGATTTTAGAGAATCTGGTATTTACATAGTTATCAATAGAATGTGTTAAAAAAATTCGGTAAATTGAATTTGATAAGCAGACTTCGATATGAATCCATTACTTTTCTGAGCTAAACATCAAAAGTCCCTAATTTTATTTATACATACTCTATATAAGTTTTTACTAAATAAAACTATTCGTCCCTCCACAAACGCCTAACGAGTGAATTATAGTAGTAAGAGAGCAGAATTTGTAAAATTCTAAACATGAGAGGTCAAATCATTCTCAGCAAAGTTAAAGCTTCAACAATGGCACCAAGCTGCTGCAGAAGCACGTCAAGTATGAAATGGTTTAGCTAATATTCTGAAATAGTTAGATACCTTCGGGATAGTATTGACTTTTTCAAAAAAACAAAAAAACCATAAAGACACAATGGATAAGGCAAAGCAGACAATTTTAGAAGAATCTTTGCTTAAACAGTCGGTTGTATTCTGTATATTACACAGATTCCTATTGTATAAAATCGAAGATAGATCCATCGCCATCTAACGTTTTCATGAGTACCTAAACCAAGCAAGACAACTGCAAACGCATCTTATGAAGAAGCAGCAGGTGTATCCACAACGGCGAAAGGCCTAAGCAAAGTTCTCTTCTTGGAAGAGTTTCGGTCGCTCTATTGAGACGTACAAAAAATAAGGCAAACTAATACACGTCAGCTGTTACAACGAAAGAGGATTCATGTTATATGCATGACGACACCAGAATATATTAACAGTATTTACCTGAAGTACGTAACTCCAACGCCATTCAGTCACCACCAATAGGATTTTACGCCGTCAATGCTGGTCTCCGAGTTACAAATCGGTCGATTTTGTTTATAATTATGGGCAATTCGTTTTGGAGAGCATTCTTGGGTTACGGCGCCTTGATCGGTGCAAATAAAAACGTCTTAATAACATGTATCTTATTATGAGAGAAGCAAAAAAAAACTCGAGTCTAGCTCTTCTTCAGGATATGATGGATTCAAACATATACCAAAACATCTAATTTAAAACTACTGTTAAGAATCGATCTTCTAAAGGGTGCAGATTAACAGATAAAGACTTTATGGTTTAGAGAAAATCCAGAACACTTAATTTTATGCAAACAGAAAAAAACATTCTTTGTGAATAAGTGTGATGACTTGAGAAAAAGATAATTAATTATCTAGAACTAGCAAAAAACTCTCTGATCTCCCTATACGACCGTTTTGATATTTTATGTTTGTTAACACAATGTCACAGATTGGTATGGATTGGGAATAGTAGAATATTTGATTGATTTTTGGAATCATCTCCTAATTGCGCCAAATTTCTATTATTTATCTACGCCAAGACTGAACACTTAAAGTCTGCACTTAAAAAGTTACTTTCAGAAGGAATATTAGAGAAGCAAGATCGCATCTGCCTCTCTAGTTATAATAATCCTAAGCTTCCTATCTAGCTTGACACCGTCTATAGATTACGAAAATTGAATGCCATTACGAAGTCAGATAACTACTGGCTGAAGTTTTTATTGTACCGGTATATACCTTTCGTACTCTGAATCGAGATCGCCAATTTTCAAAGCCTAATAGACGGAATCAAATCAAGACGAAACAATACGAATCTAAAACATTAATTATTGTTATAATTATCGCTGTTAATAGATCCTTTTAATAGTCGGTGGTTATGCACTCATAGTGATCTAGTGTAACGTTTAGACAATAGATGGCACCTTTACGGTAATATAGTAATACGAATTTTGGTCTATCTGAATGATTTGATTCAATTATCAATCTTTATAACGGAGAATTTTATTGATTTGAACAAAGTATTATAGAAACTGCAATAGTCAATTTAAAGATACATTCTATTTTTGTAGCATGGCAGTCAAATATTTGGGCAAAATCAATAGTATTGAAGGGATTAAGCCTAATTTAAAAAATGTAGCTGCAATCGTCTAAAATTACATCCCTAAGAATGTGATATAGATGCTGAGCATGGTGTAGGCCTGCCCCTGGTATAGGAAGTTTGTTAAAGACTTATCAGGTATAGCTAATCTATTATGTAATGATGTGGAAACTGTAACAGCAGAAAGCGTTCAAGGTACTGAAAGCTCCGATCATCCAGTAGAGAAAGTTGAAACAGCCCTGTGCAAATACGTATTAGGGGCAGTACCAATGCAGGGGAAGGTAAAGCAAAAAGGCCAGTCGAATATACCAGCTGTCTCCTTACAAAAGATAAGGTGAACTGCTTCATCACCAAGAGGAAAGTACTATTTATAGAGATGCTGTCTGACTGTTCAGAGGATATATTGAAAATAATTTTACAATCGTGTTCACACACATTTAAGTATTAAAATCTTTAACACCTGTTACAGCCCAAAAACCTCACCATAGAGTATTTCTCAATGAAGACTCACGTCAATGCAATTTTTATTCTCGTATCAGCCTCGACTTGTTTGCCGAAATTAAAGTCGAGTTACAGGAGAAACGACCGACTGAAGATTATCAAATTATGAAAATGTTTGAGGTTGATTATCAAGAAAAAAAATCTTTAACGAACCAGGAGATTTTTTACCGATACCCCCTGATGACAAAATAAAAGAAAGACAATTTATCATTTAAAAAATACAGTTGCGGGTCACTATTAAACGGAGCTTTAGAGAAAATTCATAGGAAAAAAATGTCAAACACAATAAAATAGGTTGTTTGATTTTTGCCGGAAATTTTTGTTGTCAGTTAATGAGTAGCTTTTGCGATTTTCTAAAGGCAAAAGCTACGAATTAATCTAATGACAAAAAATACCAAAATAGTTTTAACACGGATTGTATTTGGATAGACTCTATAAAGAATTACTTTAACGGTCGCGGATTTTTCTTCTAATGTTTCTATAGTATCCGTGTCACTAACAATAAACTTCAGAAAGCGTAAATTACTTGGTGGATTGTGAGCGTATAGAGTTTGATTATTACATCGAAAGATTAGCACATTTGGAAATTTAACATTAGCTGATATTGACGATAAATTGTCAATATCCAGAAACACCAGGCGGTCTTTGAAAATCGACAATTTAAAACGTATTGTAGCTGATAGAAAAAGAGCTTTCTTTTGTTATCAGTCTGTATTCACTTTTGATTGGTTTATAATGCCAGAGTTGAGATATTTGATTGGAAGATATATAATGAGTTGGATTATATAGAAATACGCTACGATGTCACCTATTGTGTCAGGCAGGAGTTCTAAAAGCAGTCGAAACAGAAGCCCTAGGGACTTTTCCAAATATTAGTGATGAGCAGATTATTCGGAGTGTTAGCTGTTGATCTATTTGAACTATTTCAGGAAAGAGAAGTGGATCCTGATAACAGAAGAATATAGGTTGGGGGGAAAAACTCTCATAGATAGTGTTCCTGTGCAATGATATCCTCGGAAGAATAATTACCTTTAATGACACAGTTTGTGAGCGTCATGTAATAAATTACCGGAAAACCTGTTAAAAGAATAAGGAGGAATCTATTCATGTTGGATCCAGTAAGATTTCCACAATATGTTGCCTAATTAAAATTAAAATTAATTCATCCGAAATAGATTTACATATGATCACAATGTATGTTTATTTTTTATTTTTTATTAGCTAAGTTGTTGCGTCCAATGGTCAACATTTTAAGTACAAGTACTTGTTTCATGCTTGCATTTTGCTTTTTTCCTTTTAAATGTATTTGAACAATTATTTATAATAATAACTAAAATCAAATTTACAATGTAAATCTCAAAAAGCAATATCTGGAAGGAAGAGTAAGAAAATAAACCAAAATAAAAACAAACATTTGCCCAACTCATAACAATTTGTAGCGATAGGATTAATTGAAGGGGTGTTATTGGAATATTGCTGCTATGGTATCTTTGTTGTTTTGTATAGAAGATTTTATTTTATTTATGTAGGTTTTCTTATTTTGTATCTCCATTATCTGTTTTGGTACTATATTATATATGCCAATTAAATATTAAAATTTGTAGTGCAGTTATTAATAAATGTAAAAACTCCAGTTAACAGTTAAAACAACTACTTCCCGTACTTCAGCACCGCCGGGCATTGAATGATACAACTGTTAACTGTCGTTACATGTCTGAACTGATAATCAGCACGATGTAACAATTTTTTTTGTGGTGTTATCATTTTTTAACCGCTTCTCGAAAAGTATTATGCATTAACTATCTGCAGACACGTGTTTTCAACAGAAAGGACGCGCGTAATTATGACATAGCTGCACTGATGAGCTGTGATACAGCGAAACACGTGTCTACAGATAGTCACTGCATAACACTTTTCTAGAACCGGTTAAAAAATGATAATCTGTGCTGAATATCAGTTCAGACGCGTAACGACAGTTAAAAGTTATATCATTCAATGCCCGGCGGTGCTGTAGTACGGGGAGTAGTTGTTTTAACTGTTAACTTGAGTTTTTATATTTATTGTAAAACACAAGTGCAGAAACGCTCATGGACATCATATTTGTCTCATTATTAATGTTCACTATATTATATAGTTTAATTGCTATATAACTAAAGTGACGTTGAGTTTTTCTGTTAGCACAAAATGGGATTCTTATTTATCTGTTTTTGAATCTTGTTTCGTGATGGTGCCCCAAATGGTGATGCCATATGTAATTATAGGTTCTACAAAAACTTTTTAAAGTCTTTTGACTAGACCTCTGTTAGACCTTATCTCGTAAATTGTAAAATTAAATTATTAATATTCTTAATTGCTTCGTTACATTGTTTGCTTGAAGATCCTATTTTAGGTGTTTGTCTATAAATATGCCCAGATACTTTATGTGTAGTATTTCCTAAATTATCAATGTGTCCTTTATTTTTATTTCTGTATAGTTTGGTATGTTTCTGTTTGTTGGTGTGAAAGGGATGTATTTTGTTTTGTCAATATTTAGTGACAATTTCAATTTGTCAAGTATTGCTTTTATATTATTCATGCCTACAAAAACTCTACCTCTTACTTCGTTCTATGTTTTAACATGGAATACATTATTTTTCCATATTCTGAATTTTTTGTGAGTGAGTTTATATAGGTTAGGTAAAATATTGGTCCTAGTGTTGTTACTCGGGATACCCCTATTTTTAATGGTTTCTGGCTCGGCTCACTAATACGTTAGTTTAATTTTAGATGTTGTTTACTATCTATGAGGTATTTTTTATCAGAGTTAGTGGGAGGCCTCTGCTTCCCATTTCTTGAAGCATTTTTCGAAGAGTAGCAAGGGAAATAAAAAGCAGGAATAATATCAAGGAACACTATTATTCTCTTGTGGTGGTTTTTTACTTGAGTGTTCATTTTGTCTGTAAGTGTGTGCATAGAGTCCAGTGTTTATTTGATATTTTTTTGAAATCCAAATTGGTTGTCAGTCAATATTTTATTTTTCAGTAGATGCGACTGGATTTTGCTTGCTAAACATTTTTCAAAGATTTTTTCTGTGTTGCTAATTAAGCTTATAGGTCTGTAATTGCTAATTTCGTTTGTAGATCCAGCTTTGTATAAAGGGATGACTAGTGAAGTTTTGAATTATACCGGTACAATTCCGGTTTTAAATATTGTGTTGAGAACACAATATTAACGTAACATTAACGGTTTTATTAAATATTCATGGAATACTTTTATGTGCTTCACTTGGATGTTACCTATTCCAGATGCACAGTTTATTTTGAAGCTATTTATTATATTTATTAATTCATTTTTTGTTTCTGGGTTCAGAAATAATGAATTTTTTACTGAGTATATTGGCAATTCTATTTTACTATCCTTGTTGGTAGAGTTCGTGACCTATCGTAACAAAATATTTATTGCATAGTTCTAGTACTTTATGTTTACTTATATCAACATTTTTATACTTGTGATAACAGTTTTATTTGCTCCGTTAGTCTGTTCATTTGCTGCTTCTTTAATTATTTTAAATAAATTCCTTGAGTGTTTTTGATTAAATTGTTGAGCTTATTTCTTATTGAGTTGTAATTTCGTTTTGTTTCCTCTGTAGCGTTTCATTTGGAAGTTTCTTTTTTGAGTTGGTCTTTTTAATTTGGGCCATAATGTTCTCCGTCATTCATAGGTTTATATGACTGTCGTTATTTTGTTTTTTGTATGAGGTGCTTTTATGTTGCAACTCTTGGTATGTGTGAATGAATTTTTCTGTTGCTGACTCAGGATCATCATCATTTGTTATATGCAGCTAATTCTGTTTCTTTGGTAATTTTTCAAATTTATGATTATTTGATATAAAGTATGTATATCATTCATACTTTTATTATTTATTTCACTTTTACCTAATAGTATTACAAACGTCATGTAATGGTCAGTAATTGACGTTTTTACTATTATTACATCCGTTTGTAGGCAGAAAGAATTGGGCATTTTTACAAAAATGTGACCAATGCAGGAGTTGTTGTTGTCAGTAATTCTTGTCAGTTTATTTATTGCTGATGTGTATCCTTGGCTTGCCATAATTGTCTTGTATAAGGCTATGTATTCATTATTTGTGTCAGAAAGGTCAATGTTAATGTTTCCTGCTAACATGATATTTTGTTACTTTAATGTTGGATAAGGTAATTTTCTAGGTCGATCAACCCTCTCTTGAGATATCCTAAGAATTTCGAGCGAAAGGCAGAAACGGGGAAGTAGTGAAATTCAGGTTCGTGCTAAAGCGCTTTGTTGTTGCACCCCCAGATTTCAGATTAATACGAAACTTTTACATAATTCTTCACAGTTAGAGAAATTGTCACGTAGTTACTAGGCCGTTTAAGTCGCACGAAAAGCATTGACCTATTAAATGCGTTGTTATATTGGGATATTAAGAAGAATGTAATTCTTGTGAATTGCTTCTAAGTGAAAGAATGCCGCTCCTTGAAGACAATGAGAAGGCTTGAATCTGAACCCTCTTTAGCTTGCATTATCTTGAGAAAACACATACGTTATTTTATAATTTAATTAAAATTAAATTTATATAATTATGGTTTATAATAATTAAATATACTATCTACTTGAGTGCGAACTACTACTAACTATCATACCATCATTTTTTCCACATAATAATTGCTTTATTTATAATCCCAATTATTTAGCATAGTTATGGGGTAGTACCATATCAATATTTATATAACCAAATTAAGGTGAAATGAATTATTTGCTTGTAAACTTGGAAATCATTTAACCCAAAATAATTCGTCTAAATTAGGGCCGTAAATTATTCAAACTATCACAGCTCCTTCAATTAACGTGGAATTGATCATAATTGTCGAACGCTTGACCGGACTTTTTAATTAGGAACGTCCCAAGGCGAGAAGCCGATCGAGTTCAAACGGTAATTGGAAACGTTAATGTAAATATTAATCAGGATATTAGATAACTTACAGGTGATTAAAGGAGGAGGAGATATTTCAACGGAGTGATAATAAAGTTCAATATTTCGTCTACATGACTTTGATTTATTAGTTAAGTCTAAAATTGTATGTAAAATTATTGATTTTGTAGAGTAAATTAAAGTAAGAGTAATATAGTTTCTATTAATAATTATTTTAAGTGAATAAATTGCCATTTTTGTGACTATAATTGAGGCTAATTTAACGTATCGTTACCGAACAATAAATGAAAAAGTAAAATCTAAGTAAAAATAAAGAATGGTATATTATTTATTATATAAAATTTATAATGTAACAAAAGTCTTCAGCTTAAACAATATAATAAATTATTTTATTAAATAAAGATAAATGATGAGATAAAATTATCACGACAGAAAATAATATTTTGTAGTTCATTGTTAAAGAAAAGTAATATACTTTTTAGAGTTTTGTAGTTCTATTTATTTGTATAGTAGTATGAAACAATAAAAAGTATTTAAATTTTTCTTTCGGATAATTTACATGTTGCATTTATGACAAGACCGCAAAAATTTACAACTACAGTGCTTTGTTTTATTAGGGAAAAGAAAGGGGAGAACTCGCGGTAGTAAATTACATCTCTCCTAAAAAACTGTTTTTAGTCAACCATGAGTGTGTATATCCTGAAGGGCCATTATACTGTTGTATGTTGTAGTAGAGCGTTGCTGTTCCCCAAAGGTGGACCAGTAAATCTATGTTACATGCAAATTCACAGTCACGTATATTCCGCACAAGCCGCATTGTGTTACACGTCGATTTTTTTTAATTTCCTTCACATAAATTAATGACGTGCTTTAATAAATTTATTGTTTTGCCAACTCCATTGCAATTTACAACATTTTTTTAAATTTAGCATAAGTATTATAACAAAGTTCCAGAATTAAAATTTTAAATTAAATTGGAAAATTATAAATTTAATACTTATCACTTAATATTATATGATACAAAATACTACAAAAATAATACTAAAATAATAATCAATAAATCTAAAAAAAAATACCATCAACTTGTAAACATATTATAAAGAAGTTATTGTAATACCAGACTAAGACCCAGAAAACATAAATTCCGTTTTAAGAGGGCAGTGATCAAAGTATCTACCGTATTAAAATCAAATATATTATTTTAATTTTATAAAAAGAAATTAACCATCACAAATAAAGATATGATTAGTAAATGTGAAGGCCATGTTTAAAGTGTTTTATCAGTTGTTGTATTTAATAAAATTTATGCAATACGATTCCTTAATAGATACGGAAAATACTCATCCTCAAGTGACATGGAGGTGGACACTGTGATCATTTCATCATGGCCAGATCCTCCAGGTTTTATTGCGGTAGTCAGAAAGAGTAGCCGACAACATAGTCACCTCTCAACCAACACCACAACACCACCCGCACAATCACTACCGTAACTAAACACACAACCCACACCAACTACTGTGATACAAATACACTACAAACCTACCAAACAAACATAATTCATGACTACAATACTGACGTTTAAAAGGCGAAGATAAACACACCCTCGAATCTAGACCGACAGGATTTATTAAAAAAATGAAGGACCCATTTATTAAAATATATCGTATCCAAGCTCGTGTTAACTTCAGAGATAACCAAATATTTATCGTTATGTTTGACCTAGATCAGATTATTCTCCTGATGGTACCCTCATTGGGCATTCACATTGGACATACATGGGGGGTAAGAAATAGCTCTCATTTATACAAACTTCTTATCTAATAAGTCTAGCTTCTACGCAATTGCTTTGGTAATAATCTAAAAACTAAACCATTGAAACCTTCTTTATTTTATAATTAGTCCTCTATCCAAATACACTCTTCTATCCTCAGCCAAGCCATCGGGGTGGTTCAAAAGAGACAGCCTGAGATAAAGCTAGGGAAAGCCAATACTCACAAAATTAATAATAAAGCTAATGAATGTTCAAACTGTACTACTAAACTCTCTGTTTTTACGATCTAAATATTTTTGGTCTACATAAATATCATTCATCGAAAACACCATCTTTACAAAAGCTTCTTTATATGATCAGGTTATCATAATTGCTAATTTTAATATGAATAGAACCTAAAAAAGCAACTCTCCTCTTATATAGCTAATGTAAACTCTGTATGAATGAATGCTGCCCCCACATTTATTATGTCCCAGAACAATTCATCTACTGCTGATTTCCTTCTATGCGCAACCAACAATCAGCACCTGATCCTCATTGATCTTATTTCCGATTTATGATCAGATCACTTATCCATGCAATTTTTAAACCTCCAAGAACTCCATAGAACTATATTTTGATATAAGGGCTGTGGCCAAAGTAACTAAAATAACAAATGAATTCATTGATACTCAATCATCAATCAACCAAAACACAAAATTCCCATTCCTCGACATATATATCCGAGTCGACTGAAAAACACATACCAGCGTGTACAAATTAATATGTTCTCTTCCAAACTGCATTATAATTAAAACAGAAATTTAATTCACTAAACAAATCAATACAGAAAATAATTATACCTAGCTTTGACTAAAATTGATATTAATTGATTGAAAAGCTTACAAATATATGGCCTATTTGTTTCCAGAATATAAACATTGTTATTAAATATATTATGTCACATTGACATTTTCATTCTTAGACGAAAACGCTAGAGAAAATCACATCGATCTGGCCATTATGGCCGAATCAAACCAAAAAGTAACTAAGGAAGGGAATGGGATATGGACACCGACATACGGGTTCATAGCAATAAAGCAAAAGTACACAGAATATGCACGAAACAAAGACAACCTTGTAATGGCTGATCTGGATTAATTTCTAATTTTAACACCTGTATTCCATCAAGCAACAATCAAACTCAATTTGAATCGACACTCAACGAATTTGAAAACTTCATGAAGGGTCCAAAGATTGAAATCACTTTTATATAAATAAAACTATATGTGATTAAAAACTTCGCCTGAAAAAGCCACAGTATGGCGAAACAATTGTCTTATAATATATATTTGAAAATTCTTATATAGTTTTATTTATATAAAAGTGAAGATGAACTTTCAACATCAATCAAGAAAGAAGTATATACCCCAATGCCAAGTCCCGACTGTGGGGTGGCAATATGAAAAAATAATGAGAGAATAGATGGCCCAACATAAGTACTACATAACTTGACAGTCATCGATGTTGAAAATCTAAGCATGCACCAAAATATATTTCATCTTCTTCAAAAAGATAGTTAGCGCTAAAAATACTAAGCAAAGCGGCAAACCGCCTGGATGGTTTATTGAATTAAATAAAAAGACAGATACATAAAGCAACTATAACTGAAGCTGAACAAAACAAAGTCCTACAGAGGCCATAAAGGCAATAACCGCCGCATGCAATAAAGCAAGTAAACCTAAAGGAAATTTAACCCAAAATACGGTATATTGATGGAGGCCGGAGATCGGTGAAGTGAACCTCTCTAGTGAAGGATACAAGATAGCCTGTCAAAAGTTTCGATTTTAAAAGACTAACTAGAGGAGGAGAAAAAGCTTAGAATCATTTCTCATCGGTTACCACCCGTATGGACGCACAATCCAAAGAAATACTATTTAATAATGCGCCCCATTTCAACATGGAGGAACTAGACTAGATGTCAACAAAAAAGCTAAAAGAAAAAAGAGCACCTGGGCTTAATAAAATTCCATCGGAAATTGTATAAAAAAGATTACAAGCCTGCCCACAATACCTGAAAATGATGAATTCATAATACTAAGTTCAGTGACATTCGATCTAGTTCTATGGAGGAGAACGAAGGCGGCTGGTAGATCCCAGGCTGCGGCTTCTGACCTCGCAGGAGGGCGATTCACAAAACCACGCTGAAACGGTGATAAAATAAAAAATGTACAATTCACAAGGTGATGGAACAAAAGGGCGAAAAGTAGAGTCATAATTGATTAGGAAGAGGAAAACATTTCTACTCCGTCTTGACTAGAGAATGTTCGAGAGATTCGACCTAGTGGCCAGGTAGGCAGTGTCCTTAATCAGAACAACGGTCCCTTCGGCGATGAAGGATTACGGAGTTAACCACTTCGAACGCTGTTAGAGGCTGTGAAGGTACTCTGTTTGTTAACGCTTCAAGAAATTATTCCGGATGCGCCGAACCAGTTGCCAGCCAGCGAAACGGTTACCAGAAAGGTGCGGAAGATCTACTACAGGTGAGGCATTTACTGAGCGTTGGATAAGAAAGAGACCTGGCATAAGTGCTCCAATATCAGATAGATCAGACAGAGTGGGCGGGTGATTAGAGGACTTCATGGCGGCGTTAGCAGTGATGGCAGCTTGATGCTTTGTGGAAGCGAGGAACCAGGATAGGGCGGTAACTTCCCGGTGAGCTCAGACGAAGTTAGAGCCATTGTCGCTGAAAATAAAAGTACTGTAACCTCGGCGGGAAAAAAGCGGCGATAGGCGGAGAGACGGCCACTCACTTGAAGAATATCGATGAAAAGGGCGAGTTGATGCGAAGGGCGGTTCCGAGTTCGTTGCTAGTCAATATGCCATAACTATATTGTCTGAATTGAAATTGGAGACCAAGAGAAGTTGAAGTAGTTAGTAAGTTTTGAATTGGAAGCGCTCGTTCCTCCTCCATTTTGTAGCCAGCCAGGTCAGAAGCTCTTGAATATCGGAGACTCTGTTTATAATAAATGTTTTCCAATGATCCAGGACAAAGCGACAGTGGAATCGCTGAAGGCGAAACATAATGTTAGTAAGTTGGGCGCGAAGGCAACGCATTAGATTCGCGAGAAAATGAGCTCTGCACAGCTCGAGACGAGATAGATTGATTTTCTTCAGGGGCGATGCGTGATTTGAAGGCGGGAAGAGCGATATGAGGTATGCTGTGTTAATATGATATTCGTAAGTAAACGGCGAATAAAGCTATAAAGTGTCACAGAATCAAACAAGACTGATATCAGCAGAAGATTTGCAAGCAGAATGGTAAGGAATAGAGATGGCTTCCAGCATCAGAATTTCTGACTGAAACTGATACCAGATTCTTATCCTAATCCAGCTTCAACAGCCATAGTCTCTGGATGAAGACTTTGGTCCGAAATACCAGTAAACCCAGCCATGCAGAAGGGTTGAAGATGCAAGCAGTCTGTGAAAGCATTGATCAGAAGATGCTTGAAATACGTAGGGGAATCCTACTTAAAGCCAAGAATTTTCACTACGGGCTTCCTGTCAAGCTGAAGTGCATCTGGTGCAGATGTAGGGCGGTAATGACCTCCGGGGTGCCCTCCAATATAACACGCACGCCTGGAGAAGTGTTACAAGCTCCTCGTGTAAGGTGATTGCTTCGGTTTCGGTCTCACAGCCTGTTAGGATGTTATCCACGAAAACATCTGATTCGAGCACTGATGCGACCATCATGATTATAATCTGACGGTACATCTGACAAATATTGACGGTGAAGACGAATGTGAAGAGAGGTGAAATCAGTTGATACCGAAGCATCGAAAACGATGCGAATCTTGGTCGAAGGGTCTTCAGGACGATGTACTGGATGATAAGGAATGTAGTAAGGAACAACTGATGAAAAGTCCGGCGTCTTTACATGTTGCATGTGACAAATGTCCAGGTAATCTTGCATGAAAGCATGATAGACGTTGTGAAGCTCCGGTTGACGTCGCAAGCTATCCCGATAAAGTTGAAGAAGTGCGGCGGTAAGAGATTGGCTATGATGGCAGAGCAACGCTGTATCGCTTGGTTTGATCATGGGTGGTCGTAGCTATATACATGTCTTTGCATTGATGTACAACTGGTATCATTTGATGTTGATTGGGAATTTAATCTAGCTCCTAAAATTGTGTGAGCGATTTGGCAAGGGCGTTGTAATATTTGATTGTAGACGCAGTTGGTGATGACAAAGACATAATGGCTAACGAAGGCCAGTTGATTTGGTGGCATGGTACACAGGTGTAATTTATGCCCGGCGGAATATATAGGAAAAAATGGAGAAGGCAGTACAAGTTATTACAAAGACTCTAAAACTCTAGGCCCCATAAACACGATTGAAAAGGAAGATGACCGCAATAAGGAAGAGGATCGACAAACCGTCATTGAGAAATGGGCAAATAAATGGAAAACAGACAAGACAAACTGAATAAAATAACTGGTGAACAATGTTGAAAAGTGAATCGAACGAAAACATTGAAATATGATACCATCTGTGACAATTTCTCAGTGGGCACAGGGCTTTTGGCGCATACCTAAAGCGATTCCATTTACTGTGGAAGAGAGGACACCACAGAATATGTATTTTTGAAATGCGACCGTTATGAGTTAAAATGACTGTTACCGGCGTTCAGTTTACCTGAACGTGGTAACAAATGCGTAATTATATTTTAATCCATTTTACGAGCTACCCATTGCTCCTAATAATAATTTGCATAAATTCCGCATTATTGTAATAATCCAAACGAGATAATTTTCCAAAATGTGCAGCTGCCAGTGCCGAACAATAAATCGGACCCTTTTTCGGCGAACGAGGATAATTACCTGTTCCAAGAATTACCGTGCCTACGTGACAAGAACAAAGCCGCGGTACCTGAGATCACCATATAAAACCAGGCCCGACCATCGCTCTTTACCAGTCGTCTGCCATCAGCAGCGGTGGTCAGCCTGGTCGGCTCCGCCGATTCAAGCATCTTGCCCTACTTGTATATATTGTATATTTTCTCTGTCTATTGTCTATCTGTCTATTCTGTTGTAATATATTTTCTTCTTCTCCGGCCCCATGTTTTAATTTACACACTTTCTCTTGTTCTTTACTCTGTTTTCACAGCTAGCCGGTGCCCATACGTTGACGTGGAGTGGAAGCCCAAGCAAGTATCACCGACGGGAAACTGTTTAATCGAAGCCTGCGGCTGCTAATCGATGGTGAGCCTCGCCAGGGACCCCTGTGCGCCTCCAGTGCGTGTTGGTTCCAGAAAGTACCGTCGGTGCTACTTCCTTGCCAGTCCGTCACCAGGACGTCTTCCGCGTCCACCGTTAACATGACGAAGATCGAGAAGACAATAGGAATAAAATAGAGACTAGAAATATAATAAACTAATGATGCAACCCGATGAATACTGGAAACCAATTCAGCTTTGGATAAAGAATGTTATAACTGAATGGGATTAGAACGAGGAAAACAAGGCGAAGTATATGGCTGTTCCACCGGAAAAAAATAAGGGCCATAGATATAGTTAGTGTTTAGTGGATATTTCTAGAACAAACTTTCCCAGCGCGAGTTCCACACACAATCCCCATTCCAACTCGGGGGTGACTGGTGCGCAATCACATTAACCTTATACCCTCTGAAGAAAAAAAGCAAGGGTTCTGATAACATAATTCGCGCCAAACTAAAGTCCTAAACATCGCTAATAATGTGGGAAATATTATTGACTCATATCTAAGATGACGTTTGCAATTTGTGGAGTTTGGAAGAGTTAAATCTTTTCATTATTAAGTAGTTAGTAGTGTATTTCAAAGTACCAACTCAGTTTTTGATTATTGTAAAAAATAGTTGTTTTAAACAAGGTTTATTCTTCTTTAGTATGGTAAATTTATTTAAGTCTATTCTCAGTACACCACGCATATAATGTATCATCGTTATTTAGGATAAATCAAATTGTTGTTCATTATTTATATAGTTGAATGTCATCTGGACATAGTAATTTAATCGTGGTACTCTTTTCTTGCTATAAATACATTCAAATTAGTTTTGCAATTCTATTTTGCCTAAATTACCCTAGTAGTTTAATTAATTATCGAAAATTTAAAAAAAAACAAACAAATTTATCTTTGAGAAACCCCTACAAGAAGATAGTGAAATTATTTTAGAAATAATCTTTCAGCGGATTAGAACAATTTCCATAGGTGCTCATGTTATATATGCAATAATCCTATCTTACTAAAACCATGTAATCTGATGGCTGCAAATTAGGTATATAAAACTCTAAAAGCACTATATAATAACCATTTTTATTTACTGTAATACCAAGTACGGATCGGATATTCTTGTAGATGATATCGCATACCATGCAGTTAGTTTTGGGCTACGTTAGAGCATTTTGTATTTTTGTGTTAAATTATCTGATGATTAATAAAGATTTTATCAAAGTTCATTAACAACACTTCAAAAATTAAAAGTACACATCGTCACTAAACACAATATTGATAGATAATTTGTAAACTATTTTGACAAAAGACGATTTATAAAGTAATTTGGATGTTACGAGTGCATAAATAAATCAATCCTTAAAATTGCGTGAACAATGATTTTCCTATTTGTAGGGTTTAACAGATCTATTTGGCTTTGCAATTCTATGTAAAGAATATAAAAACTGGTTGTTCCCCAGGGATCCATCTGAGTACCCCTATTATATATTTAATACATTAGTCAATTCTATAAATGTATTTTACTTTGTAACATTTTATTTAAAAAACTATAGACGGTTCTTGAATAAAATCATTTATGCTCTAGATAATTTAAGGAAACTTTCAGATATACTTCTTTAGTAATAACAAATCGAATACTCAAATTATGCTGTTCTGTAAGAAAACATTCTAAAGACTAATATAACAATAACAGTAACATAATTGACCATTACCATTGTTTAATTGTAACTTTTTATCAATTTTTGGATATAAAATATATTAAATAACGTAAATTTTAACTAAATTAAAAACGAAAATAACGATATATAAATAAGCTTAAATTTTTTATTGTGAAAAATCAATTTATATTCTGCCGAATTGAAGGAAATGTATATGCAATATGTGACTTCTATTTATTACAATATATTTATTTAGATCCAGTATAAAGTAGTATATTATTAACGTTCCCCTTGTAAAGAACATCCCTTTAACTGCTTCTTTTCATAGTCACCTCGCAAATTTAAGCATTTGTCGTAATGTGTGTTTTGTATCTCAGCTTCATATTCTTCCGCCATCAGTTTATTGAGATACGTAATCACAGCTCCTTTGTCCTTCATCCATTTCAAATTTCCTTCGTGCCAAAAATTTTGAGTTTTGTAATCTGATGGAAATCTGAACTAGAAGGGGATTGGTTGAACGTCTTTAATTTCATAATTTCTCTTTGCCAAATTGAAACCCAGCGCCGATTAGATGACTCATCCATAAGATTTTATCTATAAACATCCTTTAATTGACGATAAATATCGCACATTTCTTGCGTTAAGAAATTTAATCACATATTCTGGCGTTCTTTATTTTCTTAAACACTATAAACACTCACATAAACAGGACAATTAATACCAACGAGACGCAACTTTGCATGCTGAAGTACAACTAAACATGTTAGCACACAGTGCAAACAGTCACGGTTTTCCTACGAACCCTCGTACAATAAATATAGGTTACTATTAAGCATCGTTCATATTTAATAGTTACTAATAAAAACAAACATTTCTGAAGACGTCCACAGTAATTTATAAATCGTATTTGAAGTTCGTAATTACATTATGCATATGGTTTTATAGAAAGATAATAAACTGAATGAAACTCGCACAAAAGGCCAGACTTCAATTAGGAATCCGAGATTTTGCCAATAACGTAGTTAATTTAATCATGTCGACCGTATTGGATACGGAAGGAGACGGGATAATCTTGTTAATATTCATTCGTGCGCATTCTGTTTCGCGAAGAACGTTTCAGTTCACCGTGTTTCGCATTTGACCCGGCATTCTGTACAGTGGATTATATTTCACTGAATTTTTAATGCAGTCCTTTAATTTAAAAAATAAATCAATATAATGAATTATTTATTCATAATTTTATTAACTTTATTGAAACTATAAATTATTAATTTATGATGATGTTTGTATAGTACAGGTTTTAAATATAATATGTTTGAATCTACTATAATATGAATGGGTGTATTATATATTCATTAAGGAGGAAATTACGGATTTAGTTTATAACTAACATTTGCATTTTAGCATTAATAATGCTACTCTATTATTGAGTTTCTCGTATATATACATCAATAAGTAACGTTAATCTGCTCAAATTATTTGTGTGGGCTTTAGCGGAAGCACCGGTTTATAAATAATAAATTCAAATGGATCTACTATCTGAAAATATATTATATTGCAGTTATAATAATTTAAGTTTAAAACTAGTTTATCTCTTCGTCTTAAACCAGATGTATAAAATTTTTACAAAGAGACCAAAGATTCGTATTAGATGGCACCTTTATGGTAATATCTTGATTAACGGTTTAATATTAAGATATAATTTGGAAAGAGCAATATATGTTTTGTTGACATTTATTTTTATGGGTTATAAACGATTAATAAAATATAAATAAATTAATATAATTCAACTTGCGCGTAATTAATACGTTGTCGTTCATTATTAATTTACTGTCCAGTTATCCTGAATTTTTTTCCGGGAAAGCTCTAGGTCAGACTAATTTATAATGTCCGTATTTGATTAATGAAAAATTCGCATTAGGCATTCGAATGTAGTCTGTCTGGCAGCGTAATTGCTCGATTTATCACTGTTTCCTAAAATTTCTGATTCTGTGCACGGACTGTCCCCACTAAATGATATAAAAGGAATTTACAACCAATAAAGAATTCAAAGAAACTTTACGTTGGTTTCACAAATAAAATAAAGCTTTTGGAGTTTAATCAAGCTACTATTTTACTATTTAATGTGAGGTTTAATTTGTATATTATATTTAAAATGTTTAAAATGATATCTATCATTAATAATTCCTTGTTAATTAACATTTTAAAATATGAAATATTATCAATAGTCTGCTCTAAGAGTTAAAATTTATATTCAGTCTACTTAACATCAATTTTTTAAATAAACAAAACTTAGTGTTTCTATGAACACAAAACTTATTTCTACTATTGAACCAATATAAGTTTCTTTTAATTTTCCACAACGACCTAAAGAAAATGAATATATTTTATTAATATAAGTTTCATTGTAATACTATTAGAAAAATTATAGAGCCATATAAATGTAACAACTTAATATTATGTGGCAAATACAAAATATCCTAAGTAAATTAGAAGTATAATACATATGGTAGCTCACCAATTGATAGTACCACTATTATAAATTTTATTTTTTTAAATGTTTAAAAATTTATGTGAAATATTTCTGGACTTATGGTTTTCTATTGTCTCTAATATAAATAGATATATTTTCCATGATCCACTATTAACAACAATTGTCTACTATTATGCTTATAAAATTGAGTTTTCAGTCAATTCTATTAATACTATCATTATTTTAGAAATTATATAATTGTTGTATTTAGCAAATTATGATATAATATACTTGGATTTTAATTCTATTGGACTATTGATAAATAAAGGTATTTTAAATATATTTATAATAAAATAAATTTTGTGTCAAATTGATTACTAAAGAATTAAGATTACTTAATACATTTAATGCCTATTAAAATAAAAAATGGTAGGAAACAATGATTTATCTTTAAAAAA
Organism: Ontholestes murinus; assembly: GCA_963969525.1. Taxonomy (NCBI): domain Eukaryota; kingdom Metazoa; phylum Arthropoda; class Insecta; order Coleoptera; family Staphylinidae; genus Ontholestes; species Ontholestes murinus. The sequence continues at coordinate 48,945,077 of OZ018393.1, read as the reverse complement.
TTAGTTAGTTAAATGTTATTATGCCTTTAATTACATATTATTGTTGATCTAATATATAAACATAATTGTAGACTGGATCGTATATAAAGTTTCTTTGTCTTTATTATTTCATTTTACTCATTTCTTCCTATTTTATTCCATTAAGTGTGTCAAATCTGCTGCAACATGAGGAATGTATATCAAATGATTTGTATACACTGAAAACGTATAGATTTTCTAGAAATACATTTTTATGGACTTCTTTCTTAATGATCCTGTCCAATATGTTTTTTTTTGGCATACGGATTTTATATTAATTCATTCATTTCACGCCTGGGATACCACAGGGTTCATAATGTTTATTGTTTACATCAATGATAATGATTAATGATTTCTCCTATTACTAAATGCTAATAATTTTTTGTTGTGTTTTTACTAGAAATATATTTCAAATTAACTCCTTATAACATATAACATAGAACGTTCGATCTTCAATTACGGTAAATACTTTGCTCATTGCACTCTTGATGAAACGAAAATAGAATATTATCTGATTTTAAATTAAGACCCTTGTTTGGTTTCATATTGGTATATTCAGTTTCCAGGCACGTGTTTCGGACAATTCCTTTGAGAATGGTCGTCATTGACCGAAACACGTGTCAGGAAACTGTATATACTAATATGTAACCAAACAAGTGCCTTATTTCAAAATTAAATGATCTTCAATTAAAACTATTAAATAATTTTTATTATTTATTATGTTTTAACAAAAAAGTTTAACTTCATGGATATATTTCAAATATAAGCAGAATGTTTAATTGTGGAGGCGTTTACTTTGTGGTAAATCTTGAATATAATGAAGAAGGGGACAAGATTACTTTGTTTTGCCACATTATTTAAAATTACAGGTGACTATAGTTTTGACTAAGTTATTACAAAACTTTAAAACGTTTAATTTTAAATAAAGTGGTAAAACAAAGTTATCGTGTCTCCTTATTCATTATAAGCACAAAGAATTTACAGATTTAGGACTATGTGAGCTAAAATCTTTTAGCGATTATTTGAGAACATTATAGTGTGCACTTGATTAATTTATTGATTGGAATATGTTAAAAAAATTCTAAAATGCATGGAGATGCATGAACGAAATACAACAGGTTCCGGATGAATACTTTAAAATTATGGATAGCTTCAATTTATTAACATCATCTAAAATGTGTTGATTACCAACTCCTTCCCTAAATTTTCTGAATCTGCTGCAGCTGCTTTTATTCGATATCTCTACAGGAATAACTCGCTGTAGCAGATCTTTTATTGAATGCACAACTCGAAGACGTATTATGAATTTTAGAAATGTGTATTATAAATCTTTAAAGTTTACTATTTTTGAGATCATTTAAAATTCAGACGTAAATTAACTAGATGTAGCACATTATCTTTTTCTTTGCTTTTGTATTATCTCTTAATTTGTTCTGTTTGTTATGGAATTATATCTTTGTACTATACTTTTTAAATATTTATTTTAGATAAGATTTGAATGCCTTGTGGTGTAGGTTGCTAGCTTAGTTCTCAAGTATCTCTTAAATAATATATACATCGTTGGAGTAATGGATTATATTCATAAATTGGTCTACGCATATTCATTTCTAAATAAAAAATTAGCAATCGCAGATGTACTGATTAAGGACTGGATATATGATTTTGGTATTTGGGTCTTTGTTTCCAAGATGTATGCTGAATCTTTAAATTGAATCAAGAAACATGTAGCGTAAAGAGGGACTAAAGTGGTTATCAATGCAAAATATAGTCTTTTTGTCTATGACATCATCAGAGCATCCCTTTAAAATATGCAAACGTCAAGGGATGTTTTTTCTCAGATTATAGATTATAGGATCAACGACGTGGTACGTAGGATTCACTTGTACTTTGTGTTTTTATCGTTTTCTGTACGTCATTCTAACCAAAATCTTTGATAGTCGCAATTTTAAATTTTGAAGGAAAATGGATACAGTAAAAAGTGGTGGTGATGTTTTAATTATTTATAATACAAGCGAAGATGGAACGAAGAATATTAAAGGAAAATTGGAAAATCAATATAACTTCAATTTTTATTGCAGATTTTACAGGTTTAACTAAGTCAGATTATGATGCAGTTGTAGTACTGCAGACCGATTTGGAGAAGATTGCTTCAAAAGTATTTTTCATCCTAATACTAGATGGTAAATGTATTATACATAGCGGAACTGGCATATCTAATGAGGAGTTTCTATTAAAAACATGCTTTTGTTAATGTTACTGTTAAGAAGCAAGAAAAGTATTTCACAATACTTGGTCATCTGCGAAATTATCTTTGAAAAAACCAGCAGTAGTGTGGAAACTTGATGATGAAGATGACACGATAGATGCTGATAATTTGCTGGATGAGAATGCCCTAAAAAACCTACAGCTGAATCGTTATGAGTGTGTGGTACAACTGGAAAACGTAAGGCTTGCAAGGATTGTAGTTGTGGGTTGGCTGAGAAATTAGCAGTAGAATCAAATGGTCCTAAATCTTCATGTGAAAGTTGGTATTTAGGAGATGCGTTCAGGTGTGCTGCCCATATCTTGGAATGCCTGCTTTTCATTATCAAACCAGAAGATAAGTTAAAATTGTCGAAACTATAGTCACTAAATAAAGTCAGTGCTATACAAACAAAGTTAAACAGTTTTTTTATTTGTGAAGAATAATATATAACGGAGTAGAAGCCTCCACCGTTAACAGTTTGACTCAAATTATTGTCTGTAATATAGAAGGTGATATATAAATAACGAGCACTTTATACATGAGCAGATGGCAGCACTGAGGAACTGTGAGGTGTGGAAAGTAAACATTTAAGATCAGATTAACTTCTAAGCAAATTGTGATTGCTAGATCTCACAAAATATGTGAATATGCAGAACTACGTTACTGGATAGATACACATTATCATGAAGTTCATGAGCGCCCTTTATACACTGCCAAGGTAATAGTATGATGTGCTGTTTTATTACATAGCACCATCGGATCTTACTTTTATGAACACAGGATTACAATTGTCAATTGCATTGAATAATTTTTTACACACTTAAAAACCAAGATTTCAACTACATGGAGTATCATCACATCTTGCAAAACAATCAATTCAGTCTTTGCGAGCATTTTTCTGTAACCATGTTATTTCAAAATCCAACTCCAAGAGCTCCTAGGCTCTCTATTTTTCTTATCCTCTTCTTTAAAATGAAGTGTACATGATTTGGCCAAGAAAAAGATAATTTAGAATAATGTTCACAGTATTCCAGCGGCCAATGAGGAATCTGAATAGCAAATTTCAAAAATGTCTTCATACAAGCAGATACTATCCAAAGAACGTACTTAAAAAGACAATAAAAGTTTCTTGGTGTATTATTAAAACCTTAAAAATAATTAAGAAGAAAATGTTTTATCTATCATCCTTGGTTTTGTCACTTGTTTATACTTACATTATGCAATAAATTTGTTTTAGAACATTCAGTTATGCTCTAATTTTGTTGAATGTCCATGGGTTCAGTCGAACCAGGATAGTTCGAGAATAAAAGTACGTATTGTATAATTTAATTAATGTTTAAATTTTATTGCTTATTACTATTACCACAGATTCATTACATAAAATAGTTTTTACATTAGCAAATTTTTAAATGGATTATATCATAGAAATATTTGTATTTGTAGCATCCATTAATAAGTGTGCGAAGAATCTTGATGCATGTGTTAGATTCAAAGATATTTTGAGAAAACGTCTGCCATATTTTACTTTATATCGTTAATGATTGGTTTTAATTTATTCATTGTGAGATTTATTTCTCTTTCTAGAATTTGATTATAGTTTTTGTTAGTAGTTGTAGTAGTTTGTATGTCTAAATGAACTTGGTACTTTAAAGGATAACCCCCATCACTTTAAAGCGCCATTTATTGTAACCCAAATGGCAAATGGTACTGGTCACCCATCCAATTGCTTACCCGAACTAACGATGCTGCACTCTTTCTATCGCTATATCGGCCGCAACCGTATGTGTTCACCACCTACGTTTGTGTAGTTTTTATTTTTTTAAAGTTTTTGTAAAAATAATGGAATATAATTTAGATAATTTAATAATTCTTTTATAGATGAATATATGTAAATTTTATTTTTCGATAATATAATTTTAACAGGTAATTTTAATGTAGAAATATTTTTCTTTTCCATCATTTCAAGGTTTGTCTTCTAGTATTTCGAATAATTTGATTATAAATTTGTGTTTGTTATTCTTTAATAAGATCTTAGGTTCAAATTGTGATTTATTTATTACGTTTTGGGTAAAGAAATCACAGCGTAGTAAAATAATTATTGCAAAACAAGCACTTTTTTGATATTTTGTATTTTACTTGCAAAATCTAATAACTTTATATGTATAAAATCAATTAAAAAAATACAATCAATAAATGGAATTATTAAATATACATCAAACTCATAAAAGCTTTATCTTAGAAACAGTTTACAAAAGATTATTAAGTTATTTAAGAATAGATGTTGGAATAAGTTATTAATAAAATGTTTCATCATTTTATTATATATTTAGTTGTTATTAATGTATATACTAAATTGATACCCTGTCTTATAAAATCATAAAATTAATTTTACAGTTATTTATTTTATAGAATAAAATGCATTGTTTGATCTAAAACAATTTCTTAACTAAAAAAAATGCCCTCAGGGATTTGTCGACATGGATACCTGTAGAGAATCGTTAGAAGGAATGCGGGGTGTAGGAGTGTAATATAAACCGAGCCTCGTATGATAGTTCCCTTGGGGCTTCCCGGTGAAGTGTTTTCGAAATTTAAATGATGCACGCCGAGGGCATACGAGATTTGAGTTTACACTTGGAGTATGTTAGCTATCCTAAATCGAAATTTACTGAAAATGTAGGTGACAATTTACAAGTGGCTCCAGGCATTCAATATTTAGCATCAATATACATACATTGAAAATATTAAAATATGTAGTAGTAAAGTGTTAATAATATATTTAATTTTTAATCCATAATAATTAACCGCCACGAGTTAAAACAATTATTTTATGTATTAAGGCATCGTCAAAAATTAAATAATTCCTTTATATGGTAATAGTATAGTAAAGTAATTATTTGAAATACATAACATTTCGTATGTTAAATTATTATTTATGTAATGACAATGTACAGACTTGTGTTTTTAATCAAATATTAAGTAGTGATAATACAAATGAAATAATTAATAGTATGTTAGGAAAAACTAATGATCACAATGGGACATATGAACAACTGAAAGGAAAAAAAAAATAGTTAAATACCTACTTTAATAGTAAACCCACAATTGAAATCTCAGTTAACTCGTTGATCCACTCACCTATTTAATCATTGTTTAAAGGAAGGTATAATGAAACCACTCTATAAAAAAGAGGATCCAAATGACCTGAGTAATTATAATATATAAGAAATATGAATTTTTTCATAACCAATGACTTTTTATAATTTGATAATACGCAAACTGAATTCATTAAAAGGAAGTCCACAAATTCTGCTTTATTTGATTACAAAACAGAAAACATGAGCACACATGAGAAGTCTTATTTTTATTGATTTGTCCAAGGCCTTTAATACAGCTAATCATAAAATATTGCTCGAGAAATTGGAGTGTAATCAAAAGTCATAAGGTAAAAATACACAACAAACATTCCGAGTCAAAAATAACCAATATTGGAATACAATCGGTCTACCTATGTACATGAAGGGTCAAAATGCTTTCATAATAACATATACCAATGATATTAGCCCTCGAATACCGATGAATTTGCACAAAAAGATGATCATTATTTAATACAGTGGGTAACTGGACAAATTAATTATAAATACAGCTAAATCAAATGTCAGTATCTTTAGTACAAAAAATAAACAAAAAAATATGCCTATCGATATAACATTAAGTCAGTGAATGTCCAAAATAAATATAACATCTTAGGAATGTTAATCGATAGGAATTTAAACTGGGCAAATCATTGCGATCACTTATGCTCAAAACTAAATACGGTGTATTAAACCCTGCGAAAGTTAAAATAAGTACTAGATCTTAAAACATTAATAAAACCATACAAACTTCGAACGTATAATAAGATATGGTTAATCAATATCAGCTAAAAACATATTCGTTATACAAAAAATATCTCTTTTTTATATAATATAAAATGTTTAAGCTAAATTAAAGAGACAGATGTGGAGGAATATTTAGAAGAGCGAATTTATTTACTTAGACTCTACAGTTTATATATCTACGAACTCTTAATTTTTCAATTTCAACAATACACTTAAATTCCTTGCATTCGTTCCAAAGCATATTCACAACACTCGGTTCCAGATAAATATGCCTCTCTCTCTCTCTCCCTCTATGAAAGTTCACCCTTGTATTGCGTATTGAGGTTGTTCAATAAACTGCTAAACTATTTGAAATGTATCACTAAAGAGAACAAATTTAAAATAAAATTAAGAAACTTGACGTATTCACTTAGGGGTTGACTGTGCTTGTACTTAATTATAGTTACTATTAATTATCATGTATTTACCCTAATATGGATGAAGAGTTTATTATTTATTTATTTGCTTAATCGCCCTTCTCTCTAGCTTGTTATTGTAGGATTGCAGTTCAATTTAATGATGTCTTTTTTATACTATTGTCTTGAAAGTGCTGTAAAGTTTCCTATGTTATTAATAATATTAGACTTACATGATGAGCGATAGATTTTACTTTCATATAGTAATATAGCAATATTTTTAATTTAGAAAAAGTTGTAACATTAAAAAGTATTAAAAAGAGCTTAATTCAACGGTTTTGTGTGGCTAAGTATATTTGAAGTTATTAATTAATATGGTTGTTTAAATAAACCGATATCATTTTATTGTTTGAAATTTTACTCTAGATGCTATTTAATTTACTCTTTGAAATATCTTGAGGTATTTATAATATAGTGTTCCTAATAAAAGTGTTTAGCGTCAACTTGTAAACTGTATTTTTTATCCCAGCTCCAAGCTCTTGGAAATCATTCATATATGATTGAAAGTAACTGGATTTAATAGAGCTCACTGAATCTGTTATAGCAGCATTTGTAATCCATCGACCAAATTTTGAGAAGTGTAACGGTGAATGCAGAGAAAGTAATTATACAGAGAAGACTTAAAAATTAAATCAATGGTATGGAAAACAGCAGTGACTTCAATTAAATTTTGCTTAAAAATAGATGTTTATGTAACTAAATGCAAAGCTACAAATGTGCTTGAGTTCAGCAAGATTTTGAGTTATTCCAGAGCCTTGGTATATTTTAAAGCCAAAATTATTTTAAAGCAAAATGTTAAAGATAATTTAAACTTTCATCAGTAATAGTTAAAGATCACATTTTTTAAATATAAATCCAATAATATTATTGTTGGCTCGGTTAAAAATTTATTTAAGCCTGTTGCCTTTTTTAAATTCCAGTGGTACATGTTAATGGTAAAGCAATAGGTACGAGAGATATTAGTACCCGTTTGCACCGTTTGCGTCGGTGGCTGTGTGCTAACATATACAGTTTAATTTCAGCTGTCTCTTTGCTGTTATTGCTGTTTCTCATCAGTATTTATAATGTTTAAGAAAGTTATAAAATAAGGGCCGTGATAAGTTTTTTCAACGCAAGACATGTACGACCTTGCGATATTCATCTAAATATTTTATTATATTTTATCACATTTCCTAAGAATTTTACGTGATGTTTTATCTTTAAAGAGTATAAAATACAAAAATTTTAGTTTTATTACAGTTTAACAAAAGTCTATTAGTCTAAAAGTAGTAATTTATCATAGAGAGTAGAGTTATTCCCGAAGTTTTATTCATATTCAAGTTCATTAACTTATTTTTAAATGGCATATTTAAGAGATACTCAGCAATGTCATTGAAGTATAAGATAAATTAGATTAGTCCTAAGATTAACCCCCGAGGGTCGGTTTTTAAGTTTGGAAGTATTTTAGATCTGAAATAATAATAATACTTCATTCGTACCAAAACTAGAAGTTTACACAAGTAAGAAAATGCAATTAACGTTCAATTAACATATAAAATATATAAAAAATACAAATTACACAATATAAACTTAAAATTACAACAACTATTAAAAATTAAATACGAAACAATATTATTACTACAAATTCTATTTTGAAGTTAAACGTTAGAATTGAGTACATACAAGTTACAAATTAAATTATGTCAGAGGTTAAAAGAAATAAAAATTCAATGAAACACAACTATTAAAACATCATTAAATCCATTGAATCCACATTCCTCGAAAGCTGTTCTATAAAGATAATCCTGTATTTGCTTAGTCAATTAATTTTAGATCTGCAGGAAATTGTTGTATAATTTAAAGCCTTAATATTTAATTACAGTACGACATTTAAATACTCGATGATGTTAGATTATTACTGGTGCGATATGTATGCCTTTCTTCTGGGTTCTGTAAGGTGTTATGTGTTTTCAAACATATTTTAAACACTTCATAATGAATATACAAGGTAACCTTGTGGTAAATCTCTGAAGGTCTGTTTGCAGTCATCTCGATATTTTTTGTTGGATACCACCCATACAACTCCTCGTTATAGGATGAATAGGCGCTTAAATATAAAATAATACCCCCATGTAATAATTCCATAAACAATATGGCAGTGGAATAATGAATAATAAGCTGGTTTAAGTGCCTTTAACTGTAGAGAGTTTATCAGGCTTCTTAGTAAGAATATTACTCTGCAATGTTTTGAAGACATGTACTTGCAATGTCAATATCAATTTAATTTGATATCCTAATACACACCTAAGAATTTAGTGGAGGTAAGTGTGACATTCGCCGTTGTTTTTAATGTAAATACAACATTCACAGTTTTATTAATATTTGTTGTTAATTTATTTTAAATAAACCAATCAAAAATAAGAGTATTAGCAACATCACTATTTATTACCGTTGAATGTATATTCTTCGATTTGTTTACGCTAGTGGTATCGTCAGCATATGCTAGTATTTTTGCATTTTCAACTCGTAGAGGAAGATCGTTTATATATAGCAAAAACAATAAGGATTTAAGTATAGACCCTTGGGGCACACCTTAGTTAATATTTGCCCCCGAGGCAATACTTATTATCTCGGGCACATTTATTTTTTTTGTTCAATAAGTACGAGCAAACAAGTCTGCAAGCCTTAGGGTAAAAGTTGTAGTGGCAAAGCTTCAACAAAAATACATCATGGGGTACGCAGTCAAGTGCCTTACTAAAATCGAAGAAAGAGCTAAATACCTCTAAGATTGATTCTTTTAAGGCATTAACTGCGTCGCCAGTTGCGAATCCTTTGCGGATACCAAACTGACCATAATGCAATATATTCTCCTTCTAAGAAAATTTCATTATTTGGTGGAATATATTTTTTTCTATTATATTTGAAATGATGGGTAATGAAGACATGGGTCGATAATTATTTAAGTTTTGTCCAGTTATAATTTTAATAATATGTTCCCGCATATGTTCTGTATAATCGTTTTGTAATTTTAATTGAATTTCGATGTAGGTTCAGCTTTGATTTTAATTTTAGCATTGTCACCGATTCCAAAAACATTTTTATTTTGAAACTTGGGTGGCCTTCGCCTATTTTTTTATGACAAATTATCAGATTTAGATTCAATCGAATTGATTTCTGATTGAATTAGAGGTTTAGATTGATTTAAATTTTTTGTCTAATTTTGTTAAGTATTTTTGTAAGTTAGATGAGAATTGATACGAAGTTCGGATGCTTTAACTTGCAGAGTGGACAGGATAACTGCAGATTGGGGATGACGCATTTTGTTTTCTTCCACAATTCGTTGAATTTTTCTCGTGAGATCGAATTATTCAACTTGAGCTTGCTTACCAGATCTTTTAAATTTGTTTAGATATCCATTTCTAAATTAATGGCGTCCTCCATTTGTTTTGCAGGCACTTGGGTATTGAGGTTAATTCCACACCAAATTTTCACTTCACGCTACGGATCCACATGCACAATGTTTTTATTACTTTTAGACATTTTTACATTAATTTTATATTTACAAAATTACGACCATAGCTCGCGGTCGTCATCTTCAAGCGTGTATTTGGATCTTCCACCGGAGATACTTTATTTCGCAATGTCTACATATAAAGATATATTAGAGAATTAAACATTTTTCTTTTCCTGCTTCCTGCATCCGAAGCAGGTGATTGTGGGGGGCACACTCGAAAACTCTGCCTAAGCCACAAAAATCCCTTAATAATTCCTAATTTTCACGAGCGTATGTGTTTTCTTTATAGAAAAATAAAAGTGCGTTTATTGAAGACCTTCCAGGCACAAATCCAAACTTTCGAGAAAAGAGAAGAAATATTGTAACGTGGCATATTAAAAAATGTTGAAATATTGAAATAGTAAGTGATACTGGTTTATAGTTATCCAAAGAGTGAATAAACCCTTTTTAAAATAGGTTTAACCAATAATTCTATTAAATTTAAAAATACGAAAACATTTCGTGAATCTACAACAGTGAGTCTTACTAAGACTACAAAACAAATTAATTTGAAACAATTACTTCTCTGGCTAGTACCTCGACAGACGTTGAATAAAACAAAGTTAATTTGCGTGTTACGAATAGTACAACTATTAAAGCAACACTAATTTGAATGAAATTATTTCTGTTGAATAAACTAATAAATGATAAAATGTATTTTAGATTGTTTAAATATGACTATAACATGAAAAATTATGCACAAAAATGAATTTAAACTGATTTCATTAAATTAGATTAGCAAAAGCAATTAAAAAATCTAGCATTCAAGTTTATAATCATCAGCGTGTTTCGAACTTTCGTTCTCTTCAGCACAGCTTTATTATAAAATTGATTTTAAATACAAATAAAAACACTTACTAAAATAAATATAATGAAATATGATAATAAATATAATGAAATATAAATAACTTAGTCAGATATGAAAACCTGAAAATAAGAAAATCAGATGCATTTACATTAAAATAATTGTTGATTACTTTTGAAAGCCAATCGAAGTGATTCATGATTTATAGTAATATAATAATTCCCCACTTTATGTTTGAAAATGGTACGCAGTTACCGAAGCACAAAAATAAACACAAAAATAAATTTCCTGTTATACAAACAAAGTTATTACTGTGTTTCATTTCAATTATTCCCCTATTTTTTTTCTGAAATTAGGACTTGATTATTTCGCAAGAAACATTTATTCTGAGAAATTAATATATAATAATGAAAATGATTGTAGCGACCGTTACTATGTGGTAGTTCAAATTAAATTCAATTTAAATAGTGGTATAAAAACTTAAAAATTATTTTCATTTAACCTTTTTTAATATATAATAATTGCTCTTTGTCAATTGAAAAATAAAATTATGTCGTGTTGGTTAATTTGTATTCAGGCAGTAACCCAGAATGCCTTTTTTTGAGTTTAAACAGATCCTTTAAATTTTAATTGGAAATTCTAGTGAATTTTTATTAGCTATACTAAAATTTCTTCTAGATAGATATTTGTTTTCTGACTTATATCCCTGATTAAGATTAAAACTAACAGGTTGTGATCGGAAAAAGTACACGTTTAGCTGAACTAATAACTGAGTTTATATATTCTATAACTACATGATTAATCTGGGAACTGTATTCATTAAAATTATGGCCAGTTATATTTTTTAAAGTGTTTGATTTCTGGGAAATTATTTTACTTCTAATTTCTTCGAGTCGTTATAATATTTTACTAGAGTCCTTTAACGTAAAGCTATTACTTTTAAACCCATGACAATGATGAAGCTATTTATATATGCAGATGATGTAGAAGTAGAAGCATATCTTCGTATAGCACTTTAATTTAATTTATTTTAAAATTACCTAATACCTTCAGATTCTAATAAACTATAATTACAATGGTAATTATACAACAACAATATTAATCATTTTATTTTTTAATGCATCATGGGTATAATATGGTGTGTTCCTTGTTTTAATTTTAGAACTGTTTTATTATGCTGATCCACTTTGTAATCTATCCTAATAAATAATATTAATAACCAGGTGCAAAGAATTATGTTTTTATATATAATAATATTAATTAGTAATTTTATTAGAACTCAAAAACTCATTCTGGCATATTAAGCGAAATAATTGTTCTTTTTTCTTGTGTTTAATTACTTATAACAATCTTTTCTATTTAACATACTTTTCCTATATAAAATGTGCACTAATTAACAATTAAAAGGATTGCACGGTAAATTAACATGAGTTCTATGCATTATTAATTTTTGCAAAATGAGAAAGGGAAGGGCCAAGCTGTTCATTATAAATTCTGCGATCACAGCAACAAAATCATTCTCAGCTTCGTTGGCATTAAAGAACAAGTTAGTCCAACATGGGAGTATTGGTAAGAAAAACTATTTTAAAATTACATATTTACACATTTAACATCAAGATACAATATAAAATATACTATATTAACTTAATGTATGCAAATACACACAATAATTTTGTTACATTAACCATAAACTAAATAAAGAAATAAACATTTTTATTGAAGATAGTATTACAGTAATATGACATAACAATTATTATGCTGTTTCTTCTTCATTGGCCATCGTCTTATAGCTCTAAAGTAAATATAAAATCAAATATTGTATTTTTTAAAATTAAAATTATATGATTTTGAGTAGTGTAAGAAAATATAAATGTGAAATTTTATACAATTATACTTATTTTATGTAGTTTAAATATAAAAACGTTAAGTAATATAAAAATTTTCTTAAAATATAATGCAATTAAACTTAGTTTACAAATTATGCTTTGATCCACTTAATATAGATTATATTTTTTTGATTGTATATCAATTTTTGTTTAAAAATTAAAACCGATACATAATTTGAAAATTTTGAAATTTGAATCCACGTGTAATAAATTTTATAAAAATATAATAACAGTTTTATTGATATACATTACATTATAATTACACTAATAAAATAATGCAGTTACTAATCAAGTCATAAATTTATTTTAGTAGTTGATTTTTACCTAATAACCACTATTATCAATATATACAGTTTTATTTTTCAATAAATCAAATATAAGTTCATAATGTTCCAATTTATTATTATACTAACGTTGAGATTCTTCATTTTGTTTTAGGTAAAAGCGAGTTTGCTTGCATTAATTATCCTCTCCACTGACGGCTATAGAATTAGTCAAGATGCAAATCCAGTTCTTACCAAGCTAGTAAAGGATGATAACGCACAAAGCGCCTCTACCCATGAAAATTCAGATGCCGACTTCTTCAAACGTTTCTTCGAAGAAAACAACTCGAGCCCCAGGATAGCCAGAAGTTATGACTATAATGACGATCATCATGCTTCGGACGGACATTCCGAAGTCCACTACCATAAACACAAGCACGTGCACAAACACCAACATTCGCAGGATCATAAACATCACCACCAGCAAGAACACGAACACTCGCACAAGGCGACGAATAGTCACGACCATGAGCATAAGCAAGAACACAAGCACGAACACCTGGACCAACATAAACACGCTCACGATCATGATCAAAAACACAAGCACGATCATCATGGTGAACATAAGCATGGACACGATCACAAACATCAACATCTTGAAGCACACAAACATGGGCATAATCAAGAACATAAACACGAGCATGGGCATACGCATGACCATGGCCATAAACATGAACATCATCAGGAACATAAGCACGACCACCATCACGGCCACAGTCATGATCATATGAACGAGCATAAGCACGATCATCATCATGGACATAAACATGATCATCACCATGGACATAAGCACGACCATAAAGAGGGACATAAGCATGGTCATATGCATGACCATAAGCACGGACATAAGCAGAAGCACAGTCATAAGCATTCTAAGCACTGATATTTTATTAAGTTAATTGTTTTTATTTTATAAAATATATTTTATTATATTTTTAAAACTTTTTATTTTACACCTTTCTCTGTTGTAAATTTACAACTATTATTTGTTCCTTATATCTATATACTATTAATTTTGAACACTAATGTTTTTTCAAAATTTGCTGAAGTAATGGATATAAAAAATAACACTTTCATATACATATGTTGGTCTTTATGGAACATTTTAAGTCGAGATATAATAATTGCAAATAATAAAATATGGGTGAAACTAGACTATTTTTAAGAACCATATTCGATTATACGATTAGAAGAAATTTTATATTTTATATAACTAAATCTCTTGGTATTATTACATCAAGTTTGACAATGTATTTCATACGTCAATATGACCCAATGGAAATATTCATCAAAAAAGTAATTTAAAAACATAAATTGAAAGGAAACATGTGAAAAAATAAACAATATATATATATATATATATATATATATATATATATATATATAGGTAAATTTTTGGTTTGAACAGTAAAATTAAAGAAATGATAAATGTAGATATTATGCAAAAAATTTAAACAAATGTAGACCTAATATAATTACATATATGCAAATTTTTCAATGCAGCTTGTAGATAATGAAATTAAAAAATAAAGCTAAATTTGCGGTTGAATATGTGATTCATGTTTCATATATTAATTTTTGTGTCCACTGTGTTATTAAGGATATAATTTTTACTTGCTCTGATATACGAACACGAGAATACGAGATAAAATTGTGTTGATTTTGTATCGCATTTTTTCAGAGAGATGAGCTAACCTACACCGCCGTCCTTTATTCCCCTAATTTGCATTTTAATAATATCCGATATACGAAGCGGCGGTGAAATGTCGATTCACGTTCCACCCTTACTTTAGCATTTAAAATATTTGCAATCAAAAATTCAAATCTAGGAGCTTTATTCATATGGTTCTTAATGAATTATTTAAAATAATTTTTTCAGAGGCGATAATGAAATATTGCTATATTACGATGATGTAATTATTCGTGTATAAAAATCTTCACTGAATCTATTTAATGATCTTAGTATTACATATATTACTTTTTTCAGAAATTGATTTTTAGCTAAAAATATGTGATTAATTAGAGGCAAATATATAAAAGATAGAAAGATTCAAAGTAAAAAGAGAGAGAGCGTATTAGACAAACTATAGGTATGAATATTAATAAAATTATGATACATATTTATTTAAAATAAAGTACTTTTGGTGCCGTATACTGTGCTCCTGTAGGCTATTAAGTGAGTTCTTACATTAACTATTAAGGTAAAAAGAGTATTAAAAATTGCCTAGTGTATAAGTTAGCATCTGGTATTTTACATAAGAAGTTACTTTTTGTATTGTAATTGTGAACTATATTTATAAAAATGCATATTTTTTCATAACCTGCCTAAAGTCTATTATATTTTCAATCTTGATGTTAAAAACTTCATACCATTTTAGTCCAGAGGCTTCTAATTTGTTATACAGTTTGAAATTTAAAATTATAACACGTTGTTACTTTGCATTTAAACTCTGTTTAAACAGTATGATTTAAACAAATAATTTGAAAAATAAACAATTAGTTTATTTGAATTACATTAATTTGAATTATTTAATAATACATAATTACTAAATATTTATTTTGTAACCGTCTAAAATACTTATGTTGCCTTTTAAATATTTTACAAATTCTGCATTTACTTCTAAATTAAGTGACCGAAAGTATTAAGTCTACAAGGAAAAGGGGTACTTAATAAATGTACAAACTAAAAATAAACACTGGGAAATCCGATTAGAACTTCTTTCATTATGTTATTAATATATAATTTATACTTACTCATTACTCTTAAGAAAGTGCTTATAATGCTTACCTGCAATAAATGTATTAGGAATCACTCTCACTTTTAGAGAATACAAATAAGAAGCGAAATACGTAATGTTATTTTGTTCGGCTCGAGCAAAAATAAAGATGATGCTGCTAAGAATGCCATGACCAAAACTGACTACCCTACTCTACAGAACATTTTTTAATTTAAGAGATTAGTGTAGTTCGAGAATTATATCTTCAAGTAGTTCTGGACGAGTATAAAGGACCCAAGTGGCGGCCATAATACGATGGCATTGTTACCATCCAACAAATAATACATTGACAATAATTAACAATTATATTACTAATATCAAATAATATATTTTTTACAGGTATTATATCATTTAATTAGAATTTGTTTATTAAACCAATTTGTAATAATGTATTTATATATTCTTATACCTTTACCTTTATTTTGGAGTAGAATATTAAAATAATAGTTATTTTTAATTATGTACTTGACAAGCAATTAGCCTAATACAGCAAGTAGAAGTTGGAGTATTGAATTAAAGTGTAGTTAAGGACTTTTGAACTGCTTTTTGAAAACATGGAATATTCAGCGAAGACAGCTATAAGGTCGTTCAGCATCTATAGTCCTAACTGGTGATTGTTATCTCTTGCAACTTCCCTAATGCTAATATATATAATTTTTTAAAGTTTCAAGTTTATTTGCTCGAAGACCATTAGTAATCAGTTTCGATCTATTTTAGATCTTATCGTAATGCCGTTAAAGTCGAGAAACGAAGTAATAGACAATATATGTTTTCTTAATAGTATATTTCATCTTTACAATAAGAAATTACACTTAATTTCTTCCTTTTAATAGTTTGAATTAAAATAAGTTTAAAATTTGTCAACATCAAATTTTGCAAGATGATGTCTACGGATAATAGCTTTGTAAAAGCTTTCAAAAAAACTATTTTCTATACCATAAAACTTCTATTTTCTAAGGGGTTCAATTTTTTAGATGCCTATGCTCTTACTAGACCATCTAGAGATATTTGCGAATATCCTAAGCATATTGCGTCATTATTGTTCAACTGCAGCGTTTAATTAATTATCTCTGATGTTACGGTATGAGACATGCATTCAGTTTTCGAAAAATCACTGAAAATTTTAAGTTGAAGATAATAAACAGGCATTTTCCATACGCTATGTAACAAAAGTACATTTTCTCTCGATGGTACACGTTTTGAGATCTGATAAAAATATAATTACATTATTGTAAGTAACATACTCTTGCATTATTTAATTTTTTACTTATTTTGTAATTCATATATAATATTTAAGCGCCATTTGTCACGTATTGATCATTCTTTTCTTTGCTGTATCTAATTAAGTATGTACATTAATTCTAAATTTGTTCATTAACTTCAGAGTAGTTGATATATTGTGTAACTTTTTCTATATGTGTAATAATTATATTAACATTGACAAAAAACCTCACGTCACGTAAATATTCTCATATAATACGAGCATAAATAAACCAGCAATGGGTAAAATATTGCCTAAATGGACAAAATATACCATTGGTGAAGATGCCTTCATCTAAAATTGGGCCCGCGGAAAGAACACTAAGTGAATTCCGTCCGCATGTCCAATACTCCAAATTGTTAAGTGTTTATATATAGGGTGGACCAAAAGTTCGTTTACTTTCCAAATGATGATTCAAAAGAAACTAGTTATGTAAGATAAAAACTTTCCATTTATTATTAAAGTACACAAATAGGGATTTTATTTAAAAAAAATTACATTATCCATATGTGATCCTTGACTATTTTGAAACTGATGCAACCTGGAACGGAAAATATCAATGATGGCCTCACAAGTGTTTCGTGAAATTGTTTGCATTTCCTCTCAAATATTTTCCTTTGTTTCCTTTAGGGACACTGGGTTGCTGTTAAAAACTTTACTTTTAAGGTATCCCCAAGGAAAGAAGTCCAGTGGGGATAAGTTCGGGCTTTGAGGTGGCCTGTTAATGACATCTCTTTTGGATATCAATTTTTGTCCAAAAATTTCGCGAACAGCACTTAATCAGTCGTTGGAAGCGTGGCATTTTGCCCCATCCTGCTGAAACCACGATCGTTAAATAAAACCATCGAAATCCTGTAGCGCTGGTATAGTTACGCCATCAATTATTCCTAAGCTGTTTGATAAGCTAATCGCCGATCCGTTGAGTTGTAGACGGGTGATTTGTGAAGAGCAACATGGTTTTCATCATGGTAAGTCAACTATAACCAACTTAATTTTATACCAATCATTTTTACTGAAGGCTTTTGAGAATGGGAAACAGGTTGATCCTGTTTACACTGATTTCTCAAAAGCCTTTGATCGTGTTTCCCATTCCATATTAATCCACAAATTTGAATATTTTGGATTCAGGTTTTCACTTATTAGGTGGTTATATAGTATCTTAACCAACAGAACACAGTTTGTTAAATTAAACGGTTACATATCTGAAGCTATTTCTGCAACATTGGGGGTTCCTCAAGGATCACAATATGGCCCAATATTATGTTTATTGTTCATCAATGACATTACTACATATGTTGCTCATTGCAAGTTACTTTTATTTGGTGATGATCTCAAAATGTTTTGCACTATTAACAATCCATCTGACCATATTCTAATGCAGACCGACCTTCACAATTTAAATCGTTGGTGCTGTGACAATCTTAATATCAGTAAATGTTATGCAATTTCATTCAGCAGAGGTCATATATCTGAATATAGGTATTTTATTAATGATATATTATTATTATTGTCAAGCCATGCAAACTTTAGGTTTTATTCCCCATTTGGTATCCATTTTATTCGAATTCTATGGTCTAGCTCAAACGAGTTTAAAACATATTTTTTTTTAAATTTAAGTTACAAACTCGGCATAAATAGAATAAATTACAGTCGCACTCAAATTCTCGCTATGACCAATTTAACCACTCTAGAAGTTAGGCGCTTTATAAAGTTATTAACGGCATAATAATTTTGCATGAGTTACTGAGTAATTTTCATTTCAATATTCCTACTAATACATGGGTCCTTGTATTAGTAACATTTAGAGAGAATTTTCGTCGATAAAATTATGGTCAAAACAGTCCATTAAGTAGAATAATGCGAAACTACAATATCGTTCAAGGTAACCATAATATCTCTGTCTTTGGCATATCCTTTGCTGTTTTTAAACGTCAATTAAGAGTATTTGATTTTTCAATTTGTAGTAATGTGTACAATATTATAAATATTATATTCAATCATTTTTAGTTCATTTTACAGAAAGAAATACGTTCAAACTAGTGTTGCTTTGATAGCCTTGCTATTTTGTAACACGCAAATTTCTTTTGTATTATTCAATGTCTGTCAAAGTATTATCTAGAGAAGTAGTTGTTTCAAAAGTGATTTGTTCTTGTAGTCTTAATAAGACTCATTTGTTGTAGATTTTATGAAAATATTTTCGTGGTTTTTCTATTTATTAGTGAATTTTCTACAACGTAAAGGACTTAATATATTTTAATATTAAAAAAATCTACAGATTATAAATTAAATATGTTGAAGGCGATGGAAATGTAGAAATAAACTTTTGAATTTTGATTTGTCACCATTAAATAATCCTTTGTTAGACTTAATACCTACAATTAGCCCCGACTAACACAAATCTAAACCCCTTCTCGGTAATTCCTTAATCCACGTTTTTTCCCAAATAATCCCTTTAGATATAAATACGCCGATCACTTTGTTAAACTAGTTATAAGCTATTTATAATGAGTACATAGTACGCGAAATGTACATCTAGCAAAATAAAATCAAATTGTGAAGAAAGTGTTAGTGTTTTTATTTTCCAAGTGTATTTAATTTACATATATCCCCGATGTTGTATCAAACATGTATTCAGTTTTCGAAAAATCGCAATGAAAATATTATATAATTTCTTCATTTGCAGCCACAGTGTGGGGAAACATATGTACTGTTTACAACAAAACCAATTTGAAAATCTAACAGTTTTGTTATCTAAATAGTGAAAATGATGTAGTTGAAGGTAATAAATTAACACTGAATAAAACACTTACTATGTTTTTAACCACTATAATTTATTATAATATATAAATATATTACAATTTGTACGACTTAAGTTTCGACTTTTGACATACTTAAGTCGTACAAATTGTAATATATTAATATATTATAATAAATTATAGTGGTTAAAACATAGTAAGTGTTTTATTCAGTGTTCATTATGAATTACCACATAGTAACGGTCGCAACCATCATTATGAGTAATAAATTAAATTTCTAACAGGTATTTTCCATACGCTATGTAACAATAGTACATTTTCTGTTGCTGGTGTACGTTTTGAGATCTGATAAAAATATAATTAAATTATTATAAATAACATGCATTATTTCATTTTTTTTTTGTAAATCATATATAATATTTAAGCGCAATTTGTCATATATTGATATTTCTTTTCTTTGCTGTTTGTAATTAAGTATGTACATTAATTGTAAATTTATTTATTTAACTTTAGAGTAGTTAGTACATATTTTTTTGACAATTGTTAAAAAGAGGATTTCCGTAATAAATGTCAGTTGTCCTAGGTAAAAGAAAATTGGTCTGGAAGCGCTTATTCTTATTATGAGGTAGTGAAATTTATGCCGTGCCGATGCATTATTGTTCTCAACCAGCTGCATTTTTTAATATATTAGGTGTTTAAAGGTCTAATCCAATTTTTTTGAATTACATTTAAAGTGTATTAAAAACAGTAAATTAAATTGTTCAAAAAATTTAAGCAATCTTTTAGACAGATGATAAATTCTATCTCGGAAAATTGTTACGTCTTTGGACACGATAAAGCCATTTTCGGATTTCGTCCACTAATTAAAAATGCATATTGGACAAGGCATATTATATAGACCGGAAGTGGTAATCGGATGGAGCAGTATCTGGTGAATATACCAGGTGCTGAAGACGTCATAGCAAAGACTTAATAAGATATGTTTTGTATTGGAAGCAATGTGTGGCCAATGCAACAATTTTACTGGAAGTTCTCCTTTACCAGTATACAACCATATTCATTCCAATTCTTCACTCAAGCGAATTAATAGACGTTTATAGAAGTCCGCAGTAACTGTACTATCGGTTGCTACAACTTATAATAAAACATGTCGTTTATAACCATCCAAATGATGAACCTTGTTTGGTGATGGTTCGGCGGGTTTACCCACTACATTCTGCATTTTGGATTGTCATAGAGTATCCATTTGCCTTCACTCGGTAACGATTTTCTATGAAAAAGATCTTCGAAGTTGTTTATTGAACAGATAAAAACACGCTGAGTTTATAAGGGACCCATTTTACTTCTTTATCGATCTTTCTCATCTCATGTAGGCATTAAGAAATAAATAGTTGGGTTACTTCCTATTCTCCAATCTCTTTCGTTAGTGTGGATTTTTCAGTGAGTATCCTCTCCAATTTATCTTTGTCGCACTTCCTAAGTATAATGCATTGTTTATGGTTTGAACCAATATTCGTACATACTGTGCGATACAATACCTTCGCCAAGAAAGGAATAAATCGATTCGCACGCTCTTGGACTATTTTTTTCTTGTTAGAATTCATAAAGAATGCAGTGTCGAATATGACCTTAAATTGTCACTGAACTGAAAAGTTATATTAGGTTATCCTGAATACCAACTGTCATTTTTAATCAATATATGTCAATAAAAGAATGGAAAATCAATTGATTTTCAAATTAATTTATTAACTGCTTAAAATAATATTGACACATCATTTGTGCACCTATTATTTTAGTTTAGAAAAATCTAATTTTTATAAAATATATCCTTAGAATTCCAATATATAATAATAATAATAATAATATAATAATTATTTATTTATGTTATTACACGGGGCTTACTTACATACGTCATAATAATTTACTAATCCAGCACATAAGAGATATTTTCTACTGTTACTTAATAATTGTACATATATGAGATGCGAGTAAATCTAATGAATTAATAATAATATAATAATCTTATTAAAATGATATAATATTTAAAAACTACACACACACACACACGCGCATACATACATGACCACACAAACCCTTGCTCCATACTTACACACAAGAATATACTAAAAATATACATATTAAAAATAGAGACATAAAAGTATATAAATAATTTAAAAAATGATGTACATATGAAATAATTAAATCGATTTTTGAACAAAAAAGGTCCCCTTAAATATAAAATAATACTGCTAATCTATTCTGGCAGTTATTTAAAATTCTAAATTCTTTCCCACGCTAGAACACAAACTATTCTAAAGAGGTTATTTCTCAAAAATACCTTCATACTATTTCTTGGTCACTTACTATCTTTTTAAAAAAACATTGCCTCATTATTGTTGTTTAATTTCTATATTCTTAAGTCATATTTTGAAACGTTTTTAGATATTTCGACATCCAGGACTTTACTTCAAAGAACAAGTTTGAGATTTAAATATATTTACTTTACTTTCTAGGAAACCCGAAGAACTAGGAATTGGGGTGAGTCACAAGGATAGATTATCATTTTAGCATTGTTAACAATTTAATTTAAGGGTTAGGATGCCCCGGAGTGGGAACACAAGTTTTAAAACTTGACAACTTTATATCAGAAAAAAGTCGGTCCATCTGATAATATATCTACTTATTAAGAGGGTGGGAGAGGGATGCAGAAAAAAGTAACTAAAATAACTATTAAGTCACGCATTATATTACCAATTAGAGAAAGATTCAAAATTACAATATATAGTATATATACTATATGCAGATATCCTATGAACACTATCCGATTGCAATTTAATTCATATCTTAGATAAATTGGCATCAGATATGAATTTGGTATTTAGAGGAAAATAATTAAATCAGTTTTAAATAATTGATTGATGAGGCTGATAAATGTTGAAAATTCATCTTCACTATGAATAAAACTATATAATTACTTTCAAAAATATATTGTAAGACGCTACAATTGTTTCGCCACACTGTGGCTTCTTCAGGCGAAGAAATTTCTTCGCCTAAAGAAATAATTGTAGCGTCTTACAATATATTTTTGAAAGTAATTATATAGTTTTATTCATAGTAAATCAGTTTTGATGAACATTAGTAAATTTTCAGAAAGCACCCTTTGAAAAGTTTTCGTGGTCGAGAATAATAGAATCATTGAAACTAAAATGATGTTTACTGTCAGTTACAAATAATCTTTTCAGGGCTTTTTTAACTCTGGTGATGTTAAGAATTTTGTAATCAAATATTATCTTTTTTGAAACCAAAGACAAGTAAAGATAATACTCGCGTCTTTACTAATTAAGCCTAAACTTGTACTGTGTTTTCTTCTAATTTTTTTCTGTTATAATTAAAATTTTCTATACGTACTAACTAATGATACTTAATAATAAATAAATAATATAACTACAAGTACTTTTTAAGGTAACTAAAATACAATTCAATTGAGATTGGTAATCATGGTTATTACACTTAATTTTTATATTATTGTATAATATAACTAGACATCTATAATTTTAAATAAATAACTAATTAATGTCGAAGCATAAATCATAGAACTGTTAATTATGTAGGTGTAAATTTTATTTACATAATGATAAATAAATTGCTATACACACAAATAGTAAGGTCTTTATTTACTGCATGTATTTTTAATGATTATACGATTATTAATTGAGCTAGTTACACTCGGGTATGAAAAAACTATAATTACTTTCTTGGAAGGTAGAAAAGTTAGATTGGCACGTCGTAGCGTAGTAGGTAATATCAGCAAGTTTTCCGTACGAGCGAAAATTTGTAAAAAACTTATTTTATGTGATTTACCTCTGCGAGTGGTTAAACCCTTATCGTAGGCGCTGGCGGGGAAACCGGTCCAGCGTTCCGGCGTCCCGGCGCCTCGCCAGTACACCCGCAGCTCTCGCGTCGAATCTGTGTCGATCTGCGAAAAGTCGCTCCACATTTGCGAAAACGGTTTCATTAAAGAAAAAGTGCAGTGCGAATTTATTAATCGATACAGGTAAGTCGATTTCGAGAGATAAACGTGTGCTTTATGGATAGGACCAAATGTAAGGTGGTTTATGTTTTTATCTAATTTAAAAGATATTGTTTTTCATATCCAGCATGGTTTTGTTACTATAATAAAATACTGAATTTTGAAAAATTTAACGGTGTTATTAAATAATTATCACGTGTGTGATTGCATTAAGTGACTATATGTTTGTAAATTATTTTTAATTTATTTGCTAATTATAAATCTAAATATAAACTTAATTTATGAATAATGCATACAATTGAAAATAACTTAATATGAAAGAATTTGTTGTAGTGTATACGTTGTGACTGATAAATCATAAACTTTGTCTATGTGAACTACACAATTCATAGTGGTTTAATTATTTTTATTTGTTCATAACAATTTAGTCTATTTTCTATTATTTAATTTTTATTATTTAATATTGGTATGATTATTTAATTTATTTAATAATAAATGCTTATTGTGTTAAGATAAGTTTATCTTTAATACAATAAGCATTTATCTCATTATACATAATTAATAAATTATTAAAAGTAAGTATTAACAAGTTTTTTGTATAAAAATAACGTACCAATTAAACAAAAAACTAAATTATTCGTAATTAGTATTTAGTGATTATAATAATATGACTTATCAAATTTTCAGGCCAATAATTGGCCTATTGATAATAATAAAGAAACTTATTTTTATTTTATTTATAAATTATTTATTTGCTGGTCGTTTTACTCTTTAGAGTTAAATTTTAGTTAACTGCTATGAAAATTTTGTAATTTTAGACCGGTGAACATAATTTAGTTGAAAATTATAAAAGTGTTCATCAGATATTTTTCTACTACACTAGAATTCCTCCAACTAACATACCTCTTCTATTTGACTATTAGTCATATTTGCATTTACATTCACTATAATAGTTTAAAGTTTAACGTAGGCAATAGCCTATACAGGGTGTTTATTAAACATAAGGCAAAAACTCAAGAGGTTATTCCCTGGGTTAAATTAAAAATACTTTCTCCTTCGATGATTTTGGAAAACCCGCTTTGTTTCGAAGTGAACAAATTTTTGGACGTAGCCATTTTTGATATTTTTAAAATTATTAATGTAGTGGAAATAAAAGTATGGTATGCTATACTCGGTTTATCTTGTGTTTTCTTAGTTCTAATCAAAATACACTCGATTTTATATGAAATGCACCACCCAGAAAGAATAATTCAATTATTGTGAAATAATTGTATATTTATTGGTATAAAATTAACTATCAAAAGGATAAAACTTTAATTTAACAGAAAATTAATAATCATTGCCTCGCACAAAATGCAAAAATGTATTCTTCTGTGCACACTTAGAATCAAATGGCCTATATCTGCTTGATGCACCACAATGAACGCTACTTCTAACTGAAGTCTCAGATCATCTCAGTTGTCAGGAGGTCTGGGAATGTTGCGAACTCTTTTACCCATTATGTCCTAGACATGCTTCATTTTTAATTAGGTAGAATAAATGGTACCACGATGGGATCCAAGACATTATTAATGTATTGACTAGCGCTTAATGTACCTGAAATGAACACCACAGATGATTTTCGTCGTCCCAAACTGATTGCAACACCATGACATACGGTATTAAAGGTGTATAGCGTCTTTCAACAAATTCTAAAATTATTCGTTCTTCTCGATATCGATGCATCCTTCTACATTCACAATTCTTCCATAAACAAAATCTGAATTCATTGCTAAACGGGATATAGTTCCATTCTTCAACCCAACCCTGCCGCTTTTGACCCCAAGCAGACGAGCAGCTTTTTGAGGTGAGGTTAGTGGAAGACGTGTAAATGGACGGTAAAAAAGAAGGCTAAATGGTCGCCATTGAAATATGGATATTTACAGCTCCTATCGAATCTATGGCAACATACCTAGTTGTTTAGAATCGGTTCTGTGTAGCCATTAGTCTCAGAAGCCGGTCTTCACGCGCGTTACTACGTCGGGGAGGTCTTTCAGCCGGACGACGTCGCTGTATACCTTCTTCTGAACAAGAAATCATATTCTCGCCTCAGTTGTGTCATCTCGATTCATTATTCTAACAATTTCGCGGAACAATAAGCTTGCTTCTTTTGCTCAGATAATTCGATCCCTATTAACACGTTCACCGCCACATGTACCGCCGGCGATCATATAGTCGTCGTTTCTTCCACGCCGGGGAAATAATTTGTAGTTATTCCTTATATTAGCTATGACCGCCGGCGGTCACGCGGGATTCAAAACAGCACTTATGTGAAATATTCGCTTGGCGGCGAACGTGTTAAACTCCGAAGTTTGGAAAAAAGTTGTCTTACTCTGGGCTTTATGCACTGACACTTTGACAACTTCAAAATAAAACTGCTGATAAATTCTAAGTAACTATTCTTCAATGCCCATATAAAAAGTTGTGGAATTTTAAGAAAACTATGACGGAAAAACCTCAACGGTTGAACTTTTTATTCAGAGTTCAATTATTTTGTACCAACGAATAAACAATTATGATCACCAAGTTTTGCATCAATCGTATTATTCTTTATGTGTGGTGTATTTTATATGGAAGTGAGTGTAGTTCAAAAATGTTTCATCGCGGGTTAAATGAGCAATTAATTAATTATGTTAAACTTCAGTTACTAAAGTCCTTTATCATGAATCGCTATACGAAGTAGACTTTCTGAGGACAATTAATTACAAGCTATGCGGTTGTATATTGAACAATTTTCTGACCGTAATATTCCTGATAGAAAAAACTTTTCAAAAAAATTCATCATCTTAATAAAACTGGCACATTGAAACAAAGTGGAGGACTGGGAAGGTCAGCGACAGTAAGAACAATAGAAGATAATGTGCTAGACATGATAGAGGAATATCCATTCAATATCATTCCGTTAATAAACTAAACTAAACTAAACTTCTAAAATACTTTGAATATGAGTAATGGGACTGCTTAGAATTCTTGGAGACTAGTTGTTGTACTCATATCACATACAATACGTTTAGACACTTCTTCCTGCTGATTTCTCTCCATATATTACATTATGACAATGGCTTTGGCATACATTGGTTCAAATTATTCAGCTACTAATGTGTATTCTTTTTACGTTGAAGAGAATATTGTTTTCTATATTAGTTCTCGTTGAATTATTGTGTATTGCAACTTCTTAGAACAAACGCAGTTTCTGAAATATTTATCATTGGTAACAAGAAAAACAATGTGGTTTATGCACTATAGTACACCACTGCATCTTAGTGTGATTGGTTTTTATCAGTAACATACAGGGATCGTTGAATTGGTCATTCATTGCCTGCTTAATCCCCGACTTAAACCATCTTAATTATTTCCTATGGGGCTATCCACAGTCACTAGTTTACAGTACTTTAATAAATAAATATGACTTGCGCAATCGGATAATTGCTGGGCGAAACACAATAAGAAATGACTCTAATTACCACTAATTACCTTCTGGATTTACCCATAATCTGCCTTAATACTTATACCCGCGTTTGTAGTTTTAAGCGTTTATTAACCATTGATAATCAGTACATAGTACTCGAACTGTACATCTGGTATTAATAAAAATAATAAGTGAAGTAAGGAATTTTATTTTCATTACATCATAATATATAACACTTCACATTACTCAACCCGAAATTTAATTCTTATAGAATAAGAAACTTTACATGTAATTTTTGGTAATAAAATGTTGTTATTGTTATAATAAAGCCACACTTAAATGTCTACTTCTGGAAGCTTGTTTCTTGTTTATACAGAGATATAAACATTTAGAAGTATTATCAAAACAGAAGCATCCCCCAAATATATTTAATTTATACACAATTCTGACTGTATTGTTGTATTTGTATGCCTTATATTCTTAGTGCAACAAACCAAGTTGAGAGCACCTCCAGGGGATTTAATTAATACAAAAAATATCGACTCAAGTGACGAGAATTTATTTGAACAAAATATAGTCAATAATACTAAGTATATAATTTCAGTGGTTTTGCAGATAGCTACTTTTACTATTAACTACATAAGTCCTTTCATGAAAAGTTTTAAATTAAACACAACATTCTTATATAATTGAAATAAAACAACACAGTTGGGAGGGTTTCACATTTATTGTTGAACACTGCAACATGTTTCGCCACACAGTGGCTTCATCAGGCAGATGAATAATAATGTGTTCAACAATAAATGTGAAACCCTCCCAACTGTGTTGTTTTATTTCAATTTGTTATGGAGTTTCATCATGTATCCGCCTCGTCAATTCAATATTCTTATATAATAAACAGGTCCATCAAGTTTTGTTTTAATACTGGTTTTTGAAACTATATCTGAATTAATAGGTAGAGAATTGATAAACAATATTTCTTAAATGACTTTCTCATTTTGGACTTTACCGATGAAGGTTTAAATAAAACTACACGTGGTTTGTTTTACAACTCACTTCTATTTACTCGATTAGTTTCGCTTTTTAAGGCATTATAAGAAGTGAGTTACAAAATAAACTGACAAGTTTATATAAAATTAGGTAATAGTTAAGTAAATAGAGACAAAATGTGAAACAAACCAAGCGTAATTTAATTTAAACCTTTATCAGTAATTGATAAATAATAATTCACCAAGAAATAAGTGAGAACATTATTAATTACCTGAATTGTCTGCATAGTTTGAAATAATTGAATTTCCATGAGATACTTTAAGTATTATTAGCGGAATTATTTTTCTCATTTCTTGTGGATAGACTATGTTTGGGGTTGTGGGGAGAGGGAAGGCTATCTTTTTCGTGTTTATAATTTAATATAAAATATAAACAATAATTTTCGCTATAAGAATTAAGGCTAATCTATTTCTTGTGATGATGGTGGTATAGATAAATATTGAAATATGATAGTGACAGATTGATGTGGTAAATTTGTACCAACAGTATTGAATGTGTTTGTCGAAATTGAACCTATAAATGTTCTTGTTTGAAACGCGTGAATAATTCAATTAATCAAATGCCAACATTGGAAGAAAATAACATTTTTTAGGAAACACTCTTTCTTAAAATTTGGGGAAAATTCTGAAAACCTCTTTGATTTTTAGATTTAATTAAAAATATATTTAACTTAGGCTTAAACAATGAATACACTTTTTTACTGTAAAAACAACGTTCTCTGGAATTATTAGTTTGATTACTATTAATCAAAAAGAATCCATGTGGAAAGTAAATCGTTTCTAAAATTTGTAAGATGCGATGAAATTCCGAATTCCTGCCGCTTGTTGCAAAACGAATGTCTTCGTTAATAATTTCTGAAGTCTGTTTTAAATTGTTAGAATTCGCAACCTATAGAAATAAGGAAAAATCGTCTATCTCGAAGAATGATAAATACAGTGTTTTCAAAAGTCTATAGTGATTTTTAACAACTATCTCATCATTAAAGTTAGGTATACATATATTTGATAAGCTAAATTTTAATTTTGTACTGTGAGGTTCACATGATTTAGATTTTGTAGTAATTATCTCCATTCTCATAAATAAACTAAATTTGAATCTTTTTACTTTTAATTTAGAAAACCACGAAAATATTTCGTAAATTTACAGATTTATGAAATATTTACGTGTTGTTCGTAACTCTACAGATTTACAAAATATTTTCGTTTTTTTTAATAAATGATTAGTTAATTTTTTACAACGTAAAGGACTTTAATACATATTTCTTTTTGCTTTTATTCTTGATGGGAAATTTATTTTGTTTATTCTATATATGTTAAATCGCAATCTGAATGTTTCATTTGGTAAGAGGGTGGCCTCTTATATTTCAGAAATGGACAATTCAGGTGCTGGATAATAATTGACAATACTAAAGTAAAGTTATCTTTTTGTTAATAAAGATAATCATAATAATTATTATTGATGTTCATGTGCCATTTGTGTTGTTTATAATGAGATGAAAAATTGATGTCAGGAAATGGAATTAGGTGATAAACATTTTCGTCCGTATATTTTTTTCAACTTTGGACGTAGAATGTCTCAACAATAGTGTATTGGTGAAATGATACAAGGAATTAAATCGGGCCTGTAGTTTGCTTGGTGATGAATTTCTTGAAGAACGTTTAAAATGAATTGTTTCTCCAGAAAAAATTGATGCTGTGCATGAACTAGTATTGCAAGATTATCAAATTTCTTATCGAGAAATTGTAACATTCTTGGGCATTACATTGCATGAACAAAAAAAATTATTCGCGTTATATCCTATATAACTTAACAATCGCTTAAAGATAACTCGTGTCGATTGATTGAACGAAATGCCACAGAAATAAGATTGCCGTCTATGATATTACAAATAGATGATTCTAATGTGCCAAATCCAACAAAACAAAGCTCTTCGCGTACTAAGAAAATAGTAGCCCGGTTTTTCAAAAAACCCGTACCCGAAACATAAAAGAAAACACTCTTATAAATCTTCTATTGAAATTTTTCGGTAATTATTGGTTATTGCCCTCTAGTGAATTTAATGTTAATCCTTTCCCTTGAAAATTGAGTGCTTTCTTCTTCCCTAAATGATGATGATCTAATGGAATGTTTGAAAGCTTCAGTAAATTATTTTAAAGTTCAAATTTCTTTGCCCTTTAAGAAAGTTTGTGTCTGTTCTTTCAAAATACATGGAATCGTAGAATGGCCATTTTAATAAGAGTAAACTATATTTTTACATACTATCTAGACTATGTTATATTAGTTTATTAACAATGTTCTAATGTAGTAAATTAAATTGCTAATACATGATGAGCCATAAAAAGAGTTTACTGGTAGATATAAGTAAGTTAGAATGTGCAGTTTGAATTATCTATGTACGAAAAATAAATCATTAAGATGGTATAAATTTTCATTCTAACAAATGTGGAAATGTGAAATTAGCTTCCACTCTCAACTATTATAGCGTTATTTTGCTCTGTCAGTTGTGGTAGTTCAGCCACTGTACGAGGTTTGGTTTCATACACACGAGATTTTAGGTAACCCCACAAAAAATCACACATTGAAAGGTATGGAGAACGAGAGGTCCAATACAAATTAACGAGATTGGAGAAAATGTGACTAGGGAACATTTGTCTTGTTTCTATACCATAACTTTGGGACTGTATAGTGGTAATTCATGTAGAGTTTGTGGATTTTCAGAGGTCCAATATTGAAAGTTTTGACGATTCACAAGACAATTGAGATAAAAATCAGTCTCGTCGCTCATTATAAATATCACATTAGGCTAATCTTGCAAAAGTTGGAGCATCGCTTCAGCAAAAGCTGCACACCGTTGGCCTTCTTCAACTCGTTCACAACTGCCATTTTATAGGGGTAAAATCGTTACTGAAGTGTCGGATATTTGCAGTGCTACAAAATTCTGACAAGCTGATGCCTTGGATTATGTAACGTTGCTTGCCTTACAAGTTCCACGTTCTTCGGAGTTCAAACTGTGCGACGTGGTCCTGGTTTCTTGTTTTTTTTTTTTACTAAACTGCCTCTACCACGAAGGACATTAATCCATCACAAAATGGTGTTACTGCTCGGCATGTCTCCGTGACGAGGTGTGTTTAACCTTCCACGAAAGAAACGTTGAACTTCCGTGACTGATTCGCCGCTTCTCACAAAACTGTCACACAAGAAACCTCGATGTTCCACGGTCCACAGCGGCATAATTGAAACTAAATAATAACCACTTACAAACTGTAAGGTCGAGGGAGGGCGCCGACGCGATTTAGTACTACCTATTCCAAAAATGTCCGTCTCTCATCGTGTATTTTATATCCTTCATGAGAATTTTGCAAATGTTGTTGCTTGTTTGTAATTGATGGCGCTGTAATAGTTTTGTTCTAAAGATTTTTCTTGCTATATATGTAACTAGAAATCGTCACACTTTTAATACAAAAAGTTTTTTGTATTAAAAGTGTGACGATTTCTAAAAAAATAGATACCTATTATATATAGCTAAGGTGTTTATTGTATCTCGTTCCTTTATATAGTCCTATTTTCGTAGTAGAATGGTGATTAGGTTACATACTTTACTTTACTTGAGTAGAATATTTAATAGGTTATTGTTATATATTAAAGTTTTATTTCTTGAATTGACTGACAATAATACTTAGCCTAGTTTAGTATTTCTACTTCCTCTATTTTAATTATTGTCAGTTTAATACTGTTGTCGATTCTTTTAAGTATGTTAAAATTAATCTAATTATTTTCTTGCAAAATATACCTACATCAGAAATGAACGCAGAATGTAAAATTATTCTTGGTAGCAATTAATGACTCTTCAAAACGTGCCATGAATATTTGTGTACTAAGTGGAGAAAAGGATCAACCCAGAGCTTGGCTTTTTTCTATATGTAGTATTCGTTATTATATTAGATGAAATGAATAGTTCTGATTCTGAACATTTCTTCGTTTTAATTGATATGAGATTATCCGATTTAGATTAAATATGTACAGTTTCATTCAATAACTTTCCTTTGTTTTAAAGGTAATTTAAAAATTCCGCGATTTCGCCTGTTTTGTACCATCAATTTTTTTGCAAATGTTTAAACAGATGATAAATGCTTGGTGACAGGTCAGGATTATTATGGACTCGATAGAAACTCCCATCTGTCTTTAGATCTTAAGGCGCCACGTTAATGATGTTTGCAGCCTAGTAACATAATACTTTTATTAACCAATTCTGACCGCTTATGATTAATCGCATTCTAACTTGATCAGTTATTGATAGTAGAGGTCTAATTTAATAGCTCATAGTGAATACGTCCTTTCTAATTCCACTAAATTTAAAATAAAAACTTTCGTGGCCGTTAATATAGTCTTAATAATTGGAAATGACTGATATACGTTACTAAAACTGAAGCAGTTGTTGATCTTCAGGACCAGGACATTCTCCTACGAAAGCTATACTTCTACAATTTTTATCCAAGTAGCTGTCGTCTAATTAGATCCTTCTTAAATCAAAGGCATCAGATAGTTGTTATAAACCATCAATCATCCGAAGAAATATACTTGAAATATGGAATACCTCAAGGGTCTATACTCGGACCGATACTGTTTTCATTATATGTGAATGATATAAAACTCTTCTGCAACAGAGTCCCCCAACATTTTGCAGATGACACTACTTTTATTAATAGTTAAAAAAATCTTAGGAAGGTATCTAATGAACATATAATGTGCAAAAACGATATCGTCAGTTGGTTTCTTATAAACAGACTATCAGTAAATCTGACATTTTCACTTCGATCAAATATTTCTAAAGGAACTACGGTAAACTTCCTAGGTATATGCCTTGATCATAGGCTGATATGGCATGATCACGGGGAAATTATAGCAATTAAAGTTTCTTTGTCCATTAAATGTTTTACGAACTGCTACTACTATTTTGCGGTATGCCAATATCATCTTGTCTATGGCATATTAGCTTGGGGGCATTCTGCTATTATGAAGCGTTCATTTGGTCTAAAAAGACGAGCTTTAAGGATCATATCTGACCTTAAGTATCAGGAGAACTGATGAGCAAAGTTTATTGAAAGGCTTTCTGACATTACTATCATTATACGTTCTGGGATGTCTCATGCATGTTCGAACAAATATTTCGTCCTATAATGTAAACACAGATAGACATGACCATAATACACGAACAGCAGCAAATATATGTCTATAACCTATGCGTCTGAATAAATCCAGAAATGGTGTAAATTATTATCGACCTAAAATATTTAATTTATTACCTGAATCTCTTAAATCGCTAATGAAAATGATACTTATTTCGTATTTGATATATTTTTCATCGTCGGTCGTCATCCATTTCAAAAATTGATTAATTCAGTCCAAAATATTCATTTGCTTAAATTTATTTGACACCCAAACATCGAGCTTTCTTTTTGGCACCAGTCTAATGCAAGTGGTTCTAAACAGTTTTTGGCTAATCTTTAGTTACTGGGCAATAGAACGTTTTCAACGATTAATTTTACAGAGCGTACATAATTTTTACTTTGCTAGTGCCTCTTCAGCTTAAGTGAATATAAACGAATATGTCTTCCAACTCTGAAAGACACAACTGGCTTTACCAAACACAGATTGGTTAAAGAACTATTACAAAATGCCGTATAGTATGATTCAATAGAAGGTATACATCGTGACATTGAGAGAGGTTTAACAAAGATAATATTTCTTTAGTATTTGCTTAACTTTTGATATATAATAGTTTTTAACTTATTTGATGGAATTGAAAGAAAATAGATTCTTGATGTCTAATGATACTACATTTAATAATAATAATAATAATAATTTCTTTATTTCCCAACGGAAGAACCAATAGAGGGAAAAGATTTAAACAAGTAACTATAATCAAATTTTAACAATAAATAATAATATATAAAAAAAGCAACTAAAAGTAAATACTAAATTACAAATAAAATAATTAACATAACTCGGCATTAGAACTTTTAGGTATGACGATCACCAATAAATATGTCACGAAAGTGCTTATTTGCATTGCGGCACATGTGACTTATAGGCGATTTACCTAAGACATTACTTTTCGCAAATGGTAACTTAAAAGTAGGTAAATTTCTAAATACTACCGTTGGAGCGTAAAAATTCACATTGTTTAGCATATAAGGGCAATCAATAACATTATTAATTAATTTGAACAAAAATTCGGCACTAAAGTCTTCGCGACGAGCTGACAAGTAGCAAACATGCCTGAATAACAATTGATAATAATCGGTGTTTCTTTCTGGGTATACACAATCCACTTTGTATGATAAGTATTTTAACAAATTTTTGTACACGCTCAACTTTAAGATCACTATTCACGTAACAAGAATACCAAATAATCGAACCATATTCTAGCTTGCTGCGCATTAAGGAGAAGTACAAAGTTTTGAAAAGCGAAGTATTACTAAAACTGTTAGAGGTGCGCATTAAAAAACCTAACATTCCAATTGCGGATTGGGTGATATTATCATTATGTTCTGTAAAATTTAATCGACAATCAAAAGTAACACCTAAATCCTTTATACTTGAATTTCTTGGAATTGTAGTACCATTAATATTATAATTAAAATTAGTAATTAGTTCCTTGCGAGTGTAAGAGACAAGACTACATTTACTGACATTAAGACAAAGTCTGTTTACAACACCAGCGCGATATGGTATTTAAATAATTCTGTAAAAGCATACAATCTTCGAAAGACCTTATCGAGGCATACATTTTAATATCATAAGCGTAGGCAAGTGCTGGGGACGATAGAGATGCAATTAGATCATTAATAAATGCTATAAAAAGTAGAGGGCCTAAGTTGGAACCTTGAGGAACACCTGAGGTCGAATTGAACTCAAACGCCAGATTAGTTAAGGTCGACCTTCCAGACATAAACCCATGTTGAAGTGGTGAAATATATTTTTTTACATGGTTATACAGAAAATAATATATTATTTGTTCAAATATCTTGGAAAAATTAAATAAGATTGCTATAGGTCGATAGTTTTGAAGGAGTGAGTGATCACCTTTTTTAAAAACAGGAGTAATGACAGCTCTCTTCCAAGTATTAGGAAACCATCCGGATTTAATTGATGCATTAAACATTATTATTAACGGCTTTACAGATATATGCTTGCAATCTTTGATGATAAAACAAGGGACAGTATCATCACCACGAGTAGCTGATGTTTTCAGTTTGTTTATACTATGAATGATGTGTTTCTCATTAATAACAGGAATAGAAAAATTTTCACAATTAGTATGTACAGAATTGATTATTGTAGTATCATTGTCGAGAAAAGCTTCGGAAAACGTATCAGCAAAAGCATTTACCATACTTTGGGGAGTATCGAAGATTTTACACTCATTTTTTAATTCACTTGGTATTCTAGTTGTTCCATTTTTTTGGTGTACAAATTTCCACAGGTCTTTCGGTCGCGTTATGAGATTTTCTTCAATATTTTTTAAGTAAGATTTATATGCTACCTTAATTTGTGATTTGGTCACAATTCGAAGTCTTTCGAACTCACCGCGGTAAAATAAAGATTGAGTAGATTTCCACTTTTTATAGTAGTAGTGTTTTAATTTAATATTTTTGATAATGTCATTTAAAAACCATGTAGGGAATTGCATAATATTGAGAACAAATCGCATCATACGCTAAGATCATTCTTAGATTCTCTAAATAGTAATTTAAAGGAGAGTTTAGGAGTAACATTGAGATTTGATAGATGTTTTGCATGGGGGATTGGATTCGTTTTCAATTTTTATTTTTTTTGTAATGATTTTTTATTTACTTAATATGTTATTGTTTACTTGTAAGTTATTGATTTTTTTTTGTAGTTACAATTTTCATGTATTTTTATATTGATTATTTGTTCTATATACTGTACTTAAATTCAAATTATAATGTAGAGGAGATTCCGTAAATAAATATTTTAATTAATTAATTAAAAAATAGCTTTTGAGGCCTTTGTGAACCTGCCCTAGAGGAGAGTAGTAGTATAATAGTTTATTTAATGAGTAAGAACTTGATAGCATAAAAAGGGAGTACGAATCTTAAAACAGTTCAAACGAAATTAACCGTTTTAACTTTATGAAAAAAGAAATGTTTTTTCACTCTGAAAAATTTCAGTAATATATTTAAGAACCAATTAAACTGCAATATAAACAAACACACAACATTGGTGTCAATTCAGTTACTGCCAATAGTGCCTTCTGTCCCCTTTGTAAAGGTTCACATACCATATTGAAATCGAAGAACTACAGACGAAAGGAACAAACAAGTCGTTTAAAATGTGTGCGGATTTCGTACATCTGGACATACTGATGAAAGAAGAAACCTGGCCTGCTGGAATTAAGATAAGAAGATTTACCTTCAATAAAAATTTTCAAATGGAAAGAGCGCAAAAGAAGACAACTTAAATAGTAAATACTACCCTAAAAATATTGAAACATCTGCAGTCTCCTTCTTATTTTTAAATGCACGGTCCATTAAAAATAAAGTAAGTGAATTAAAAAACTTTCTCATTGATAAACATTTTAGTTTCCTAGCGGTGTCCGAACATTGGATGAATAGTGATGAGTGCGCTGTTCTCAAGATAAATAATCTATGGTCAAAGGCTTACTTCGCACGTCAGACGAGCTCTCACGGAGGAACAGTAATTCTTGCACCAACTGATTTAAAAGTTTGTGAATTCAATTTTTTAACAAATAAAATAAGTATTGAAAAACACGCTGAATTGTCTTGTATTTATATTGAAAATTATAAAACTAATTTAATCTGTGTATATCGTTCCCCTTCAGGAGACTTTAATATATTTTTGGATAAAATTTCAACTTTGCTAACTGAAATTAAATATTATCACAAAACTGTTATCGTTGGTGGTGATTTTAATGTTCAATTTAATCGAGATGATCACAAAGCCGTTGCTCTAATAGATGTCATGAATACTTTTAATCTTGTTAAGGTCGTTCATTTTTCAACAAGAAGTAACAACTGTCTAGATAATATATTTACAAATATGGAAAAAAATCAATTTTCGGTATCCCTTGCAAACCTTCAGATATCCGATCACGAAGCAATAAAATTAAACGTGCTGTATCAAGTAGCTAAGCCCACTTATGTTCAGACCTATTGCAGACCTATAAACCCTGAAGGTAAAGCCAAGTTCTACAATATTATTCAGCTCATAGATTGGATGTTTCTAAATGATAAAACTAATTTACACTATAAATGGGATCATCTATTAACAGTGTTGGAAAGTGCTGCAAATAAGTCATTTCCAATCAAACTGAGAAAATCGAAAAGCAGTAGTGCAAATATAAATTGGTTTGATACTGAACTATATAATATGCGGGAAGTATTACGATTGTTAAGAGAGGATTACAAAATCCATCCTGGAATAAAACAAAAAAATGCTATCAATAAGTACAATGCAGAATATAAATTGGTAATTCAAAATAAACAAAAACTTGCAAATGATAGATATATCTTAAATAGTAATAACAAATTAAAAGCCACATAGAATATCTTAAATAAACATAGACCTCCCAAAGAACAAAATAACAATTGCACTTTAACATGTGATGAACTAAATAATTTTTTTGTGAATAATGCTACCCATTTACCTGATGTAAATGATAGTAAATATATCTTGGATTTTGAAGTATCATCGATGCCCCTGGTTCCATTCAGTCTTAAAAAAGTTTCAGAAGTCAAAATTAGGGAAATTATAAATAAATTGAACTCTAAAAAGGGTCAGATATTTACGGTCTTACAGTTGACATACTAAAATGTGCATAACACCATTTAGTACATCCAATTTCAAAACTCATTAATGATTGTTTGGAGGTGGGGCTATTCCCTGATGCTTTAAAAATAGCTAAAGTTATCCCAGTTTACAAAAAGGGGGACATAAATGATAAAAAAAATTATAGGCCAATCTCTCTACTACCGCTAATATCAAAGATTTTTGAAACAGTTTTAAAAATACAAATAGTTGCATATCTTGAGGAAAATTAACTATTCAGCTCAAACCAATTTGGTTTCCGATCGAACAGGTCTACTATTGATGCTCTAGTGCAGCTCTGTGATATTATATGTGATAGTTTTGAACATAAGAAATCGTGTATGACATCATTCCTCGACTTACGTAAGGCATTCGACAGTGTCCCGCATAATATACTAATAAGTAAATTAAAAAAATATAATTTTGATACGACTAGTATCAATCAAAATGATTAGTTCATATTTGGAAAATAGAAAGCAGATGGTATTTTTAAATGGAAACAGATCAGATGTTCTCCCTGTGAATGCAGTGGTACCTCAAGGGTCTATATTAGGACCTGTGCTCTTTATTATCTACATTAATGACCTACCAGCTAGAGTTGATGAGTCTATTGTAATTATTTATGCAGATGATACTACAGTTATAAATAGTGGTCCCCAATCTGTAAACGTAAAGGAAATAAACAGGGTACAAGTCGAAAAAGTGTCTGAGTGGTGTGAACAAAATAGACTTGTTCTAAATAATTCAAAAACAAAACAAATGCGATTCTCTGTTAAAAGATCTAATGAACCTTGTGAAAAAGTATGTTTCTTGGGAGTTCATGTAGATAGTCAGTTAAATTTCGAACTCCACACCGAATCTCTATGCTCAAAAATATCAAAAAATATATTCTGCCTACGCAGTGTTTCTCACCACTGTAATGATGGTGTAGCAAAAATTGCGTATTTTGCACTTGTGGAAACACATATTCATTATGGCATATTGGTATGGGGCCACTCAACCTGTCGAAATAGAGTCTTCGCTCTACAAAGACGCGCATTAAGAATAATAGCACACATTGGTTACCAAACTGATTGTAAAGAAGCCTTCAGATATTTAGGAATACTTACAGTTCCATCAATGTATATATTAGAATGTGTTTGTTATCTAAAAAAAAACTTGACAAACTACAGCGTATTAAATCATTCCTACAATACCCGCGGAAAAAATGATATCTGTTTAAATCAATTGAGACTAAATAGGACACACACGGGTACTCAATATTATACAATTAATTTTTTTAATAAATTACCAGAAAGCATCAAAGACTTCTAATAAATTTTAAAAATAAAGTAAAAAAATTCCTAATTGAGAAAGCTTTTTATTCATTGGAAGAATTCTTAGAGGCTGAAATATATTTCAAGGAATGATGGCATTTTTTTTGTTTTCAACGTTTGCAGCAGAATAATGTATGAATATGTATGTATGTGTTGAGTATGTGTATATATATAAGTATATTTTAAATTGTTCTTACTATAATAATATTTATTTTTAAATTTTTATATTTGTTAGATATTTTTTGTGTAACAGTAACAATTATTTTTAATTTACAATATTACCAATAAGTCATTTATTTATATTATCTCATTCGGTCCATTCAATATCAATATTTGGAAATATTTATAGTTATTTTTTGCGCAACACCTCAATACTACACTATACCATTGTATTAACTATGTACTGACTAGTGTATACTTTTTTTTTACAACACGCAATAAACTTTATTATTATTATTATTATTATATCTTCATGTGATTGTTATTTCACTATCAATCGCTAATAGAGTGAAGAACATTCTTATGGGTTTATGTTCAAATTGTTTTAGAAAGGGCCATGAAAAAAATCAATGCTGAGGTCAGCTCGTATATAAAAAATGTTTTAAGTGATATCACACCTTATTGCATATTATTTCGTCCCAAAATTCAGAGGAAAAATCCTAAAAATTCATTTATTAAAGTCAAAGACACAGTTGGCCAACAATTGTAGAATTTTACTCGACTCATTCGGCTCATTGTCAGTTGCTTGCAACAAATAAAAGATTTTACAATTTTCAACGTCAACAAATGATAGTTTTAACAAGTGGCATTGTTAAATGATACAGTTGGTAGATTCCAATTTTGACAGTTGATATTTTCAACAGATAATAATTGCCATGAATTTCAATTTCAGCATTTCATAGACATATTTAAAAACTATTAATTGGGGAAATAAACGTTTAAATTTAATTAAATATGTTGATAATTCTAGATTAATACACCCTGAATATGTATTAATAAATATGCTTTTGTTAACAATGTATAAAATTTTATTTATCTGTAAAAATGATCATGACTCAATTTATTTTTTATTGTAAGGTTTGTAATTTCACTAAAAAACCTTGTGTTTAATTTACCTTACATACAATGGAATTTCACTATGTATCAGCCTCGTCAATTCAATATTTATTCTTTATTCTCTACAACTTTACTCAGTTAGATATTATGTATTTTTGTTTAAAAGTAAATTACGACTTTTAATGGATGTTTAAGGTATTTAAAGTATTGATTATAAAGTATATAATTATTTTCGAATAAATATCTCATTAGAAATTAAATCCATTTTACGTTCTGGCGAATGCGCCGGGGAATACGACGTTGACGATTTACAGCCAAGTTCTCCCAGGTATAACCGCGCTGTAAATTCAAACTTCAGACGGGCGGGTGGCCTCGTCAAAGTCCTGCGATCGTATCCGTGTTTAATGAGGTTGAACGTCTCAT
Source organism: Ontholestes murinus (assembly GCA_963969525.1). Taxonomy (NCBI): domain Eukaryota; kingdom Metazoa; phylum Arthropoda; class Insecta; order Coleoptera; family Staphylinidae; genus Ontholestes; species Ontholestes murinus. The sequence goes on along the minus strand of OZ018393.1, from coordinate 48,903,966 downwards.
AGATTTCCGTCGCTAGGTCGTTATTGGACTTCAAACAACTGCATTCCAAGCAGTCTGTTTTCTTGATGCGTCCGAGATTTCGTTTGAGCGGATCATTACCGAGAATTCCGGTGAATTCCGTAACTTTCTTGATTGCACCAGTGCCGGGGACTTTTATTGTTCAATAGAAAAGTAAATCTTTTCAGTGGCGAACTCATAATTTTTTTTCGAATGCGCATTTTCTGCCAGACTTTATTTTTTGTTGAAAGCATTTCATTAGGTGATTATTTCATAATAGTCAATAAGGTTCACGGTAAATCATATATTATGTTTATAACACTTTTAGTTTCCTTGATAATGGACAACTTTAAATGTTTATACTATGTGTAGTGTGTAATTTACGCTAATAAAATTATAATAAAATAAATATATATTTATTTGTAGTTATACTTTTCTTTTTGTTGTAGTAACTATACTAGAACCACATTTTTGTTTATTTTTGTCGAGTTTTAATTTTGTAATTTTAAGTATTGATAACATATTTATGATAATATTTTTATTGACAACTGGATACATAAAAATAATAATTATTATACAATTACAAATCTGAAGAATATGTGGTACATTTATCAAAAGGCTATCGGCTATTGATATCTCTGTCTATGTGCAATATTTTCAACATTTGACATGTAATGTACAAAATCTTAAATAATTACATAAATTGTGCCCAGCTATTAATTTTGTTTAAATTTTGGCATCAACCTGAGGGAAGTCGTACAAGAAATCATATATTATTTCGTTTACCTTTTCATAGGACTAACTGTAGTTATTTTAATGCTATATAAAGAATGATGCGGTTGGCTAACCACCTATAACTGAACCATAATTTTGATTTATTTACTATAAATTTAATTAATTTCAAAAGGGGGTTACGTAGAATTAATCTAGTGTAAATAATTAATATTTATTTGTAATTACTCTAGTTCTAGGATAAGTTTATTTTGTTGTCGTTATATCTAACTGTATTTATTATTTCTGTATAATAGGTCTTTCTGTTAATAAAGTTTAAATAAATAAATATTAGCAATAAATAGTGAATGGTTTTCAATTAAACGGTAAAATCGCTTTTATGTGTGTAATTGTTTTTATTTGCTCCAGCATTTTGGTGTTGACACAATTTGCTACATTTGGAATATATTAGTACTATTTTAATTGAAACAGTTTTTAATTGCTGGTTAGAGAATGATTGTGTATTATTAAATAGTTATTACCTGTTGTAAAAAGTTGTCCTACTCTTGCTTAATTATAAAAAAATATAAAAAGAAATCAATAATTCACATATTTATTGGTTCACTGTAGCATTTGAAAGAAATCCTATAAAATTGTGTAGATATATCAAATTCAAAAGCTCGTAAAATCCATTCCGAATGGGGCCCAGTGTGGTCATGTAAGACTTGTTCTACGCTTCGTAATGACTTGAATGGTTTGAAAGCAGTTGTTATTGTTTACAGGATGATATCCGTATTCTAAAATCCATTTTAGAACAAAAACCTACAACAGCAGTTCATACCATATTAGGCACTGAAAAAATTATCCAAGAAATTGCTGATCTAGACCGGCGTAAATCTAATAGTAGTATTAATTTATATGGCTTCAATGAGATAAGAGTAAATAAAATGAGAAACAAGTCACCGCTAATATTCCAGCAATTAAAGATATTTCTTCATTTATCGGATTAAATTAAGATAATGTTTCTTGTTTCTTTAGCTAACAAACTAAAAACTAAAATTTGGGATGTGCTCTACTACAAGTATTTCTGGTCTTCTAGCTCTGATTTATCTCATAATATGTAAATATAGCATGGATTATGTTGAATTTTATATAGTTGATATTTATATATCGCATGATACCCAAATTGTGACCTTGATACTTTTTTTAGAAGTTTTGGAAATTACATTCCTTAATAAACAAGTAATTTTAATTGGAGATTGGAACCTCACCCAATCAGATGCCCAAAAATTACAGCATTCATATTTGTAGTATAACTTGAATTAAACATTTTAATTACATAAGGAATATGAATTACTGGTTTCCTGACCTAGTATTGTCGAATACAGATTCACAAATTGATATCAATGTAGATGATAAACCATTTGTGCTTGTTGATCCGTATCATCCTTTGTTGTCTATTGCTACAACCTTTCTTAACAAAATAAAGCCTGCACTGTTTCCATTATCGAAAATTTTTAAATATAATTTTGGAACCCAGTTTTATTAAACTATATGTTGATCTTTATGAGCTTCATTGGAATTTATAGTTGATAATTATGTAAATTATGCACTACAACACCTTGTGCGCCATCTCTGATCAGTCTGTAAAACGGTTGCAGAAATTTCTCCCTACCGATTGTGGTTTAACTCGGCGATTATAGGAAAATTAAAGTTGAAGCAATATTATAGGTCGAAATGGAAGCAATGAATAATTTCAGATATCGTAATGAATTTAAAAGGCTCCATGCGACTATCAAAAGGGATATAAAAATGCTTACCACAATCATTTATACTAAGTGCAATGCGAAATAAAACTAATCTGAAGAAGCAAAAAAACATATAAAGCAAGGAACCACAAGAATTCCCAGAAACGTTAAACAAAATTATTTATATATTGAGCTATCCAAGATATTGCAAATTCGTTTGCGAAAACTACTTGATTATTGCTTTCACTTTGTAATGCATATTATATAACTTTAAATAATATACAATACACTTTGTTAATATCACACACTTTATTATTCTTAGTGACTATAGTCAAGTGTATTTTATTGTTTAAAGTCATTTGCGAAATTTTGCTCTGATAAGAAACCTATATCTCTACTAAAACCAAATCACCGGATATGCATACCAACTATCCCTGCTTTTCTACGTAACCTTTAACTGAAGATTATAAAGATAATAACCACACTTGCAAACACAGATTCAGCATAAGATGATATGACTCCCAGCTTTTTAATTAGATATATGAGATTTGTATTTGCTAAACCACTAAAAGCTATCATCAACTTGGCGATCAAAACTTCTGCTTTCCCTGACTTCTGAAGACCGGTACTTAGAAGGGAGACAGTGCTATTGTGGCAAACTATAAATCAATATGCAGCTTTTCAAATTTGAATAAATAATATACAACTTAATTTTCAATAACATATGTTCACACATCCAGGCAGCATGAATTTATACCTGGACGGTTAACAATAACTAACCTAGCAGCAATTACGCAATTTATAACTGAAACTCTCGACCAGAGGAGGCAACTTGCCGTGGTGCACATATATTTTTTTAGTGCTTTCGACTGTATAAATATAGTATTTTTAAATAAACTAAGTGCATTTGGTCTTTCTCCTAGCTTTATCAAAGTTATACGCGTATCTACTTATTTGTGTAATAGATATAATTATGTTTTCCACAATGGTTATAAGTCGTATGAATTTATTTCAACGTCAGGTATTCCTGTTTAATGATAAACTGAGGGTTATGAGAGACACCTTATCTTTAATCTCCCATTTATACCACCAAAACCAGGATGAGGAACTTGGACTATCAAGACAACATTATAGAAAAATGTACAGACATGCAATACACAACAAATGGCTGAACTAGAAGCTAATAATAATTACACCAGAAAAAAATTTCAAACCTAAAGCTTGTATGGTACCTTATAAACTCTGAAAGACCATCAAAGAGTTCCAAAACTTCCAAAACAACTGTCCGCATAACAGCCAACAAATTTAACGTGCAGAAACTGATGCTGACTATAATTTTAATTTGTACAAACTCTCCTAGTTGTAAGCAGTATTTTAAATTTGTGGAAATCTCTACGAGCGTTGTAAGCGGTTTTATAAACAACTTCGAACTGATGTGGTAATATCAATATTGAGCATAATTGTGGAACCCTTAACCAATTTTTTTTAATATCTGCATCCGAAATTATATATTTCCAGATACTTGAAAAAGTTTTTGTTATTCCGAAGTTCAAGAATGGAGAAGGGGAAGATCCAGGTTGTCACCATTGGCAGCATTGCTGTCGATATTTAGCAAAATTAATGAAAAAATTCGCAAATTCAACTTGCACAATTTTTTAAAGACAACTCCAAACAAAGTGGTGGCACTAAAAGCTCAAACTAGAAAAAAAAAACAAAATGCATTCGGTGTTTTAAAAAATCGTCAAAAATTTATCCCAATTGGGATTAAGTTAAGAAATCATAACTTCTGTGAAATGCTCGGTATGGTTTTAGAAAAGGACGTTCCACTACAGTCGCTATTATGGACTTGACGGAAGCTATCATTAATGATTATGATGAATGATCAATATCCAGAGCTAGTTTTCTTGACCTATCCAGAGCAATCGACTGTGCCTCATACGAAGTTTGGTTAAGGAAGATGCATTTTTACAACTTGCATCCCAATAGTTGCCGTTTGCTGATGTCGTATATTTCTGGTAGAACTCAATATGTCTTGACTCATGAGACTGTGTCGTGTCCGACGAGCTGCCACTAATCCATGGTGTGCCACAGGGCCTCTTTTGTTCTTAATTTATTTAAATGATTTACCGGACACAGTGACAAGGAATTCGAGCATAGTTGATGATGACACGAAAGTAACTAACCAGGCTAAACAACTAAGCCAGCTAAACAGGCAGCACATAGAAATAATTAAAATGGCTTCGATTGGTTCGTTAGGAACTTAATTAAGCTAAACGATACCAAAACAAAATCTTTCACTTTCACTCTGGCAAATGGAATTAATCAAAAGGAATCTGTGAAATTCTTAGGTGTGCAGTTGGATTGTCAAATGACTTGGGCAGCACACGGCGATGCTCTTGCCGGTAAGCTAATCTGACTAAAGTAGTTTTCAAGGAGTTTTACATGTAGCATATTTGTCTTTATGCTAGAATCATATGTTATATGCGTTGCTAGCATGGGGCCAATCGGCAATTTAACATCGTATATTTAGACTACAGAGAAAAGTTATACGTATCATGGCTGGCTATAAATATTTAGATGGTTGTCGCGAAGTATTCGTAGCATTCGTAGCATTAAAAACAAATCGAACAATATCATTGTCATTCTGACAAACACAATTATAATACAAGCAAGGCATAAATATAAGTCCGAATAATATTAGATTGGCCAAAGTTCAGATGGGAGTCAGATATGATGTCATTGAGTTTTTTAATGTATTACCGGATAGCGTCAAAACTCAACCACTCAAAAAATGTTTACAATTAGTAAAAATCTTCTTGTATGAACATGCATTTCACAATACGATTTTAATACTTACTTGTTTTAGCTTTATAATTAGTTTATTGTTTATTTTAAAGTCCTATTAATTATCGGTGTTTCTAAATATAATTTGCATTCTATCTTTTTATCATTTTTTTAAATTTATTATTAATTTACGGAATTTCCTTATGATATGCAAAATATTATACAAAAAAACAAAATACACAAAAAGTGCACAAAAGTACTTAAATATAAGTGCCTAGCCACCATTGACTCCCCAAAGACAAATTATTCATTATTTCTCAATCATACCTCTAATTTAAATAAATTAAATAAACTAATATAATATTATAAAATACAATAAATAACATAGATGGTATAAGTAAAATAGATAAAAACAATACAAATATAAACGATTGATACACATCTATAGATAGAAACATAATATAAATAATTTAAATAAAATGGCTAAAATTTAAATAAATATGATAAATACAATGAATTAAATAAATAAAAATATTAAAACAAATAAAAATATAAAACCGTTAAACTGCAAAATATATTACAGATGAATCGAGTGCAAAAGCAACATATGTATTAATTATTAATCATTTTAAAAACCACTTAAAATAACATTACACGATATAATACTAATAAAACGAAAATTTTAAAATGCTTATTATACAATTAATACAAATGCGCAAAAAAAGGTTATTACAATACTAATACTAATTGGAAATATCATACGCTGAGAAATCAATAAATTTCAAATGACGCTTGAATATGTTATAAGATGTACCGTACAAAATGAAATTAGGCGAAGAACAAACCAAGTTTCCTATTCTCATCATTCGATTTAAGGCATTATTACTAGCATAATTAATGCGGTGAAGCGTTTCCCGAAATGGTAAATTTGATCTGGTTACTGATGGTATATTAAAGTTTACACTTTCAAGCAATTGACTAGAATTTATTAATCCGTTCACTATTTTAAATAGAACGCGTAGATCAGAGAAAAAACGTCTATCGCGTAGCGAGGTTAAATTTAGTGAATCTAGCATACGACCTCGACTATAATTAACTCTGCTGAATCAATTTCTATACACCATAAATAAAAGGAATTTGTTTTGTACCCGTTCAAGTTGTGCAATTTGTTTATTATAGATTGGTGACCAAATGAAGCAGGTATATGCTATTTGAGAACGCACCAATGATATAAATAACAGTTTTTGGGTATCATTAGAGAAACTTTTCCCGAAACGATTAATAAATCCTAACGTTTGCAAAGACTTACAATTAATAGTGTCTATATGCTTCGAAAATTTGAGGCTATTATAACACCTAGATCTTTAATATGATCAACTGACAACAGTTTTGTTCCATTAATGTAGTCGTTATTGTTGACAATTCGCCCTCTTCCAAATGATATGGAAACACATTTACTATAATTAAAATATAATTTATCGTCACTGCACCATCTGTATATATTATTAAAGCCGTCTTGTAAATACATTGCATCAGTTGTTACTTTAATTGAACGAAAAATCTTCAGATCATCGGCAAATAAGAGAAATTGTGAATGTTTAATATATAGGTTCAGATCATTTATAAACAATAAAAATAAAATTGGCCCACAGTGGGAATCTTGAGGAACTACTGAAGTTACTCTTACCGCCATTGAAATGAAATTGTTGATTTTTACGAATTGTAGCCTGTCAATCAAGAAACTGTGAATCCAGCCGGTTATATTGTTCCCAAAACCCATGCCCTGTAATTTGTTTACCAAAACTGAGTGGGATACCCGGTCAAAGGCCTTGAAAAAGTCGGTGTACACAGCATCCACTTGGGAATTACTTTCAAAGGCCTTTAAAATGTAAGACTGATACTCGAGTAAATTAGTTAAAGTTGATTTTCCGTTTCTAAAACCATGTTGTTCATTGCAAATAATATTTTTACAATGAAACATCAACTGCATTGAAATCAATTTATCGAGTAATTTAGGAATAACCGACGGGATTGTAATTTCCCTATAGTTCATGATATTCTCCCTACTTCCATTTTTATATACTGGTCTAATAAAGCTTTCTTTCCAGATTGAAGGAAATCGGCAAGTTTTTATAGATACATTAAATATAATATTCAATGGAGTACACATAGAGTAAATACATTTTTTATGAAAAAATCAGGTATTCCATCCGGACCGGAATTACACGAGTCCGGTAGAATGTTTATAGCATTAAATATATCTGATTTATTAATTTTAAAATGGGTAAAATTTATGCAACTAATGGGAATAATATCCAGATTGGCAATTTGATCATTATCATTTATATAAACATCTGAAAAAAATCTGAAAAAAGATTTACACATTCTTCGCCCAAATAACAAGACTTATCATTAAAATATATGCACTTAGGAAAACTATCGGTCTTCCTACATTCATTAACGTTGTCCCAGAATGACTTTGCATTGTGACAAATTTTTGATTCAATTTTGTTAACATGAATTGCATAGAGTTGTTCACCTAGTGTTTTGCATTCGATACGAAGACGTTTAAAGTTTATTCGTTTATTCATTTATTAATACTTTAGTATTCGTATATACATAATATTTAGCAAAGTTAATTACAAAATATTTAAAAAAAAACATACAAATAATTTAGGTTATACGAATCCTGGGCGGAGTTCACTCTTTTTCAAAATGGTCTTCCACTCAAACCCTGATTTTCTTCTATTAATAGGATATCCCATTACACTTTCTGTGTAGCTAGAAGTGTTCATAATTATCACAATTGCCGCTTAATATTTTAAATGTGCTTCCTTCTTCATTTTAATAAGAGTACTATTAAATCATTTTGGAAAGGAAGATGATTTAATAAGTTTGATAGGAACATATTTTTGAATGACATATCTACAAACATAATAAAATTTATCAAAAATAACATTAATATCGTTATTATCATAATAATCATCCCAAGAAATACTTGAAAGAAATTTATTGATTTCGAAATAGTTGGCAGCTTTAAAAATTGTATATTAAATCGCTGTAAGGTAGGGATTCAATTATATCACTAGTATCAATTTTTATAGTATACGGTATGTGATGAATACTAATATTAAAAAGGGGATCATCCGATATTAAAACATTAATATTGGGAACATTTGAAAAAACTAAATCCAAATATTCTAGCGATTCTGCTTAAATTTGAGCGTATGTGCATATGTTGTCAGTTGAAAAAGCACTGTTATCATTCTGATTCCACGCATTGGGTAAATTAAAGTCCCCGCAAAATAAGAACTTGAAATTTGGATATAAGTTACATACTTGATCGAAGGATAATCAATAATCGACATAAGCTGAAGCATTTGATCCAGGTGGAATATAGGCTGATGAAATAATCAAAATATCAAAAATATTAATATATAATACTTCAACGTTGGATTCAGTGTTTACCTTAATGTTGTGGAGGTGAGATCGAACCGCAATCATTACACCTCCTCCACGTGACTTACAGCTAGTGATACTAGATCGATCGCATCTGAATATAGTAAAATCACGGAGACCTAATTCACTATCACTAACTGACGAATCTAACTATGTTTCAACAATTATTATAATGTCATAATCAGATAGTTTGGCATTTATTTTCAGATTATTACTCTTAGAACGAACTCTGCCCACATTCTGGAAGAATATTTTTAGTTTTTTGAATAAGCATTTAATTTTGCGGTTACGATCGACGGATTGCCATTGAAATACTTGATGATTAAGTTGTTTTCTCCATTTTCTTTGCGCCGCGCTAGTTCATCCTTTAATGATTTGAAGTGTTCGCGCTGTAGCTTGGTCCTATCACTAGAAAAACAAACATTCCCGATGTCCACTTCTCTCGATGCCTTGAGCAGATTAATTGCTGAATCTCGAACTTGAAAAATTAATTTAATTGGTCTTGGCTTTAACGAAGGTTTTCCAATTCGAATAGCTTTCCTAGGAGAAAAACTGGGCAGCTTTGGACCTATGATGGCTTTAATTGCAGATATATCGTTCTTGATTTTTATATCTGTAGATCCGGTGGATTCTGGCAGGTTATAAACCATAACATTTAAAAGACGCTTCTGTCGATTTTCTAGCTCCCCCACTATATTAGCATTGTTAACATCTTCTAGTTTGCATAGTCGATCTTTTATGCCATTTATATCCGCAAAAATGTCTTTCATTGCAGTTTGAAACTCAGTCTTGAAGAGTGCCGCAAGTTCCTTTTTCAATACGCTTTTTATAGTGTAATTAATTGATGAAGATGAACTTTTGTGTCGAGTTTTTACTGATGAGTCACTGGGCAAACAGGTAAAGCAAACCCAGTAGTCACCTTCACGTTTGTTTGCTTCATTTATATAACAATCAATTATATCTAAAGTGCAGTTAAGGCAATCAGTATGAAACCATTTGTTGCATTTAAAACATTTAAGCGATTCAGATCGAGGACTAATAGTTGATTAAATAATAAGCACTAAAAACCTTTCTTCACAGATTTTATTTAAATTCACACATATATATTTCGGACACAAAGTGACCATTATCAATGTTTTAATACTAATAGTTGATGAATATTATTTCAGACATGTAACGACAGCTAACAGTTATGTCATTCAATGCCTGACGGTGCTTTAGTACGGGGAGTAGTTGTTTTAACTGTTAGCTGGAGTTTTTACAGTAAAATATAAAACATAAGTGCAGAAATGCTCATACAGAAAATTTCATTTTCTCACTATTAATTAATATTATTAAAACTGCACTAATATTTCAATATTTAATTTGTATATAACCATGTTTATGTTTGAAATTTGTGTATAATAATTGTAACGAAATAAATGAATACATTACAACATACAAATAACGAGGGACACACTTCACCTTATATGGTCGTTTATGAGGACTTTATAAACAAACAAGATAGACCACGGAAGGAATTAATGAAAGTGTATAGGATAAAAGACGGGAAGGTAAAATAAAATAAACAAAAATAATTGGATCAATGACCGCGAACTCCGATATAAATTCGACGCTATCAATGTTTTTTTTTTTCTAAAATAGTGGCCTCGTGTATGTCGCGCATATACAGTGGAAATTTAAAAAATATAAATCAACAAATATCCTACGAAATAATTGTTAGATTTTTATGAAAATTTTGCATGACATAACAGATGTCTAGTGTTTTTTACTCACCAATTTTCAAGAATTTTCAAGACTCAAATCTTTCTTCCAAACATATTGATAACGTATGTAGGTCTTTTTCTAAAATGTTGGGATTTATAATGTGCACGGCGAAATATTTTACGAACTTAACTGTTTAACTTAACAGTAAATTAGAATATGATGCATTAATATAGTTCAAAAACTAATAGTTGATAAAATTCACAGTTGCCTCCTAAAATTTCTCTTATTTAAACTAGATGGCAAATACCCAGTTCGAAACATTTTTTATTATTCACTGTTACATAGATTGACACCCTATAACTTCAAGATCAAGATCCAGCCCAACTTCGAATGGAAACATAGACAAGTCAATTTTATCCAAAAAACTAGAATCTAGAATAAATTATTATTTTTAATTACATCAACCTAAATTCATTTCTTGTTCCAAATTTATCATAATATAGTCACTCTCAAAATTATTTAACGTAAATTCAATCATTTTTAGTTCATTTTACAGAAAGAAATACGTTCAAACTAGTGTTGCCTTGATAGCCTTGCTATTTTGTAACACGCAAATTACTTTTGTATCATTCAATGTCTGTCGAAGTATTTGCTAGAGAAGTAGTTTTTTCAAAAGTGGTTTGTTCTTGTAGTTTTAATAAGACTCATTTGTTGTAGAGTTTACGTAATATTTTCGTGTTTTTTCTAAGATTAAAAAAGGTCAGGAAATAAGGGCCATCGAGATGTGCGACTTCCAAATTTTTTCCAAATTATTAAGCGTGGTTTTTCCGGGCTTAGTTGCTTTAGAAGAATGGTTGTCTGTAAGATATCTATAGGATGGAGCGCTATAATGTTAAGGTCATAAAAGATTTATGTATACTGTGTGATTAAAAATTGAATTTTAAAAATCATATTTCATTTGCCTGTGATATAGCAAGGATAATGTGGGGATTTGTGGCAACGATAGCTAGGATTTCTCCAGTGTTAGCTTGAAAGTTTGCAATTTCATAATGTACCTTCTTAATCCTGTATGATAAAATTAATTTTTTGTTTTTGAATGTTTTCTTATTTTATCTTTATTCTAAAGATTCATTTTTATTATATTAGTATTATTAATTTTTAGCGATGGTAACTTACTACCCATTATTTATTAACATTCACAGATAACTTATTCCTATTATAACAATATGCAAGTAAATTAAAATTGTCTTAAATAACAACAGCGTCATTTTAACTATTAATAAAATTGTATATTCTCATATCATCTGCATAGACTAACAGTTGACAAAAAATAGAAAGGGATACGGTACTAAATTAGAGTCTTGAGGTTCGTCTGAGCAAAAGACAAAGCTGTGCGACTTAAAGCCTTTATTAAAAACGAAGTTAGTTCTTCGATCAAGATATGAAGATGCAAAAATTAAAAACATTCAAGTAGTACCAAAGAAAATAAGTTTGCTTATTAATATAGGTATATTATGATCAAGTGTGTCAAATGCTCTAGATAAGTCAGTATATTCATCGGTTTGGCCACGTCAATTAATACATTCAGTTAGGTCTTGTGTAAGTACGGCTAAATTAGTTTCTGCAGAGCGACCCGACTGAAAATCACGCTGATTAGTGCCTATGTATTCATAAACTATGTAAATGTTCTGTTCAAATACTTGAGCGAAATTGCACATTTCTACGAGTCAATAATACAGCGTCGATATGTTTAAATTTAGGATATATGCCTACACATTTCCAACACTGTGGAAATATATTGCATAAAAGATTTAGAAATATCTTATGTAACATTTTCAGCGTATATTTGAATGCGTTTAATTTTATTTTAATCACTTGTCTTACGAGTAAGATCAAACAAAAATTAATATATAAAGTTTAAGTAATAATAGACCATACACATCAACAAATTTAAATATCACAGTGCAAGTCGTAAGTCTCTGGAAAAGGAAATTCGAGCGTGGCATTGCCGGAAATAAAAGTGCAGTGACGTTTGATCCCACTAGAACGAGCTGTTGCGTTATTGCGGTGATTCATTTCCTCTGAATCGTTTCCGAAGCGCTCTTTATTGAGGGCTGGTTTATTTAAACGGTTCCTGGATTACGTGTCCGTCCCCAAATGGCTCGAAGCTGTTGCATTGTTGCATTTAGTAGATATATATCAAAATTGAACGGCGGTTGATTGTAGGCTTTCAAAGTAATACAAATAGGGCAATATTATATTGATGGATCGATTATTTAAACGCGTTATTAAATACTGACACATAATATATTTTAATTATTAATTAGTAAATTACCATATTTTAAATAATTATTCGTTTACGTTGTAGAGAAAATCTTTCTATCAGCAGTCATATTTATGTACTATAGGAGCTTTTTAAATTTTATTTAAAACAAATCTTTAGCTCCCTCTCATTTGTAATGAACACTTTTTTAACTTATGAAATACGCCAGCTAAAATTAAAATCTAAAGACGTTTTCTTTGAAATGCCTTTTAAAAAATTGAAGAACTTTTAGTAGACAAATTTAAATAACTTTCAACGGTAGTAAATCGTTTCATGTGAGAAAATCAAATCTATCAAAATCTATATTCCTATGTAGTAAAAGTTGGTTTATTAATTTAGATATAGTTAATTTAGATATTGTTATTAATTTAGATAGATTTGTGGAAAGATTTTGTTTGTTGGTTTATAATTTATCTTTAAAAATGATATGTAAAGTCACATTAAGAATTCTCATATAAAATGAGATATTAGTTAAAATGGCTAAAATATACTTCTGGTAAGGATACTATTATCCAGTAATACGAGTCTGAGTAGAAGAACACCACGTGAACTCCGCCCGCATGTTCCCTGCTCCAAATTGTCAAATAGTTTGTAAATTTATATTAATAGTTAGAATATTTTTGTTATGTGGACATGTAAAGAAAAATCAATAAATCAATAAATAAATAACCTGTACTGTACACTTATGTGATTTATATTTTTTAAATATATTGAAGATTTAATTAATTACGATAACGTTGTATAAGATTATAGCCAACTTAAATAAACCAAAAGAAGAGAGAAATCTTTAGAGAAAAATAACGCAGAGAAACTCTGTGTCCTAAGAAATATAACTACTAAAGGTAAATAAACTTGAAATTAAAACACGATAACTTTGTTTTACCACTATATTTTTAACAGTAACTATAGTTTCTACTATAAGCTGGCCATTGTCAAACTAGGCTTCTAGTTACCTTCTTTTATTTACAACTCATTCAAGATGAACCACGAAGTAAACGCCTCTAGCATCAAATATTTGATACATATAAAACAATTAATATCCGTTATATTAATTAAAACAAAATATAAAAACTTACATTTTATACATCCCGTAAGAAAGCCCTAAACCAATCGGAGAAACTTATCACCACACAAGTTGAAGCTTAAGTTCTTGTGAAGTACAATTGAATTCGTAAGTTATTAACGAACGACACTTTTGTAAAGATCAGTATTACGTACAATAATTTCGAACAGAGAAAAATTACGATGAACACTGGGCGACACAAATTCACGTTGTGACGACGATATTTTTAAGATAAGCGATCCATTGTATGGAGCAAAAAACAGAACAGGTATTCTACGATGCCGGTATTTACATGCAAATCATTGATGAAAGGCATAGATGGTTTGAGGTTGAAATGGCAACGTCGATACCTTCCCCCCCCTCCCCCCCCCCCCCAAACACCTCACTTGAGATATGATCGAGCCAAAAGAGCTATATTTTATTTATATTTTTGTAAACATGTGATTTGTGTTGCATATTTCCGACCGATCACATTAATTATTTATATTTATAATTGAAAAATAAATTTAACAATATAGCACTGAATCTGATATTTAAATTTAAATCTCTTAAATGTTGATTGATGAGTTACGTGAAGATGATGCAATATAAAATAAATTGTAATAACTTTCTTCACAGTTTATTGAAACTGAATTTGTGGAGAAAGTGATTACAACTTATTTTATATTGAATCTCTTTATAATTATTAATGGGTGGTACAACTTCAGTTATAAGTTTTATAAAAACGCGTTATATTTATATGTTATGATAGAAAAGTTTAAATAAATAGAGTTTACTTGTTTGTTATTTTCAATTGTAATAATTGTAAACTATGCACGGCAAAGTAAATTATAGTCTGTAGATCGCCTGGGAAAAAAAACATGTTGTTTAGTGGATATGATGGATTTAGACATCCAATATAACTATTTAGCTACTAGAAACGTGGTTTTTGAGAGTTACGTGAAGATAGATTTGATAATTACACAGGAAATAATGGTAACACTTTCTTTCACAAAATATATTTTATTCGATATATGTATACATTTCAGTAAGCTATTGATAATGAGTGCCTTGCACTCGAAATGTATACATATAGCGAATAAAAAATATTTTGTGAAAGAAAGTGTTACCATTATTTCCTGTGTAATTATTTAGCTACTAAACTATCTAAAATCTTAGGTATAGTGGATTGTACAAATACCTCTATAATTGATAACCATACTTATAAAATGGATAATTGTAACTTATTTTCGATACTGTGGGAAATTTACCAAAATTAATTTTCAGAAATATCATATATAGGACTACATTAAAAAAAAAATCAATTTAAATAAAGATAATTAGATATTCCATCATAACCTACATTTATAATTAGTAGGTTAATTAAGCACTTGGTTTTGTTTAACTATTTTTATGTTTCTCCGACTAGTTTCGTGGACTAGTCGGAGAAATATAAAAATAGTGGAACAAAACCAAGTGTTTAAATAACCTTCTAGTTAATATAAAAATGTTTCACCATAAGTTAAGTGAGAATTTAATTCAACCCACAGTTTTAGTTGGCTTAATTAATTAATAAGTAAAAATTTAAGATTTAGAGATTAGAAATTTCAAATCGCTTACAGTAGGAAGGTTGCAGATTGGAATATTATTTTTGGTATCACCCTCCTGACTGTACACCGAAGCAAAATATTCTGCAAATAAATTAGTGATTTCAGCATCATTAGAAGACTGAGTTGTCTCATATTCCATTAAAGAAGAAATGAAATTACAATTTTTCATTGATCTAATATAATATTTCTTGAATAATTTTCTCACTTACCTCTTGGTGAAAAATTATTTACTTATTTATTTACTTATAAACAGCTAAGACTTTTTAAAAGATACAATATAAAATACAAAACATAATATGCTATACATGATTAAATACAATTCATAGAAATAAATATAATGACTATAAATACACCTACATACATACACACGTGAAAAAACAAACTTATTTGCGTAAGGTGCGTTTTCAATGAATAAAGAGAAACGCCAAAGAAATGATATACTACTGAGGCACTGTTTACATGTCTGGCAATCCAGTATAGAGAACTATCTATACCATAATGACCTATGTGTAGAAGATCCATCAATTTTAAGGTCCGACTCGCCACATTGAAATTAATCATTTTTAACAGATTTCCAATTAACCCATTTATTATTTTTTACATAAATAAGATGTCCATAATCTTTCTGCGAGTGTGCAGTTCAGTAAGACCAACATATTGACATAATTGTTGGGGCGTAAGATATATTCCAGAAATACTTTATTTATAATTTATAAGCTAGGAACTTTGAAAATTTGTATTGTACAGATTCCAACCTGTCTACATGACTTTTGTAGAGTGGTTACCATAAAAGGCAACAGTAATCCAGGTGTGATCTGACAAGTGAATTATATAAAATCACTAGGGCACGTATATAAGTGAAATCAGCTGTACAACGTATTATAAACCCAAGCATTTTATTAGCTTTGTTCACTACATGATCAATATGTAGCTTGTATAAATCAAACAGCACACACCTCCTGAATATTATGTTTAATTTGTAATTGTATTATGTTGGTAAGCGTGAAAATGGCATAAACTTACATTTGCTTATATCTAATATCATGTCATTAGATGTGCACCAGTCTTGTATTAACAACAAATTATGTTGAATTATAAAACAATCATGCATGTTGTTGATTTGAATAAATATCTTTTGATCATCCGCAAAGAGTAAGTGAGGGCAAGTGAGAACATCGGACAAAGCATTTATGAAAATCGAGAGGAGCAGAGGCCCCAGGTGGGAACCCTGAGGAACCCCCGATGTCGCACATATAGTATTGGAAATAAATGCATTAATCTTCACAAATTCACTCTCTCAGTTAAGTAAGAACAAAGCCATTTGCGTAATAGATCACATCTACCATACGCATGAAGTTTTTGCAATAATATTCAATGATTAAAAGAGTCAAAAACTTTGCTGAAGTCAGTATATATTAAATGGACTTCAGCTCCATTTTTAAATGCTCGGACTATATAATCTGTGAAAATAAAAAGATTAGTTTGAGTGGATCGACAGGTGTAAAACACGTGTTGATTTACACTAATAATATTTTTAAAAGTACTGAATAACTGAGTATACATTAGTTTTTCAAAGATTTTGGGTATAACTGATAATATGGAGATAGGTTTGTAATTTTTAACATTAGATTTAGTGCCTGATTTGTGAATTGGGGATATAAAGGCAGATTACCATTTATAAGGAAAGATTCCAGACCTCAATGATAATGAAAATAATTGACCTAGAGGAATATATTATGAATTACTACAATTGCGAAGAAATATGGAAGGTATATTATCAAGACATATACCAGTAGTGATTCTTAACCGAGAAAGTTCATGAAATACTGGATCTTTAGTTATAGATATGCTGTTAAAGATTTATTGATATATGAGACGTAAAATTTGAGGTTATTGTGGTTTTAGTCTTGTATACTAAAGAAAAATAGGCTGCAAATAAGTTTGTAATTTCTAGAAAGCACTATATTCGTTGTGAAACATAATTAGGGGTATCCCTGATGATTTATTCTTTTGATGAACGAAGGCCCAAAAAGCCTTTATATTTTAAGGAATACATTGTTCTATATTCTCAATTTTACACAGTTTCTTAAATTTGTGAACGCTACACTGTAATTTTAAGAGTAATTTATTTATTTAAATAGTATGTATAACTAGGTAATTAAGGAATGTGTCCTTGAGTTACGTGAAGATTTATTTTATACACTTGGAAAATAAAAACACTAACACTTTCTTCACAATTTAATTTCGAAATGTACATCTAGCAAAATAAAATTAAATTGTGAAGAAAGTGTTAGTGTTTTTATTTCCCAAGTGTGTAGGTAATTCAGGATTTTGTAATAGTTTGTAATATGGTGATTAGCCGTAAATAAGTAAATAAATAAAATAAATAAATTGTAATCCAGAGTATTAGAAGAAATGTTTCCACTTTTGGGAGCTTCCTTTTTAGACTGTATCAGATTGATTAATTTTTTGAAAACCAATTAGGATAAAACGTGTGGTTTGTACGTTTCTTAGCGAAGTCAAGTACAAAGTAAATAATGTCATAAAACATTTGTGTTGCCTTATTAATATCTGTACAGTCATATAGATGGGCCCAATCCACACATGATAAAAAGTTATTGATATTATCAAAATTGTCTCTACTGAAATCGGGTTTAAACTTATAATTATCTTCAAGCATCGCACATTCATTTACAGGTACATCAACAATTAGTGACGGATGATGATGATCTGGTGAAATAATTGGTAAACATTCATTAACTGTTAGGTAATCATAATATGAAAGACATAGTTCTAGTATAACATCATTGACATTTTTAATAGAATTGAATTACTAATAGAACTAAAACTATCGCAAAAGAGAACTTCGATGGAAGAATACCCATTCGTTGGAGTTAAGCGGTAACTATCAGGTTCAATAATCCAAGTAATATTCGGCAAATTAAAATCACCAATAGTTATTATTTTGTAGTCACGGTAATCTATAGTAATTTTTTTCAACGTTTTATAAGCATTTTCATAAATAGTAAGGGAAGCATTTGGAGGAAAGTAACAACAACATATTATAAGTTTCGCAGAGCCTATGTTGATTTTTATTGAGATCATTTCCAGATTATTATTAGATTCTATACTGATAGATTGAATATCTTTTTCAATAGCAAGAAGCACACCACCTCCTCTGGCTTTGTTACTTGTTAACACTAAACGATCAGTTCGATATACCACATAACGACTATCAATAATTTCACTGTCTAGGATGGAATCATGTAGCCAACTTTCCGTTAGGGCAAGTATACTGTAATCTTCAAATAGGGAGGAAATCAAAAAATCAACTAATTTTGTACGAAGGTCTCTTACATTTTGGTAATATAGTAACAGGCTTTGCGTAGCTTTAATCACAACTGTGGATTTGTTTTCTGAAAATTTCCAGTTATATCTTATTCCAGTTATTACGACGACAAGGAAAAAATTCCTTCACCGCAAGGTCGGCTGGCCATAAACTCGGTTCTAAGAGTTTTTTAACAAGTGACTCTTTCACTCCTATTTTGTATGAGCACACAGTGTCATTTCTTGCAAGTTCGAAACACTTGGCATCATTAATATTCAAAACCTTCTGAACCTGATCCATAACGAAATCCTACCCACGTAAATCCAATGACGTCTTTCGGCAGATATTAGTAGTGAGCAATTTTTGTCAAGAGACATGATCCTCTTGCCAATGATTAGTTGTTTTTGAGGTTGTTTACGCGATTGCCCAACACTGTTACCAACTACAGTATTATCTGAAGAAGATTTAGATCTGGATTTAGAACCGCGGGGGAGCTTATCGATTTACTTAAAATGCCCTTATTATTGGTAGCACTGCTAGGAGTTGATATTGATTTCTTTATTTTCATATCTATGGTTACTGAAGTTGGATGTGAAGTTGTTGGTTGCAAATAAGTACCAGAAATGTTGCTACGTGTGTTGAGTATATTGAGAATGGAGTTGAGTAATGTGGAAGGGTCTTTTTTGGACAACTGTTTGTAATTTAACAGCGCTGGAATCAACCTTTCCTATTTCAGTACAATTTTTGTATGTCCAGGAAAAGCTTTTATTTTCAATTAAAGCTTTACACACTGTTTTATTTAAATTCGCACACCTTACAGCATGAAATAAACAATTGCACATGCAACATGAAACTAAGTCAGTATCAGTTGTTAATACAACTAGATCACACACTAAACATTTAGATATGTTGATTGTAATAAACAGGTATTGTTATATATATATATATATATATATATATATATATATATACATACGCATTTACATAGACACGCATACACACATTCACACACATGTATTTAAATATTTATACACACTCACATATTAGCACACAAATGCTGTAACATATACTCATATGAACACACACATACATATACTTACACAGACACTTATTAATTTTTACATAGTTTGATGAATTTGTCTTTGAGATTTTTTTATGCAAGTATGGTGGGCACTTTGTGCTAAGTACTTTATAACAAAAGCAACCCGCATGTAGCATACACCAACCACATTTCTACTGTATCGAAAAAATAAGTAAATAAATAAAAATAAAATTGAGAGAACCATAGTGTCGCACAAGAGCACCTTAGTATTTTTATTAAGAATTAATTGATTTAAATAAATAGTTTTTAAAGCAACGTACGATCTTCGTAATAAATGACAAGTATTCTCATTAAATTTAAGCTTTGAGTCTATATAAAGCCCAAGGTTTTTTACAGAGTTGCTTACGGGGATATGCTGGTCATTTATTGTAATTTTTAGGACTCTTGCTGCAATAGTTTGGCTTTTAGTGGAACCAAATACCGTTAATTTTGTTTTAGACTCATTAATGCGGAGTGAGTGTATAGTAGACTGCTTTGCTAAAGTGTGCAAGTGATAAGATGAGTGAGATATATCATTGCATAAAGAAGAAGTGTACATTGAATAGATTAGTGGTCCTAAAATAGTGCATCACACGTCACATTGAGGGCAGATGATGTTTCATTATCTAAAACCACGTTTTGTGTTCGGTTATTAAGATAACTGCTCAATAATTTTATAGTGTCTGGTCCAAATTCAACAAAATTGAGAATAGATATTAATGTTTGATGGTTTATCACATCGAAAGCTTTATTGTAGTCTAATAGGACGAATGCAGTAACCTTGCCACAGTCAGTATCTCGAACAATATCATCTACAATGTTAGTAAGGGCACTACAGCACTAAAACCAGGTCTAAAGCCGGATTGTACATTGGATAGATTGCTATAAGTGGCTAAGTGATTTTGTAATTGTTTCTGAAGTACTTTTTCAAGGATTTTTGAAAGCGCAGGTAGTATATGCGTAGGCCTTAAATCATTCATTGATTGGGAGTTGTTATTGTTAGGTATGGGAACAACAAGTGAATCTTTTACATGTTTGAGGTGTTCGGGAATAGTTGGGGTTTTCTTTACGTAGACATTAAGTTTTTTTAGTTCAGTCCACATTTTCTTTTTATTACTACCTGCATTTTCGCATGAAAATTGCAAGTAAGCTCGCTGTGCAGCACGAATAGCCTTGGACGTTAAATTTCGCATACTTTTATAGAACTCTTGATTTTTTATATCTCTTGCTTGCATTATCTCTAATTTCCATAATTTTTTTTAGATTGTATGTTAACCAAGGGGCATCCTTTCTGAAGGTTTTAATTGGTGCATGATAGTCAAAGAGTGATAATAGTTTTTTATTGAATAAAGTTAATTTAGAATTTATGTTGTCGATATCATAAATTAACTTTCACATGATCGACAGGCTATTGACAATAAACTAAAGAATGATCAGATAAGTCCATAACATCAGTTATCCTAGATTTGTTTATGTTATTGCACTCGTTGGTAATTATTAAGTCTAGTAAAGACTCAGAAGTTGAGGTTATTCACGTAGGTTCAGTTTAATTTGTTTAAATGACATGGAATTAAGAATAGCACAACAGAACTTACATGATACAGTAACATGCAATAAATTGATATTTAAATCGCCAAGACATAATAAGTGGTAATATTAGAGACTGTATTCAAGCATATGTTTTTCAAATAAGTCTGTAAACTCCTTAAAATCGCCCCTGGGGGGCCTATAGATCACGCCCACTGCATAAGTCTTTTGATTTATGGTTAATTTTAACCATAAGTGTCCAATGAACGATAACGATTCAACATGCACAATCGAGTAATTCAAAGTATCTCTGATATAAAATGCAACACCGTCACCATGACTTGGTCTATCGTTCAGAATAAGGTTGTAACCATCTAGAGTAAGTGAGTGACTAGTATTTGCATCTGAAAGCCAAGTTTCTGTAGTAGCAATCAAATCAAAATCAGTTACATGGCAGTTCGCTTTAAATAAATTAAACTTATTAGAAATTGATCTTATGTTAATACAGGTATTTCAAAATCATATATTCAAAGTTAAAGGCATATAAATGAATGGATACAGAAAGGTTACAGAATTCACAAATAAATATCTAAATATATCTGAACATAACTTCAAAACATTAATGATAATATAAAATATAAAACAAAAAGCAGAGGAGAGATTTAATTAATTTAAGATTTAAGTGAGCTTAATACTAAAAGTAGCTGTAACAGATATAACGTTAGCTGAAATTTTTATTTCCTGTTTTCTAATTTACCATCTGATCTAGTTTTTGGCTTTTGATTTTCATTTTTTGCGATTAAAATTCTAGCAGTTAATTTATCGTGTGGTTTTACATTCAATGTTTCCATTGAAGTCCGCGCCAGTGCTATGAGTGTTTGCTGATGTGTTTCATCATTTAGTTTATTAATATTCTCACTAGTTGGAGTTGCAGGAGCACTAATTGCTTTCCGCTTGCAATTAGAAAAATTGTCATCAAAACTTTCTTCAATTAGTTGTTCAGCAGCACAATAACTACCGTTTATGACGAGTTTTCGGCCTTTAATATAAGAGTTATTCTCTTCGTTTTCCCATGCTCTTTTTAGATGATACTTTAGAATTGTATGTTCTCTTCGTTCTGCTTCGGTTTGATCGTGATTTAATTATATGTTTTCCCCTTCAATTTTTAACTTTTCTGCAGTACTTCAAGTTTGGTTAAGAAAGACAAGAATTCAACCAAAATAGGTGAATTTGAACCTTTTACTAATCGGTATACATTATTTAAATCCTTTATACTTATTTTCCTAGTAGTTCATTTAGTTTTCCAATGACGAGGTCTACTATATCTCTTCCGCTTTCGGTTTCTATCCCGAAGATTATTATATTATTTCGTCTTAGTTTTTTATCGATAATTTTAGTTTGTTCCTTTATTTTACTACTTTCTATTTCTATATCAAGAACTTTTCTATGTAAATCCTATATTTTTAGTGATATTCTCGTTTTCGTCGCTTCAATTTTAATATAAGTTTTAGGTTAAATTAAATTCACTTGGCTTGTTGCACAAATTAATAATTTATTCGACTAGTTTCGGCTCAAGGCCATTATGAAGAAAAATTGAAGGTATCAAGAATAATTTGAGCTTAACTATCATTGCATTTTAATATAGATCCAGCATAAACCCATCCAATATTGGATAGCTTATAATCTCCGCAAATGAGATAGGAACTTGAATTATATTGTTCTATAATGCTTTCAAGAATTGCAGAGTGATGTGCAAAATTATCTATTGATGAACTAGGCGATATATAAACACCACCAATAATGTAGTTAATGTTTTTAAGAGATAGAGAAACAAATAAATATTCAACGCAATTGCTATCAACAATAAAAGACTAATTATAACATTTATTTATCGCAATCAATATACCGCCACCCATTATTTCACCATTTTCACTCAGATCAAATCTCTAATTCCCTAATTGTAGTTCACCATTTCAAATAGTTTCATATAACCAATTTTGTGCGAGAATAATAATATAATAACAATTACAGTTTACTGATACATTAACTTATGAAGTTTCGTTCTTAACACTCCGCAATTCTGCTAATAAATTCTAAGTTTTTGTTTTTTGTTTAGAAAATTTTACAGAGGGAACATTGTAAGGAACTCTATTGTTGTGTTTATAAATTAAGTTTCACATTTAGACTTCCTCTCGTTCATTTGAATTTACCCTCTGCAATTCTGCTAATAAATTTTTAGCTTTTTGTTTAGAAAATTGAAAGATAAAGCAATGAAAGGAACTCCATTGTTGTGCTTGATTATAATATTAGTTTCACCTTTAGATTTCTTCTCGTTCATTTGAATTTGATGAATTTTAAATAAGTTTTTTGTTTTGTTTTATCAGCACGGCAATATTAATTTTTATAAAAATTATGGTAATTCTTTTTTAATACTTCTGTTGCTTCGTTTGCACTATTATCTATTGATGAAATAGGCGATATATAAACACCACCAATAATGTAGTTAATGTTTTTATGGGATAAAGAAACAAATAAATGTTCAACGCAATTACTATCAAGAATAAAAGATTATTTATAACACTTATTTATCGCAATCAATATACCGCCACCCATTATTTGACGGGTCTGAAGTTAGCAATAGATTCCAGCAATAGATTTCATTAAAATAGAATAATTACCATAAAATTCTCATGATTGTAATCAAATATTTTGTCATTAAATACTAAAGAAATGTTTCAGCCGCTCTTTTCACCTTTCTAAGACTACCCCTGCACCCCCCAAAATTTAGGTCCCGCTTTTTTAAAAGAAGACATACATACATAAAGAAACTAGACTTACACACCCTCTTGAATAATAATCAGGAATAAACCGCGGACACCCCCACCCCATTTTTTCGAGAAAAAAAAATGATTTGTCTTACATAGCGCGCCGCCCGTATGCTTCATCCCTAAATTTATTTTTTTTCAATGAAGACATGCACCCATAAAAATTCTAAAATTACCCTCATATTTTACACACCTACTGTAATAATTAAAATTAATTTGTAATCAATGTAATAAAACATTAAACACCTATACAATTCATTTTGTTTTAATCAAAAAATTAAAAATATTATGTAATACATGTACTTGAATATCCGCTTTTGTAATTATCTAAAAAACTGGCATTGCAATTTATTGCTACTGTAGACAGGTTGGTTGTAAAAAAATTAAGTTTATTTACAATTTTAATTTTGGCCTCGATGTTCAGTACGTCGTATAACTATTGTCACAACTAATGCGAGAAGTTAGAGGTGTAAAAAGAACTATGTTGGGTAATCCTCTAAAAACATCAACTTGCCTAAAAATGCGAATTGAAAATGTAAAACAAAGTTGTCACAATTTGGAAAAAAGTTTAAACTTAAATAAAATAAAATCAGACGACATGGCTTTAATGCAAAGGAAACATGAAGAATATATTTTTAAAATCGGCCAACCTTTGTATATTCATTTAATTAGCAAGGAACAAATAATTATCACCAAAAGATATTTTTAAGATGGCTCGCCAAGTGCAGTATATATTGACGCTATGTCACGTCAAAAACTATGTATTTAAAATTGTAAACGGCAATGGAATTCCAAAAAATACTATAATCATGAAACTCTGCTACGCTCACATAATCAAATTGATGATCAGGGATGTTAATAAATTGTATGACTATAAATATATTAGAAAAATTTAAAAAAACACATAGCTTCTTTTTATTGCTTAGATAATTTTGCAAGCATAAAATGTTCATTGGAAAGCTATTTCATTATATTACTTAGTGAATTTGAAACTAATTTATTTAAAACTAATTTAGAAAAATTATATTCCTTTGAAAGCGAACCACAGGATCTAGAGGAGGATATAATTTCAGATAAAGATAGGACCACATGAAATACATTATGTGAAAATAATAAGTTTTATCAATATTTCAAAATAATCTGTGATAATATACCAGTTGAAAAAAATTACTCTGCGTTCAAGAAAAATACGTATTATTCGTTAAAATTTGCGACTTTATTTCTTAAACATTTCATTCCTTTTATTCCTATGTGGACAAGACTACTTTGTAAAAAACAAAATAATTCTCTAGCAGAGAATTGGTTCGGGATTGTTAAAAATAATATATTGCAGGGAAACCTTCTTTGCAAAGCATCTCTAGGCTTATTAGAAAAATTCGTGATTATACTTTAAATGAGTTTCGCGAGTCTATGTACAACATAAAAATGAAAAGATGTGCCGTGAAATCAAAATGCTTGAAAGCAGATGTAGAGGAATCATAGAGCAAAAGAAGGAATGTAAAACACAATTACTTTAAAGCTCAAACTATATTAAAATTTCGAAAAAATGGGTGGGTGTGCCCGAGGTTTTTTCTTGATTATAAGTGTGCAGAATGTGAGGGTAATTTTAGAATTTTTATGGGTGCATGTCTTCATTGAAAAAAATGCATTTAGGGATGAAGCTTACGGGCGCGCAGTGTTAGACAAATATTTTTTTTTCTCGAAAAAATGGGGGCATGTGTCCGCGGTTCATTCCTCATTATTATTCGAGAGGGTGTGTAGAATATGTGTGTAATTTTAGTTTTTTTTATGTATGTATGTCTGCTTTTAAAAAAGCTGGACCTAAATTTTGGGGGGTTCGGGGGTAGTCTTAGTTGGGTAAAAGAGGGGCTGAAACATTTTTTCAGTATACAGGGTGACAAAAAAACCTTTGGTACTGTATCTTGCTTATTTTTGATCCGATTTTAATAAATAAAACATCAAATTAAATCATTTTTAAAATACTCCAAGAAAAAATATCAGTTAGGTTCATATTAAAATCATTAAAAAAATATTTAATTTGATGTTTTATTTATTCAAATCGGATCAAAATAATGACAATAGATTTGATTACAATCATGATAATTTTATGGTGATTATTCTATTGTAATGAAATTTCGGCTAACGAAATCTATTGATGGAATCTATTGCTAACTTCACACCCGTCATTATTTCACCATTTTCACTCAGATCAGATCTATAATTACTGAATTGTAATTCACTATTTCATATAGTTTCATATAACAAGGTTTCTGTGAGAATAATAATATAAAAATAATTACAGTTTACTGATAACATTAACATTTCGTTCTTAACACTCCGCAATTCTGCTAATAAATTCTAAGTTTTTGTTTTTTGTTTAGAAAATTGACTTGAGGGAACATTTTAAGGAACTCCATTGTTATGTTTGTTTACAAGTTTCACCTTTAGACTTCCTCTCGTTCATTTGAATTTGAAGATTTTTGAAATAAATTATCTGTTTTCCGTTTTATAAGCACGAAAATATTAATTTTTATCAAAATCATGGGAATTACTTTTTAATACTTCTGTTGCTTCGTTTGCACTATGAAAAATAATCTTAAGAAGACAAGTCTTATTAGATTTATGTTTACTTAATCTAAATATTTTTTGGGTGTGTACTTAACACCACGCTTCTACAATATCGTTTTTACTGATTTTAGATAATTATTAATTCGAATATCAAACTCACTTGAACTATATTCTTCTAAATTAAGTAATATAACATGTTTCTTTTTAATAACCCTCTCCTTAATCTCCATTATTAATTCTGCACAAATAATATTTTGCTTATCATTAATTGAGTCGCATTTTGTTTCAAGTTCTATTCTATTAAATTCGTGATTCTAAATCTGTTATACGTATAGAAATAAGTGATTTAATTCTTTAAAAGCAGTTTATTGGTCGGTAATTAACCGAACTAGAGCTTTATGTGCAGTTGTTGAGCTAATTAGACTATTACATAATGGAAGAGAAGACTTGTCACACTTTGACCAGTTTAATTTATTGTAAAAAGACACATCAGAATAATTAACACAATTATTTTTTATTACATGTATGGGGTTTCAGGTGTCGCAAATACCGCATTTAAAATGGTAAATACAATTAAATATTACAAATCAATAAAATTAAAATAGTAATCGTATTTTGTTGTTCCGAAAAAATGGAAATAAGGGAAAAAACATTAATACACATTTCACGCCAGCGTGGGCCGTTGCGGTGACTTTTATTAAGCAAACAAAGAACGGGCCACTGTAAGGTAAATTAAATAAATATGAAAATAGAGACGTATGATAATTACATTAAAATATTTTCATACGATTCTGATTCCACCACAGATAAAATTGCTGTGCGCGAGAATAAACAGTTGAATTGATACAATTAAAATATTTAATGAGCCATTTCAATTCAAACTGGAGAATAATATAGTTCTGCAACGTTTTATACAATTTTGTCCACAAGTCTTAACTTGCTTGGCGTTTTTCTTAGAATTTTCTTATCTTATCAACCTTCGTTAAAATCAGCCCTTATCAACCAGAAACGCCTTATCTTATCAACCGGAATCCGGAACTTCCATTACAGGAAGTCCTTATCTTATCTTATCAGGATGACCTTGGGATTACTCCCTGGCTAAGAAGCGGCTAAGTATATCTACTTGCCATACAAAACATATTCTGATAAAGTCACCAAACCAATAAAACCACACTTTAAAATGGATAATAAAAGGGGTTAAAACACTACAATGACGTAAAAATAAACACCAACTTTCTAATGACACCACTTTCATTTTCTTTTGTTAGAACTAATTGTATGTTTTATTTATAACTAGTGCACTAGTTTATAAATACACAGCTGCTTTTAAAACAATGCATACACATACGTTTAAATTCTGTACGTCAAAATCTCATTGTTTATTCAACAGACCGAATGCAAGAGAAAATAACGTAATGCTTACATTTCTATCGTATCTGAAAGTAACGGAATAGCGTAAAATGTCATGCGAATGTCATGTGCGCTGAAGGCGACATGAAATAAATTGGTAGATGTTTCTTGTTTCGTCAAGCAATAAGGTCACTTGAACACATTTTTGTTAACAGTCGCGATTCCATTTTCTTAAGGTAATCAAATAATATAATAATAGTAGTTTCGATTATTATTAAAGTATATTGTGAAATATGTACAATTTCATTTATAATGTATTTAAAATTAAAATCAAGAAAGGATTTTACAAAAGTTCAATAAACTTAATTATGTTTGACAAGAATAAGTCTAAATTTTTAAAATATATTATATTCTAATTTAATTTTACTAGTTAATCTAAAATAAAATTTATTAAATATTTATTATATAAATGAAGGTTATGTATTTTATCAAAATGTTTAGTTAGTAATATAAAATAATTTAACGAAACCGGAATTTAATTTATATATAATTATAATTTTATAAAGTAAATATTAGAATAAATTTATATCTCCATTATTATTTTCACTCCAGATAACCAAACACTGGCATAATATTATCTTTTAATCAAATAACCCGTTTCAACAATTAAAATACAGAGAGGAATTCTAATCTAATCTTTTCTCACTAAGAATTACAGATTTTTAGGTTTCGCTTTGAGAGATGGCCGCATGATTTTCGTTTTGATAGTGCTTTTTTTGTTTTTGTTTTTTCTTGTTGAATAGAATATAATCATCATAAGTAGCGATGATTATATTATGTTACCTAATAGTTAATTAAGAGACTAAACGTATTACAGACGTATTTATAAAGAACTAAAAGGCAACTGTTTCTTGCAATTAAATTAGTTTTTTCTAATTGTTTTATAAAAAGAAGAAACTATAAACTGCAACTGATAATTTTTTAGTTTTTGCCATTTTTTGGTAAAAATATTTTGACCAAAAAAAAACTAGCTTTTCTTTACTTAATTGAAATGTTGTATACCTTGTATTAAATAAGTTACTGGAAGGTTTTATAGAAATAAATTACCATTTTGAATCGATCCAATTAATTTGTTTAAGCTTTTTAGTTTAAGCTTTATAATAAAAAGAAACAGATTATCAAATAATATAAATAAATACTACAAGTAAATTAATATTTATTTTTGCCTGTGACTTCGGTTTCGACAAATTTTGCTTGTTATTGTCATTTATACTATTTATTAATGAATGGATTAAGTTGGTATGTACGTTAATAAGTGGAAAGTCCGGAATATCTTTTATTTTGAACATTTCAAATGACTCGTGTTAATCTGTGAATTTTTAATATAGCTTCGGCAAAATGAATAATCTCGAGTACATTTTTTTGATCTATATATTGTTGCGTTTGGATTGACTTTAAATTTTAATTTAAAATTATTATTATTTGTTCTTTCTAGAGTAGACCAACTTTTTATTTTAAATCGGATAGTTTTTCATAAGTTACAAATTTACGTAATTCAAGATGTTCTCTTTTTCACTTTTACTGTCTTTTTCTGATTGATCCTTTTAAATATCTGTTGTTTATTTTGAGGATCAAAATTATCTTCCCCCGATATCGGAAACTTCTTCTCTTATATTGGATTGATGAGGCTGATACTTGGTAAAACTCCATTATGCAATTATTAAATAAAAACACGACTCTTTAGAGTTTTGCTTTATTTGTAGATACGCTGGCTACAATTGATTCATGTTTGATGAAGCCACAGTGTGGTGAAACAATTGAAGCAGTGTATCTACAAATAAAGCAAAACTCTAAATAGTCGTGTTTTTATTTAATTCTTCTCTTATATTTGTTACATCCTCTACAGTCTAGATATTTTCGAAGATTCTGGTATTTTTAGTATTAAGTTTATTAGCTGATGAATGTATCATATTCTAAATTTATTTTTCATTTTTATAATAAAATATACACTACATTTAAGTATAATCTTTGAAATCTATTAAAAACTGACCAGCATTTCGATATACACATCCAAAAACTTTAAATTCTCTATTTATTACTGTCATAACATGGTTGTTAAAGGTGAGTTTACTAAAAAAAATACTCTTAGATCTTTTATTTCAGTTTTAGGTTGAAGAGTTTTGTTTTTGTGTAAGTTTTCGAAAAAAATAATGTAAATTTTCCACAAATCAATCATTCTAATAATTTAAATAATCTTGCAACTGATTTCCTTCGTAATATGAGTTTGCTATTGTAAATCGCTTAAGATAATCAGCATATAGAAAAATATACAATTTTTATATGTTTATCAATACCATTGATAAACATATAAAATAATAATGTTCACTTTTGACAATTTTTTATGAACCCAAACTTACTCGATATGTGTACAAGCACAAGAAAGCAACAATGCACTAAAATATTTTTGAATACCTATTAAAACAACGCCTGCATCTTTTTTATTACTGCTTGCTGAGGAATGATCACATTGGAAGATATCCATATTTAAGAATATCCTAGCTCTCCATTTGTTATTCCTTTATGAAGTAAGGTTTCCGTGATTATGATAATATCAAACTTCTATAATTAAGAAGCAAGTGAAAAATTATTAATTTTGATCCTTGATTCCCTACGTTCTGGTAATAAATATGTAATTTATTTGATTTGTTTGGTTTTTTGAAATTTTTGACTGTTTACCATTTTCATTTGCCCGAAAAAATATTTTTGGTATTCCGTTAATATACCTAATTGCTAAATTACCCTCTCCATTTGTTTTCGTTCATTTAAATTTCGCAAAGTCTTTCACAGCAAAAATACTTCGCTGACTGAAAATTCCTTCATTTGATGCAGAAGAAGGGGCCAGAGTGGAAGAACACATTGTGAACTTCGCCCGCAAGTCTTGCAACCTAAATTTTAGTAATGATTAATGTATAATTTATAATTTTTTAAATATAATATAAACAGGATTTTGTAAAGTGAAATATAAAATATAAAAATAAAGAAATTTCATTGTTGTGATGTAAAATCTTCTTTAATTTTTAAATTTTGAAATAGATATTAATTCCAGATTTTAAAGTTTACGAATTGTTTCATCTTAGCAGAAAATAACCTTTAGTGGCCTAGGTCTGTTTTCCAGTTTTCTCTCCACTTTAATAACTTGCTAAGGCTTTATTTTAAATTCGGAAATATGTGAAAAATTATTGGTTAAAAATGATGTATCTGCGGCAATTCGATTTCCAGAAGTGATCTAGAAAGATTACGGTAAATAATATATTATAATATTGTTTCTTCTGCTTTATCTATCCAAAGGTTCGGACATTATTTCAAAATTAGTTAGACTACTTCTTGGCGACTCTATATTTAATTGAGTTAATAAAGTTTTTAGTTGGCGATTTTCATCTTCTAGATTATGTAACCTGTCATTTATTGATCCGCGTTTTCAAATTGACAGATAATTTGGTTCTTAAACGATAAAAATTGTGCTTCAAATATACCATAAAGATGAAAGTTTCTTCGGTTAAGTTTTGTTTCGCTCGTCGCTGTCTGTCCGACCAATGTTAAATTTAAATCGCATTCATCCGTATCATCACTAGAAGAACAACTTTTACAGATTCAGAGAAAATTTGATTTTTTTCTTATTTTAAATACTAATATAATTGTGACGACTTGAAGTAGTTTCTAAGAAACTTTCTTAACGTTTTAATGTTTAAAGCATTAAAAATGACAATTGATCATTTTGACCATTCGGAATAAAGGGTTTATCACACACACATATAGGAAGTAGGAGAACAAAATAATTTATATTATTAAACATATGAAATTTAAAGAAAACTTAAAATTATCATAATATATGACCATATACACAGACATTTCCTCAAATCCTTTTAATTCCATATATACGACCACATCCATTCCTAATAATATTTCCTTCCTCTTCAAAAAACAATACTTTAAAGAAGTGTGGAAATTAGAAATTATTATTTGTATCTCCAAATGAGGATCTTTACTAATCAGCTATCTTCCCACCAAACTTCTACCAGTTGTTGGAAAATTGTATGAATCCTTTCTTAAAAGCAATTTTTTTCTAAATTTCTAACCACATCCCCAAATACTAATTTTGATTTCTTACCCGTCGATCAACTAATTAACCTAGCCTCCAAAATTCAGACTACCCACCTTGAAGGTAGAGCTTTTGCAGCTCTATTTCTGAGTGCCTAGAAAACTTTTGGCTCTGTCTGTCATCAAGGACAAGAGCCATCTCCTAAATATCCCTCCTCATATCATTTTTACCATTAATCAATTCCTCTCTAATAAATACCTAAAAGTAAAAATCCAAACCTCTTTCTCTTCTTTATTTACTCTCAAATAAGGAATTTCCCAAGACTCTCCCATTTCACCACTATTATATAACATTTTTAGCGTCGACATCTATAACTCTGATCCTCTCTAACAATATATAAAATTATTTATTGCACATTACTGGAGTATGTTAGCGACCCTAACAAACCTTTGGTATCCTCTTAATCCTTTACACAATCCTTCTAACCAGCACCTTCATGATAATACCTTAGTTATACCCAAATAAGAACACCTTCGGTACGTATCAGAAAAATTCTCCCGTAATCGTTTCAATTTTTATATACTATCCCTCTACTTCGAAACAGATTTTTTTTGGCTTGTATATAATTTTAAAAACAAATAATTCCTACTCGATCTATATTGATTAGAGAGATACCTCATTCCCCTCTATACCACTGTATGCATTGACCCACATTATGTATGGTTTACGGTTAGCTGCTTTTAGGTCACTATCACACTTGATAATTTTAAGAAGTTTCTAGTCCGTTGTGGTATTATATTCTTTATTGCATTTATGTTGTTGGTTGGAATTAAGCTCTAATATCACTTGAAGTCTTTACTAATAGCGAGTGTTCAGTGGTGAATATATCCGCAGTGATTAATAGCCTTTTCGTCAATGTATTGCTGTTCGATTAGAAATGATATGTAAATCCAGCTCTATTTCTGGAATTCAAAGCACCAGTAAATATGACGTTTGAAATCTTGTACTTTTAAGTTCATTTCGCGAATATCTTTAAATTTTAATAAGAATTCTGGCTTTACCTAGGAATTATAACAGTGGATTTCGTGGTGATGTAACTTGAGTCAATCTGGTTAATGTTACTTAGGATATTTATAACATTTGTAGTAGCAGTATCCTAGAAGGCATCATTTATCAGGTTAGGTCTGTTGTTATATTCGGAGTATGTTATTTGCACATATATTGAACCAAGAAGGTTCGTTATATACTCAGAATTCTGTTTATTCAAAATTATTGCATAAATTTCCTCACTTAACCCATTTTGACCTAGCTAAATACGGCAAGCAATTTACAATACCACATTAAAACTTCTGAACCACTTCATGTTTTTAAAGACGAATTTAAAACAACCCACGTTATTGTTACCTTCGAAATCACTACACCTTTTTTTACAAATATATTAGGATGAGTTTTGGCTTGAGAAACGTCATTTAAATGGTTCAAAAGTTGATGGATTCGGTATTACGCGGAATATTATTTTGTTTCTAGTTTATCGATATTAGTCTTGATTTCAGCAAGGATAGACATGAGCATGTTTGTCACTTACAACAAATTTTTGAGGGACAAACTTGGTTTGGAATCAAAATTAACAACATTAACATTAATCAACAATTAATAACAAAATTAACAATTAAATGTTTTTAGGGAAATTTAGTTGACTCTTTAACAGCATTGGTAGTTTGGGAATTAAATCACTTCAGTCAAAGGTTCTTGTCCTTCCTACAACCTGCTGACCAAAAACCATTGCAACGTTTTCGCGGCATAGCAAACATTTACTATAATTTCATTACCACATGTTTGAGTGTTTTAGTTCCGATTAATCAGCTTGCAGCTACAAATCTATATAATAAACCATTTTTATGGTCACATATAAGCATACAATGAAACACTTAGTTACCTTGTTTGTATACCACTGTTTATTTCTTGTTGACTAGTCAAAGTAGCCAAGTGTTTTAATTTGTTCTAAATTTAAAATAAGAAAGCTAGTAGTAACCTTAAGTACCATTATTATCGTGTTTTAAGCATTTACAACAGTTGAGGCTGTAATAACCAACTGATTGATTTACCAGAACCTGTGGAGTTAGACATGTTAGGTCGTATATTGCTAGCCATTTATTTGGTAATAAAAATTTTAAATATGATCTTTAAGGTTGCTAATTTATAGTATTTATAGATCATAAACCTTTAAATGCTATTATAAATTCAAACCCTTACTGTTCCTATTGAAGAGAGCACAGACATATTATCCTCCATCAATAATTACTGACTTTCGGATCGTCACACGGCAATAATGTGGTATATACTTTGTCCCTAGCCGAAATTATTATTTTTTGCATATTCCCAAACTTGTACATTTACAATCTGGTGACACTGAATTAGAATTAGTTTTTAGCAATAACACTTCAGCTGTTAAACTGGATCCGCTCACAGATGGCCCTACGTTCCTCCAACCCTACAACTTAACACTTTAGTGTCTTTGTGGGCTCATGCTCCTTGGCATTCGAGTAACGAATCCTTTTGTAAATTGTCGTATGAAAAGGGATGAATATCGTCATTGCTCAGTGCGTCTTAAATCTTGCTTGAAGTGTCAAAACATTAAGAGTAATGCGATATCTCCCATTGCTAAATTTCTAGACTCTAATGACATCTAGACAAAATTGACCTATGGTTTGAGTCTACCAATTTACACATTAACCAGAAGAATAAATACTCTTTGAAGGTTCCTTTTCCGAATTATTAGATGCACGATTTAGAACACTATCGACGATCATTACTGCGGGAAATTCCAGTGTTTGAAAAGAATTCTGTAATATTTTCGTCATCACTCACATATCCTCAACCATCTATCATCAGCAATGTAAAGGTTTGTTAGACGGTTAGAACGACATTACGTGAATATGACATGGAAAATTCACTACTATCCCCACAGTTATAATGGGATAGTACAGATCTAATAGATAGCCATTTAGAAAGAAGTCCTATAGTTGCATCAACATCTCCACGTGCAGGTTCAAAAAGCTCCTCGGAATATGCGACAATAAACAGCACATCTGACATCTTCTGATGCGAAGAGGACAATAATATATGTGTCACCCACCAAGACACATGTCTATAAAATGCAAATGGAAAAGAAATTACTCTTAGGAAATATAAGGAAATTATAATGACCATGAAAGCTGCCTCAACGAGGCAAAGAAATACATCTATGGATATCAAAAATGGCCTGGTGCAGCCTTTTATTTTATAGAAAATTCACTAAATTATTATTATATAATAGTAAACTACTGATGATTTTCAATTTTTTATTTTACTTTTAAATATAATATAGTATTATGTTTCTTCACCTGAAGAAGCTACATTGTAGCAAAACAATTGTAGCGAGTAAAATAAAAAGTAGAAAATCATCAATAGTTTACTATTATTATTATATTAAGTGATAATGGATTTTCAAAATATAAGTGCCTCAACAATCAACGAGATCATAGAAAATTGCCTCATGAGCTGGAAAAATACCCTAGCATCCGCAAAGCGTCTAGTAAATACCCTCTATATAAGAAGCTAGCAACTGGAAATACTGAGCCATCAGATAAAGGAAAAAAGCGACTGACAGTAAGCCCTCCTGCAGCAAAGGAAAGAAAGCGAACAAAAACAAAAACACATAGTACAGCTACGCCTCCTGAGAATACAGTTTCTAAAACAGGAATCAAATGGTAAAAAACTAAAAGCCGAAAACAGCGTCGAAAGGAAAGGCACATAGAGACGTCAAGAGAAACATCTGCAAATACCCTTAAAGCACCATCAGTAAATAACAGCACACCTAAGAAGAAACGGAAATGAACCAACAAAAGAGGCTGTAATAATAAAACCTAATGAAGAAAAAAGCTACGTCGATATCCTAAGTTTAATCAGGAGGGCTCATTCCTGGAAGGACAGGAAGTACAAAGAGTAAGCAAACCTAAAGTGGGGCTGTTTTAGTAGAATTTGGAGAAAACACACCTTCGTAGAAACCATGAAGCGAGTTGTTGCTAAACAGGCTAAGGTTAAGGTATCAATTCCACGAAGTACTCTCCATATCTAGAATCTGGATGCACTTACAACAGAAGAGGAAGTCGGTGAAAAGGCTAAGTGCAAAGGAGACTCCAAATGTTTCCTCTGCGAAGGTGCGGCGCACATGGCCGGCTCAGAAAACTGTCCATAAATTAGGGCAGCTTTAGACGAGGCAAAAGGAAAACTACCACAAAATGGCAGTTAAAATAATGCAGGGAAACTTACACCGAAGTAGGATAGCGGTTAATCTCCTCACGCAGTTCATGTTGGAAATGAAGACTGATGTGGTTCTTATATCGGAGCAATGTCAGAACAAGGACGATGGTTATTGGTTCAGGGATAATAGCGGAACGGCGGCTGTCCATGTGTTTCAACCGGCAATCGTGCGACGACATGGAGGTGGTAATGGATTTGTAAGGGTGTATATAAACGACATCTACTATATCAGCTGCTACCTTACTCCCAATGAACCAATAGTGGTATTCTAAAATAAACTGAACGCAATGGAGGACGTACTTGCTTCAATGGGCACATAGATAATCCTCGGTGGTGATTTAAACCCAAAGTCGGAGGAGTGAGGAATGCCTGCAACTGATGGAAGATGGAAAATAATCCTAGAAATGGCAGCAAGGCTCGGTCTTATCGTTCTGAACGGTAATAGAACGACGTTTAAACGTCCAGGCTACGCGCAAACAAATCCTGATGTCACCCTCGCTTCCGAAACATTGGCCAGAGATATAAGAAATGTGATCGAGAGATATACTAGAGTGACCACCAATATATCTCTTTTCAAGTAGTGACATGCAGAAAGGCAATAAAAAGTTCATTAAAATCAGGATGCTGGAACGTTGCATAGATCCATGAGCAACTTTTTCACGAAGCGGTCTCACGGAAAATGTGCGACATAACTCTACTCACTTCTATGGTAGATCACGTGGAGAAGATGATGATAATCATTCACGAAGCCTGTGAGGCCAGCATAAATAAAAAGCATAAACACCGAAAGCCTTTTGCTTACTGGTGGACGGAGGAGATTGTAGAGATGCGTAGAAACTGCCAACGCCTGAGAAGAAAAGTAACTAGGGCCAGAACTAGACAGTCCGTTCCAAACGAAGAGACTGCAGTTTTAAAAATAAGTAGCTATTTTAATTAGCAAGCGCTAGAAATGGAAGTCCCTCATTGAACGTTAACCGAGACCCATGGGGCCTGGGCTATAAGATCGTAATAAAGAAGTGCTTTCCAAGAGAATAACAGTCTCCCTCCACAAACTATAATTAGAATTGTCGGCGAGTTTTTCCCCACCCATACAATGCATACATTCGAAACGGAGGAATGCATTGAGGAGATTCCACCTTTCAGCGAAGAGGATTTAATCAAGGCCGCAAAATCTCTTAATTAGAGAAGGGCGCCTGGCCCAGATAAAGTACCAGCTGAGGCCTTTAAGTGCATAGCTTTGCCGTTTTTGGACCTCCTACTATCAACCTATAACGTCTGCCTATCAAAAGGATGCTTTACAGAACAGTGGAATCAACAGAGGCTTGTGTTGGTTCCAAAGGGCAAAGGAGATCCCTTTAAGGTATCTGCACATAGTCCTCTCTGTATTATGGTTATGTCAGGTAAGTTGTACAAGATACACCGCAGATAATTCATCCATCCTGATTTTAAAATACATGAATTTATTGTATTTATAAGAATCAGGCAAAACCATAAATAGAAAAATCGGAATTATAAGAAATAAAATCATGTCCTAGGGAGAATCTTATGAGATTCTGAGAGTCCGGTATGGTTTAAGTACAACCTCTTAGATGATATTGCCAATCATTTATGGGCGGAGTTCTATTGCGCATAAATCAGAATGCAAATCGTATTTTAAGATTTGCATATCGAAAGTTTAGTTCAATCATGATCTTAGAAGAGAAGAGTTATGGCATCTACGTTTTTTTACAAAATACTTCTAAAATAAATGCTGTAGATGACTGGGCTAGGATCATTCTAATGTCGTTAATAACATTACACGTAGTTATCTGATTTGATATGGTTTTTGTGGTTTAAAAAGAAAATTAAAACGTAATTAGAATTCTAATGTCCTTACATATTTTAATAAATTATATTAACGTGCAACAATTTAGATGCAAATAATTTAGCTTGTTTAGAACATTTAGCTATAATACCGATAATATATGTAAATAAAACCACTCTCAATTTAATTTCTTTAGTATTTATGTTTTTTTTCATCGTTTAAATTATTCGATTTAAGTTATAAAATAAAAATGTATAGTCCTTACGATTTACAGTTATCCATTAGTTATATATCTAATCATATTTCTTTTGTAGATGAGCTGACTTATTATTTTGTATTCATTCATACAGCTGCTTTATGAAACCCAACACACTGAAAAAACAATATTACAGTGAGACCTAGGAATTTGATTTAATGAAAAATAAGACGAAAAAATAACAAACAAACGTTTTGGAAGATATATTATACAGATTAATAAGTAAATATCTACAGTAACCAGTTATTATTAATTTTAGCTACATCATCCACAACTTTTTATTTAGTTTATTTTCATAAAAAGTTCTTTTAAAGTAACAATCAATTCTATTAGAAGCCAGAATTGACATACATTTAATACAGTACTTGAGAATTATAATGTACTATTCATTCATCTTGTGAATGCATTCGTAGTAGTTACGTTAGTCGTTACATCGACAAAGTTCGACCAATAGAACAAATATTATTCATGCGAATTTAGTTAGTTTAGCTAGTTTATATGGTAATTAGTCGTGTTACATCAGCGTAATACCCAGCGTGTTTGTGCATGTGTGCGTCCTGTATATCAATGACTAATCAATATTTTTTCAACAACACTCTGCGGGCAATACCGAATAATTCCAAAAGTATTTTTGTATATTCGCAAATCCATCTGTAGGCTAGGATTGTATGTTGAAAACTAAATAGAATTTCCAATGGAATGTTTCTGGTGTACGTTATGATGCTAAAATTGAAACCCGTCTATTTAACTTTATAAATGATGTAAATTCAAATATTTTAAATACCTCAACAGTGTATAAACATATTTCTACGCTTGAAAGCGCTTGGTATTTGTATTAATAAGGTGTTCGGAATGCAAGATGAATTATCCGTTAGATATGAAATTAATGAATTAAAGTTTGCTATAAATGAAATGATTTTAAATATTCTAGAAGTCGCAGTCAATTTCGAGTATATTAGTAAGTTAGATATACTTAAGTGAATCAGTATTAGTTGAAGTTTCCATCGTGCTATAACCAACTTTAGTGATTATAAAAGCGGAACTTTCACAGAGAAATCTGTTTCGGAAAGTTTTACTGAATTATTTCGTTGCAATACAGGGAACCTCTACCAACCTACGTTACTCAATTCGAAAATTTAATAACGAAACTTTGTTCAATAAATTAATTGACTAAAGTAATTGTATGCAGTAAAATATTAATATATATTGATATGAAAAATGTAATTATATGTTTAATAATATTCTGTATAGTATATATATAAAATATTCCGTACATTTTTATTGCGAAGTTTAATATTATTCGAACTTGTAATGTTTGGGTCTGATCAGAATTGAGGTAGCTCTTGTCAGAAACTTTATAACAAGCGTATAGAGTTTCTATGTAACCTACACGTATGTAGAGGTAATGGTGTTATTATAAAAAATGTGAATGTGTGTTGTAAATAAATTTCTTTGTATAAAGTAAAACAATATTTGTTTTTGTTTTAATTACACCTACAGATTACGATTTATTTACATGAAATTATCAATATTACTATTTGTGATTAATAAATGATTTACATTTAGTGGCAGAAAAATCTCAACTATAATACACATGTTTATAATACGCATATAAATTTTATGAAATTAGTTTTTTTAAGTATAAATATGACATATGACCCATGCTAATGGTGCAAACATTGTGTAATATAAGAGTACAATTTTCACACACTTTGCAGTAAATCAAAAGGATTTTTTCTACTCCTATAATGAAATAACATAATTGTAGGTTACTTTTTGATAATACAAAGTAGTACATTGTATGTTATGTATATATTATATATTCATTGTCATAGCAACCATTGTAGCACTAGTGCTACAATATGTATATTGTAGCACTAGTGTTACAATATTTCCATTGGAGCACTAGTGCTACAATAGTTAAACAGGAGAGGGATATTATAATAACATAGTATTAATAATATTAATATTGAATCAGACTAAACGTTTTTTATAATTAATACAGGTGAAAAATTGTTTTATAATTTATGTGATGATATTATGTAAGAAATAGTACTTTAAGTTTTATTTTGACGCTTCCAATACTATAAATGTATATTGTGTACACTATATGGTCTACGGAATAAAGATTATTATTATTATTATTTCCTTAAATACAAAAAATAACGTTTATCAATTACACGCAAATATTATACGAACATTATAAAATTTGATTTTTGAGTTGACGTTTCTGACGTGAAATTAAACGTCAAAATAAAATTGCGAGTGAGTTGAAATTTACGCAAAATAATGGTAAGTAATAATAGTAAGAGTAGTTTTGTTACAAAATTAAACCCTACGGTAAATTTTCCATCATATACATGATCTCCAAGAATGTTTCATAACTGTATCAATATCACGTATATTTTTAATAAATAAAAATTTGTTCAATGTCAATTAGTAGAAATCTATATTTGAATTTTTTAATTCATATGCATAATCGTAGAAAAAGTATAGTGTACAATTCGCATACAATGACCATTGCCCACTCGTATGAATTGCTGCACTCGCCTTCGGCTCATGCAGCAAATTTCATACTCGTGGGCAATGGGTATCATTGTATGCTCATTATACAATATACTATTAAGTGCTTGCACTTTCTTTATCAGCGTAGACATATGGCAGAGAAAATAATTTGATTGTGCCTGTTTTGTAAAATTAATTAATTTTCGTACGTTTCATTTAAAATATTAGATAATCATGTCTGACGTAATCTGTGGGTTACTTTTGCTAATATAATATGTTTGCAATATTTATTTGTTTTTAAATAGGCATAAAATAGTTAGTAATTTTGTCTGAGTATCACTCGCTATTGACTTATTATTCGACCATTACTATAGACCAACACCTGCCCTCTTCATAGTGTAACAAGATATATTTTGAAGCTATAATGAGTTGTGCTCTAATTTATTTATAATTTTCAAATATAATTCTGGAAAAAAATACGTAAATTTTCTAAAACATCCACAAAGTTAATTGTTAAACATGCTTAAGAATATCGGCTATATATTATTCTTTTAATGAATATATTGTGAAAATCATCTTGAATTGGCTGAAAGACAGCGGGTCGATAGCCGATGATTAGAAGAAACCTCAAGTCTGTACTCTGTTCACTTTATAAAAACTGTATAAATACTTACTTCTATTAATAAAGATGTTTTCTCTCTCTCATCTTAAATTAATAGCTCCGTTAGACGAATATGGAAAATATGTATACCTGCACATTTTTTTTCACAGGATAACAATGCAACCTTCACTCTTTTATGGTTAATTTTTCTAAATTATTTTTAAAGCTACAACAGAAATTGATTCGAATGTACCAAAACCTCTAACACATTTAAAAGATCTAAAAAAATAAAATGTTGAAAGTATCTCTAAGTGAAATAATCAATAAGCATTAAGGCAAGCATCTAAAAATGAAGTATGGCTACACACTTTAAATAGGATTGAAGAAAATGTACAGGAAATTTTAGCAGATAAAGCTCTTATAACTAACACGCCTTTTATAAATAAATATGAATTACATTTGGAGTAAATCATCATAAGCTTTTATACATATGATATATTTAGTATGATTTGTGTTAGGCAACCTTATTAACAGC
Organism: Ontholestes murinus; assembly: GCA_963969525.1. Taxonomy (NCBI): domain Eukaryota; kingdom Metazoa; phylum Arthropoda; class Insecta; order Coleoptera; family Staphylinidae; genus Ontholestes; species Ontholestes murinus. Next base: position 48,861,804 of record OZ018393.1, on the reverse strand, counting down.
GATTACCTGTCCCTCCTATCCCCTTCACATTCCACCAAAGAATATCGTCTCCCGTACCAACTGAAACGCCTTCCAATCTTCTTTAAAATCGATTTAACCACCCTATATCTTCTTATTGACGAATGACATCGACTCTGGCGTACTTGATATTACTTCCTTGATTTAACAGGCCATCAACAAACACACCTTTCTCTTCCTCCGGTCTTTCCCTTACTCTTTTCCCCTCATCCCACAAATAGCCTTCCTCATCCGCCAGAGAAAAAAAAAATATACAGACTAATCAAACGTCTCCTCATTAAACTACGAATCAACGAACACAAAAAACTAAAATGGCTACACCCTGTCGATAGTCTTGAGGCCCACTTCCCTGCTCTTTTTTGGAAATACTTTCGTAGCCTTTCCTCCCATACCATCTCTCTTCATCATCCCTTCTAATATCATAGGGGTTCACTACCGACCCCTCTGACATCGTTGAGTGCTTTGCCTGTAACCTCACCAAAATCAACTCCACCTCCCTCAAGGGCAAACCTCCTATCAACTACGAGTCCAAACACTACTTCAAATTTCACCAACTTCTTCTCCAAACTGAATTTTCGCTACATTTCAACGACAACTACGTCATCACCCCAGAACGAATTACTTCAGTAACAAAATCTTCCAAAAATTCTTGGCCCGCCCCGACGGCATTCCCTGCTACTTTCACAAACATCTTTCAGCCAATCGCATCTCTTTCCTATGACTAATTCTCAGCTCCTGCATTGCTTCAGGATACTTCCCCAACCTATTGAGAGCAGCCAAATTCATCATACTTCCAAAAATGCCCAACGACCTTTCTAATCTATCATTTAGCATCCTATCTCCGTACTCAACACTATGAGCAAATCACTAAAGCCTATCATCAGCTCTCAACTCCTTAACTTCTCTTAACATCACATCCCAACCACCAGAATAGCTTTCGCCACGCTCCTTACATGACTCAAGCGTCGCACTTACATTCTCCTAAGTAAATTCCGCCAACAGCGGCTATTACACCGCAGCTGTATTCTTTGACGTACGAAAAGCATTCGATATACTCTCCCTCTACCAGTCATTCGCATAATCAAATCCATTTTACAGAATCGCTCCCACTCGGTCTACCACCTCTCCGAAAAATCTTCTCCATTCACCCTAACCTGTGGTTCTACAGGGTTTCGTGTTATTAACTTCCCGTATGACATCCCTTGTCCTACACTCTCTCTAATCAAAACCTACGTTGATGACACAGCCCTGTAGACTTCCCACAGAAACACTCGTTCAGCCGTCTAAAGCCGGCAAAAAAAACCTACAAAAAGACGTCAACTTCATCACCGAATGAGCTCATACATAGCAACTAGCAATAAATCTCTCTTAATTACCATCTTCTACGACCCTTACCTCAAGGCACTGCCTCCTCTCTGTGCTAAAATCTAGTTTCCCACACCATACTTCTCTCCGTGCCTACAGAGTAATCATCTAACCGCAATAATAAAATTATATGAAAACAAGAAAACTGAAAATTCTTCAGGGCTGCCTCCGCTTTGAAGTTTAAAACTCTATTATTTTCAGAGTTCATGTCCTCAAGAAAGCTTTTATCTTCCCTTTCCATCTTCTTGGGGGCGGAAAGGCGCTTTGTAAGGGTCGGAACTTATTTTTTATAGCGCGTATTTTTAAAGTACAGAGGATAGTGGTGCCGTAAAAGTGTTGTGCATAATTTCTAAAAATAACATATAAAATAAATACACATAAACAAATGTGAGAAATTGGATTGTGATTTAAAATTCTGGTAAATGATTACCACTACAAAAGAGATTGGACGCAATCTAAGTTCGTGTCTTTAAGTAGTAGTGGAACCCTCAACGAGGACGGACGTACTCTGTTTACCATCGGTAACGTCACAAAATTTAAATTAAAAAATGGCCCCACATCTACGATCCACAAGTGAAGATGTAATTTCTTTTCTAAAAAGTGCGGAATTTAAGAATATTCTCAAGAAGTCGGTGAAACGCCATACCCAACAACTAAGTAGTGAAATCAGCAAAACAAAAAGTGAAATTAGTGAATTAAAGACACATATTAATAACCTAAAAGAAGAGAATAAAAGTGCAGTGAAGGATAAACCACAAGAAAAAAAGCAAATTATAGAAAAGAGAAATAATTTAAAAAAAGATGCGGCAAGCAAGATAGTTATAGATACGGAAACTATTCAACAAATTGCCTCAATTCAAGAAATTAAAGAAAATTAAGATGGTGTATGCGAAGCAAGAAAACACAAAAGAATTCACGTAATAAATGAAAATGTAAGTGAGATCATAAGTGGTATAACATACTCACATTTTCACGTATGTAAACTGCATCCTCAACTTAGTGAAGATAGCTTAATTAAGTATCTGAAGGACAAAAACTTTGACTCTAATAAAGACGAAAAAATGATTCTAAACACCCCAAAGAATCCTCCTCGTTCAAAATATCTGCCCGCTCGGAAAAAAACGAAAGACTTACTGAATCCTAAACTCTAGCCAAAAAATATATTCATTGATTTTTGTATTCCATCTTAAGAATAGACGGGCTCATAACCATCCGATAAGTCAAATTAATTCACAACCTCAAGTATTATACTTGTTCATAAAAATGTGCAGTCGATTGGAAATTGCAATGACATTTTAAGTGAAGAATTAAACAAAATCAACTATGACACTGAACACTGAAAAAACTGAGAGCAATAGGAATTAACAGGAATTGAGTACTCTAGGGAAGTTTGACGGCCCTCAGACTTTTCCTAATGTTTATTAATGATATTATATACACAATTGCCAACAGTAAACACACCCTTAGCATTTATGCAGATAACAATATATTAATATGTGTTGATAACATAAACAATCTAATAATGGAAGCTGGAAGTTTACATTAGTGCAGAATTGGTTTTTTAAAAAACAAATTAACCATAAATGATGAAAAAATAAATATTTTAATATTTAATAAAAATGCATCCAACTCAGCAAATTCTCTTAAATCAATTGACTTAAATAGAAGATCTGTAGATAGTAAAATTAACTGGGAAAACAGTGGAAAGTAAATAATAGTCTGTAATATATATTATGAGAGAGTTGACAAAATACTTCAACCAATCTGTCGTAAAAACCGCATACATGGTCAATTTTGATAGCATTATGTGATACGGATTAATTTTCTGGGGAAATAAATCTTGCGCACAAAAAAATGTTTATTTTGCAAAAAAAAAGCTATGAGAATAATATATTCTTTAAACCCCAATCATGCGAAAGGCTGTTCGGACAAAATAAAATAATGACAATGAATGGAACTTACATCATTGAAACCATTATATTTTAACACAAACACTTAAAAGAGAATTTTAATAAATCAACAACTTATAATACCAGAACAAATAATTATATATACTCCTAACACATTCTCAAAACCACAGGAGATGGAGTGCATTATTCTGCGATTAAATTATTTAATGCATTTCCAAACGAAATCAAATTCCATAAAAATAATTTGAAAAAACTGAAAACAAAATTAATTGAATTCTTTATTGAATGTGAATCATATTCAATAGAATAATTTATCACAATATGTGGATATAAGATATATTGTAGTGTGTATATGTTTTATAGAAAGTAATAATAAGAAATAAAGTGCAAACAACAAGTAAACATAATTTAGTTAATAAATTTTGACGAAATTTCCATTTTGTACAGGTATATGATACCTTGAAAAGATATTATTATTATTAGTATTAGTATTTAAATTCTGTAAGATATAGAAAATTGCAAAAAGTCTTTCAACAGACAGTTATATAAATTATCAACCTGAATGATAATAATACATTATAAAGCCTCAGAATACACTTAGAAGCGTAACTATACATTGAAGTGATTGCTTTAGGTACTTGTGTCTATGGAGCTCTTGATAATGCTACATTCGAATTTGTGGAAAAGTTAACAAGAAGAAACAAAATAACAAAGTTCTTATCTCAATTGGTATGTACAACTATTTACACTATTTATCCAAATATAGAACATCAGATAAGAATAAAACTATATTTTTCTCTTAATAACACACTAACTTATATGAAGTTGAAATATTTTAAAATGCAATTAGAGCTAAAAGTTGGGAAACAGTTGAAAATTAATCGTGTTGGTGCTTAATAATTATTAAATGAAACTTATTATATATCATCATATTACACCCTAACATTATATCTTGACAAATATTCTGTTTTATGTCAAAAACTGATCATTGGAAAATGAATATAGCTAAGTTTAAGAATGCACCATTAGATCCATCAGAATTGACACAATTAATATATTATACGTATATACGCGGCGCTTTCACCATTTATTGAAAGTATAACCAGTAGTAGTGCCATAGAATTTTATAAATACTGCCCATTTATTGGGAAATATACATGAAAATACATATAATTATATTACATCACGATATATCAAATGTAGGAAAATATGGAAATGGACCACTGATAGAACTGCTACGGATGGTGGTGGTAAACTGTTTTTTTTATATAGTAGACAACTGTACTTTCAGGTCACTTAGTAATTATATAGAAATCTGTAACTTAGAATGGTTTAAAAATCAGGGCGAATTATGAGCAAGTTTTGTGTGATTCATAGTCAAATGTATGTTAATTGAGTAATGATTTAAGGATTTAAAATTTTGCCATGGCAACAGTAATAGTTTTTCGCGAGAGAATACAACGTTTGAATACTTATAACACATCACTCAATAAGTCTCCGATCTTACTAAGAATAACCAATTATTTTTTGGAAATTTTACTTTATTCATCAACATACGCTCCTTCAAGAGTGATACATTCAGTCCAACCCTCCTTTAACTTTTCGATGTCCTTTATGTTAAACGATTAGTCTTTGCTCTCAAAATAAGCCTAGGTTTCGGCAATCACTTCTTCATTTGAGCCAAATTTCTTTCCCTGGTGCATCATTTTCATATCTGCAAAAAGCCAATAGTCGCTGGGGGCTAAATCTAAATAGTACGGTGAGTAATTCAAAGAGTAATTCAATCAATTTAAGCATTGTTTTCATTGACTTGAGACACGGGGAATTGACCCGTTGGTGAAACGGTACTTTTTTCTTTTGCACGTGGGGCCGTTTTTTCTTGATTTCTCCACTCAATTGGTTCAATAATGCCATGTAATATTCCATAATCTTAACAGCCAAATCTTTAGTTTTTAGTGACTTTGGTTGACTTTCACCGGCTGCTGTCCACAAAACTGACGATCTATTTGATTCAGACGTGTAGTAGTGAATCCAAACTTCATCTATTGTCACATACCGATGCAAGAAATCTTTTTAATTTTGCTTGAACAGCTTCAAACAGCGCTCTGAATCTTCGACGAATTGTTGTTTCTGGTTTGGTATGAGCAAACGCGGCAGACACTTTGAAAGCAACTTTGTCATGCCTAAATTTTCATTTAAAATAGCAAAGACACTATCTTCTGATATCTACAAGGTGTCAGCTGTTTTATAGAATTTTATGTTACGGTCTTTTAAAACTCTTTTGTGGACATTTTTTATGTTTTCTGGAACAACTGCCGATTTTGGGCGACTAGAGCGTTCAGCATCATCAGTGCTTGTACAACCGAGTTTAAATTCAGCATACCAGTTAATAATAGTTGATTTCCCTGATGCAGAGTTTCCAAAATGTGTACCAAGTCACTGTTTGGGTCCAACAGAATTTTTCCCCGTCAAAAAAATGTTTAGTCAACACACGAAACTCCTTCTTATCCATTGTTTTAAAAATTACAAAACCATGGTAACTAAAATGACTGTAACTTCTAAACTTCCGGTCAGAATCCCGTGAAATTTTCAAAAGTACTGTTTGAAGATTAGTGCCACCCGGAAATCACATGGGTCTGTCAACAATGTTTCTATATATGTGTCAGACCCGGGACTTATTGAGTGACGTATTACATATTATAGTAAAATGATTATATTCATAATATAAAAACCACATTGTTTCACTTTTGTGGGCAGCAATATTTAGCACCAGTCTACAATTTAATTTAGCACAATTGTACAATGAATTTCACATGTTACCATTGGCAACAACAAATTCTCTTTGGTTTATGCGGGATAGGTACCTGCACATAGTGTTCGTGTCGAAGTTGAATATTTAAATGAACAATTTAATGAGAAATGGATTGGAATACATTCAAAATTTCCATGTCCTGTTCGCTCACCCGATCTAAATCCACTTGATTACTTTTTATGAGGTGGTTAAAACCATAGTTTATTCCGAGAGGCCTTTAGAAGATTTGAAAAATAAAATTAGAAATGGTATAAGATATTTAAATAATTATCCCAATATTTTGAAAATGTAATCAGCGATTTTAACAGAAAAACAAAACACCGTATGTCATTTGTTTTGTCTTCTTTGTATGTTTAAGATCAAGCACCAACTTTTATAAAGAATAAAATTTTCTGAGAAATTAATAATAAAAAAGTTTCCCATTTGTTGCAAACTTACGTCGACACGTTGTATATATTAATCCCATTTTTCTATAAAAAATGGAAAATATCGAGAAATATTCTTTTCATAGACAATAATTTATCCATCAACTTAAATGATTTGCAATAGATGCCTATGAAATCATTACAATACACTTGTAAGTATAAATACAAGGTAAGGCAATTGCTTTAGGGATTTGTGAAGATTAAAATGAGGATCAACAGGACATTGTTCTCTAAAGATATTACGTGTAGATTATGTAAAGGGGCTCAAAACATACTGTGTGCGGTTGGGTATTAGCTATGAGATACTTGAAAGCATATTTATAATAAATTCAAGTCAAGAGTCTACCTCATTTATTAATTTACTGCGAATATACAAGAAATAAGTTATTAGCATAAAGGCTAATGTAGATAACGACATCTAATCCTTTATTTAAACAGCAGAACGAATCGACCTTTTTACCTAAAATTAATTATTGCACCGATTCCCTGAAAATATTTACTAATCTAGACTTTAATAAAAACATGGACCCCTTTCCTGAATATTTAATGAAAACATGTTGCTGAATTCTCGACAACCGTACTACATTACGCCGTTTAGAATTTCTACTGCGCCGCAACACGCAGACGATTTAATATTCAATAGGTGCTTATAAATAAGTTAGTACTCAATTCAAACAGAACTTCCTTATTTTTTTGTGTTTTGTGCATAGCAGCATAATCTTACTGAAAGATGGCAAATAATAACAAAATGTTCAATACATAACTGAATAAAATTATTTCTTTTTATAAAAAGTAGGTTTAGATTATTATATCAAAAAACCGAAGTGACTTAAAAATTAACTAAATATTAGCAAATAAGGGTTAGTTGATATTGACCACATGAATCAATAGCCCACAAAATTAGTAATTTATTAGTGTTTATTAAGTATATCGGCTATAATTAATACACAAAAATAGAATATCACTATTAAAGAAATCATAGTGATTTTTTTAGTTTATAGTTTTAATTTATAATGTACATATTTTTACGTCAATATACCACTTAACTAGGTGACAGATATTTAGGGTTGTTAAATTTCGTCAAAGTTTAAGATCTTGTATGTCATAAACTGATAATTGCAAAAGCAAGGTGGCTTTTATTAATATTATTATTAGAATGCACCATTAGATCTAAAGAAATTGACATAATTAATATAATATATTTAATATATGCATGCCCGGCGCATCCACCAGAATACATATTTAGGAAAATTACAATATAATTGCCATGTGCTTTTTGAACGACCAAACTATTTCAATTATTCATTATACTATGATAAATCGGAGCGTTTTAAAATTATTCTTGCTGTATAAATTTTAATAATGTGAAGTTTATGCGTGATTTATTCTGTATAATTAAAATTTATGACACAGTATTAATTTTATTATTTATTATGACATTCTCATTTTATAAAAAGTGACTTAATAAGTTTTTTTTTCTCATTTTTTATATTGTGTTATTTATATTATTCCAATTATAGCACAGATTATATGTTTAATTTAATTTTTATTATGTGTTTTTTAAATTTATTATGTGTGTGGGTGTTTGTAAAACGTCTAAGCGCCTGGAGCTTAGATAATAAAAACCGATAAATAAATATGCGAACTTTTTCATTACACGACTATTTGAAATGCTGCAAACAAAAAGAAATACATCGGACCTGCCCCACATTAATGCAGCCGACCAGTAGTAAACCAACATGTTGGAAGTTAGTTCTCACGGATCCTTTGCTGAAGTTTTTGCTCAATTACCAACTATATGAACTTTAAAGTTGTCACCGTATTATAAATCTTGTTTAGCGGAGTTATTTAATGGTTTACATATAGGTCGATTGATTTTATACTAAAGTTTTTTTTTAAAGTAGACATGATTAAAAAACGAATCTATTAAATAACACATGGAACTGTATCATTCTGAAACATCCACATTTAATGCTGAAATATTATTCGAGTTCAATGTGCCGGCGTCAGTTTAGCAAACAGACGCCCCACCATAAACAAATTTATGATTGACGTAAAACTTCAAACAATAACGTGAAATACGCAGTGGTGCAGCCACTGGTCATCACGAAATATATAAATAAAACGACGCATTTAATACCATGTCATAAAAAAAATAAATAAAATTTTTAGTATTGAATTTTACCTATAAACTCAAACATGGTTTAATGTATTTAAATTTATTTAAAAAATATAGACGTATACTAATAAATAATATATGTATTTACTATTAATATTTAAATTGAATTGAATGTTTATACAGAGTGCACTCCAAATATAAATATTATTTATACATCATATGCAATTCGCAATTAAAAGAAATTAGGTTGCGTAATTTTAAAGAATATGAAATCCTGCTTAAACACAATTTAATGTAACGTATCAGAATCATAGCTCTAAAAATGTATACCACACAAAAGTTAATTAAAGCTCACCATCCATATTCCCTGCACGTATATCTCAAATCTTCCTCACATATCTGCATACAGTAACAGCATTTTCCTATCTGTGCGGGTATTCGTGAGGATGCAAGTTGGCCCTATTATTAATATTTTAGTTTAGTCTGTATTCACTAGCATTCGCTCGCATCTTAAATTATAAGAAGCAAACAGTTTTAAAGAAAGTTTTCGTGACTTTTCAACATACAAATTGGCGCAGTCGGTAGGATCTAATATCAGTGAAATTAACTTTTATATTAACTCGAAATTATAAACAGATTAATACAAATATATGCAAAATAAGTGTTTAAATTAGGAATATGCAAGTGAGTTTTCTAGATGTTCACTATGAACATCTCGGAAATTGTAAGAGATTAAAAAATTGATTTCTGTAGTTTAATCAAATCAAATCAATTTATTGCACTTTGTGCCAAGGTAATGCATATATAGTTAAAAAATTAATACATATTTGTGAAATAGATGGTATATTTGAAGAGATGTCCATTAATTTATACAATGAATTAATTTGTTGTTTAAGGGACGATATGTTGTCCCGTTGATTGTCAATTATTACATCTTTCTGTTTAATAAATTCCTTCAAGTACTATATTTCAATCTATATGTATTCCTGTGGGTGGATCACCGTATCTCCACTATGAAAAGAATCATCATGTCTCTCGTTCTCCGATTCTTCAAGGTCACTGTCAATCTCACTGACACAACAATTTATGTACTTATCACACAGTTTTACAGCATATTTAATATATTTTACACATCCCGGGTGCACTAACGATCCACATTTTACACAACTTAGGTCGCTAGATGACACTTTTTTACAATTCCGGCAATGTTTTACTTTACTACTTATTACATCATCTAACTTACTCGACGCCATATTTAAATTTTTAATAATTATATAAAATAACTCACTTTAGGCAGGAAAAAATTGTATAACATTTTATATTTGGAAAACTGACTTAAGTTCTTAATAATTGTGATATTAATTAGTTATGGAAATTAAATGAATAAAACACGTATATTATTCTTATACTCTATATACCTTGCATTATACTTACGGTTAAAGAAAATTCTATTCTTTTCAGTTCAATTTTCATTATACTTTTTGATGTCTCCTTATTTTTCTTAAATTATTGAGACTATACAAGACGGTTTCCAAAATTTTAACCAAGCAAATAAAAAAGGAGCACGTGAATATGGCTGTTTCAATTTAATTTTATAATTTGTATTTGCTGATAGTATAAATATTTATATTTAACCGAGTTTGGTGAATTTTTGGACATATCTAATAATTGAAGCTGATATAAACTCACAAATAAAGCAACTTATATTTTCTATATTTTGTTTAATTATTTGCTACGACATTTTTTACCTAAAATATAATAGAATATATCCATAAGGGATCTAAAATATTTAAGATATTAATAATAAATAATAAGGTTTAATTTTAATATAGCAAAAACAGATCACTAATTTTATATGTTGATGTCGCTACATAATTTTGATACAAAATCTAAATTTTTTCAAGTAAATTTTAATAATATTTGATATTTAATGATTTTCGTCTTTATTCTAATTTTAAATTTTGTGTGGCAAATCATATACGTACGTTTTATTTTACAAATAATTAATTACATATTGCTGACTAGGTTTTATTAGATCATAGCCTAAATGGAAATTAATCAAATTCAAAATTGTTTCCACATTCCCTGATTAATTAATAGAATTGCAAGTTTCGACGAAATGAATTCATATTCCGCATTGAGTTACCCAGAACGGCATAATTTATTACCGACGTTGACGTAACTAATTTAAACTCGGTTAGACATTAAATCAATGCCAATCAAAGTTTCGATTTGGATATTCACATTTACTCGAATTGGGCTACGAAATATATATATATATATATATATATATATATATATATATATATAACAAGTATTTCATTCAGAAAATGAATAACACTTTCGTCAATTAATCTATTGAGTAAGATATGTTATCCAACTACTCTTCATTTGTCATTTGTGTAAAGTGTGGCTATTAAATACTCCGCCTCTAATATATGTTTTTTAATCCTCACTTTAAAATTATTTACAGAATCTTTAAGAACATCGGTGACTCTTAAAACTTATAAAACTGATTTATTGCAGATAATATTAAGTTACCTTGCAATTTGTTTAGTATTTCTGCAAGCATTTATAATTGGTTCTGAGTTTGTGATCGCTCTACATCCAGTCTTATTAGTTTTATACGTCCACCTTTTATTATACTTCAATATAATCTCGTGAATACGTGTCTCGAAGGTTGACGACGATTAGGAAATCTTCTTCGATACTTAGCTAAACACGCGTTAGATATATGTATTTATGTTCTTATATAAGCCTCTAGTTTCAAATAAAATATAGGTGGCCCCAAAATGGAAACTTGAGGCATACCTGATAAAGTATTAGCCGAAATATACCTGAATTTACCTCGATTTTTGTCTAATGCTGTACTATTTTAATTTTTAGTGAGAGCATGTCCATGGCCATCCCATTTAAGAATTTGATTCAGTTGCACTCCACGGAAAGAACTAGTTTAATACAAAACAAAATTCACCTTATTTTACAAATACAAAAAAGAAAAAATATATATACCTTTACTACATTTATTACATACATGTTTATCAAACATTACAATTGGTGTAATGCAATGCTATCAGTCTTTACGTTTTTACTTAAGTCGTAATAGAAACAGCACTTGAGAAGAGACGAAAAAAATGGAAACTATTATTTTTTGTGAGGTGATAATCCCCTCAGCATCCTATTTCCTGTAATGAAGGTGAAAGTTAAAACATCTAGAAGACTACACTTCTCAGGTACTCTAAATATTTGCTTGATTTCTGGTTTGGATTTGTATTGTTGTTATTTTAACTTCTACTGTGCCTAAATCCCAACGCATTGTGTTGCTCATGAGTGAAACTCCTAAGATAAATTTAATGTTATATACAACAGAAAAACTTAGTTTAGTTGCTAGGTTAACATTAATCTTGAAGGCTAGTAAATTGTCTTTTCAGCAATAAATATGATTTGTTTTTTCTCTGAGTGTAATGTACATTTCTGAGAAAGTTAAATTTTACAATTAACTTTTGGTCTGAATATGCCTGAAGAAATTATGTTAATTTGTTGGGATACTGATATCTCGGTTGCAGAACTGCAATTTGAATCACCAATTCCAATTTTAGTGGATTACAAACTGATTGGACCTAGCACTCATGCAGTTATAGTTTGAAATTGGGAACCAGCTGATGGAGCAATACCATATTATCCTGGTTCCAGTCGTTAGAATAGAACAAATGTAGTTTAATGAACTGATTAACGAGGTCCTTAGTTGAAAATCCATATTATATCTATAAGTAGTTCATTTTTTATTAAACTCACTACAATTGTTTCACCACACTGTGGCTTCTTCACTTATTATTAATTAGATTTAAATGCAGTTTCTTTACTACCAGCAGCTAGTTCGTCATTTATTCGGGCAGCTGATTATGCTACAATAAGTGAAGGAGTTGATTTTAGTGGTCTCCCCAATATATCTTATACTCTTATGATCAAAGCTGGTTTTTCTGTTATAATTTAACAAGAGGAATACCGACTAGAGAAATATTACTATAGGATAGGGCAACTTCAGCATCGTACAAGACCAGTGCACCCTTAGTGGTTCAGTGATTTCCCCTTCGCTACTAATACCTCTCTAGCGCACCTTGCGACCGCCTTCCAGATTACCTCGCTTAGAAGCATTACATGGCATAAGATGATGTTCCAACTCTCCGTGCCCTCTGTCAACCCAAGTGTTAACGGAACGTAGAAGACGTCCTCGTGGCGAACTGGCAAGGAAGTAGCACTGGAACCAACACGCACTGGAGGCGGCCCAGGGGTCACTGGCGAGGCTCACCATCGATTAACAGTCGCAGGCTTCGATTAAACAGTTTCCCACAAGTGCTACTTGCTTGAGCTTCCATGTCACGTCAACGGATGGGCACCGGCTAGCTGCGAAAAGAAATAAAAGAACAAGAGAAAGTGTGTAATTACAAGACGCATTTGTTACGATGTTCAGCTAAACTGAACGCCGGTAACACAAGGTTCTATTCACCGCATGATTTCTTACATCCACTCATGTTTCTACTTTGAGATCATCACCTCTTCTGCGTCTTGTTTGGCTCGTCCCCTAGTTGTTCTCCTTTGCTTCGCCGAGTAGCGCCTTCCAGGACCACTTCCGCGCATCGGTCGACACTGTTCTGTCCAAACGCCCTCATCCTTTAGTATATAGTAGCTTTGACTCTCCCATTTCCATCAGAAGCCTCTTGGTTCTCTCTCTAGATTCATCAATAGATCAGTTAGGGCTTTCTTTGAGTGTTGCCGCATCCACCACGTGCTTAGAGGTTAAAGTCTACCGTAAGCCCCAGATACCTCAAGCTGGTGCTCACCTCTTCACATTCATGGCAGCTACACTGCCACATACCGGCCCGTTAGATGTTGTCTCAATTTAAATACGCCGATCTCCCTCCTCCTGATTACTAACAACAAATCATCAACGAACTCTACCAGGTCCACCCCCTCTGGGAACTCCAGCCCGTACATTCCATAGCAGTCCACGTTCCAGAAAAAGGGCTCAGTATCAACACCTACAGTACACCCCCTGAGAGTTTTTTGAGAGCGTTTTGTGTCTTAATGTGTTTATTAATACCTTATCAAACTTGCTTTACAAATATAATTTATATCAGATTAAAAAAACATATACAAATAATTTCGGCAGCAAGCTGAAAGGCGAAGTTTCACTCTTAAAGAATGTTCTTCCACTCTACCCTGTAGGTCCTTTCCTTCACTGTTTCATCAATAACAAACTCAGTTTCGAATACTTCAAGCAAAATGATCCTAGTTTCCTCTAATAAATGAGGACATTTAGAAAATATTGTCACTTTGACATTCTCAAAAAAATTGACGATCAATACAGTTTTTATATGCTTGAATCAAATTTTAAATCACTTCCATTAAGATACCTCACCGAGATTTCAGGAATGTACCCACAAACGGGGATTTCTGAGAGTAGTGTGCTCGGACCTTCCAACCAGGCTCGAGAGCATAGTCAAGAAGAACAATCTCCTGAGTAACGAAGAGGAACCTCAAATCATTGATCTGAAGGACCTATGGGAACTCAGGAGTGTGCTAGCATGGGCTACAGGGCCACCAATAGAGGCAACCACTTTCCTTAACAGAATATCGATGCAGAATAACCTGAGCACCGAAAACTTTTTGTTGTAAACGGGGGTTTGGAAAATCTTTTGTAGACGGAGTGACTTTCCAAAACTGGCATACCCACTAAAATCCACCTTCCCAAGTCAACATCACGAGGTGTAGGGTGTCGGTCTGCGTCGTTGATGTGTGTGTGTGTGTGTGTGTGTGTGTGTGTCATGAGTGGGTGGGTGGGTGTGTGAATGAGAGAGAGATGTGCGTGTGTGTGCAGTGAACGGCTCGGGTACGTGGGGTCGCTACACCCAAATGGCTGTGCACGTCAACCACCCCTGCGGGAGAGCACCGATAACTGACTAACCATTACCATCAAGGCTCTGGCGACAAAGACCGTCGCTAAACCTGAAAAGACCGAGAGGAAGCAGTGGAAGGCACTGTGCTTCTCGAAGAACAGTTCCTGAGAATCCCCTGGCAGAAACTCCTATAATTCTTAGAAGACACACGAGTACACAGAAAGCAAAACATCCAGAGCCAGTAGGGACGCTTAGCAGCACAATCTCATGATGAAAAAAGGCACGATACCTCAGTAACATGTACTTTGAACGCATAAACGCCAAATTGAAAAACAACCTGTTTTGGAGTACCTTTACGAAATTAATTACAAAGTTAACTACAGCTGCGATTAAATTCCGAATACTATCGAATTATAGTGATTTTTGCTAGTGACTCATTACCAAAAGTCAAATTAGCTTAAATATGCACTGTTATTGAGACATTACACTTAAAAAATTCAAAAAAATAATCGCACGGAAATGTTTATTACTTGATTCCATTTGTTGGCCGACATAAAGTTTTCATGGCACCTAAACAACACAAATGACGTTTGGTAATTAAAACATTTTGAATAACTCTTTATAAAAAAATATGTGGTTGTCAGATGGCAGCACCTGGATCATCTATTTTCAAAATATATAAATAATAGTTGTCCATTATTGTTCAATTTAAATTTTCACCTGCGCATATGTTAACCCGTTTCATAGGCGTTCCCGCAAAAATTATAAAACAAATGTCACGTTTTTACAGGGCTATTATTATATTATGATAAATAGGTTAGTCACAAAAATAAAACTATTAATAAAATATTAAATTCCAACAATATTATTAATATATATTTACCTTTATGCATATAATAACATCCATTATAATAATACCTATTATCAATAAAATCTATGAATAAAAAACTACTGAAGATGGTTACTTAACATTTCTTATATTTGCAAATAAAATAATCTTTAACCTCCCCGTACCAAGTCAAAGATAATACCTGTCGTTTCTTATTCAGTAATTTACAATTAATCATTACTATCCCTTTGAATGGAATTAAAACACTATTATTCGAACCAGTAGTTGGTGTTGTTGAATAGTTACCCTAAAAATGAAAGTATAAATTATGTATGTTAAAATAATATCAATTTATTTTTCTACTGGAGGAAATGGTATTCCTCATGGTAGTACCAACACCAAAAATATCCTGCTTCATAAGATTATCAAATGATTGTCCGAACGTTAATGGAGCAAAATGTTGATATTCGTTATTAACAAGTTGATAAAAATTTAAAGACACCTACAAAGAAGTACTGTGATAAAACCTTAAAAACATACAAGACATTTACCCAATAATTCAAAAGTTACGTTTACTGTATCGAAGTGACGCGTTCTGTCTAACTTATATAAAATTCGGATGCTTTTTAAAAATGTTTTATCGGAGCTGTCAACATTAATTCGGTTGCTGTATAAATATATGCATATTAATTATATAATTTTAAATATCTATAATACATAAAAAATTACCTTTAGTGTGTAATCGTGAAAAATATAATGCATAAGAATAATTTTAAAATATCAAATAACAACAATGAATGCGATGCAGGCAAACTCTGTCATTAGTTAATATGTTTTTAATAATGGCTTGAATTTAGTTATTAAAATGAACTCTCGGAAATCCTATATACATTAAGTAACATAATTTTGAAATATAGATTTATATTAAATAAAATATTTCTACTGACCTCTAATTAATTTCTGTATGTGTGCATAATATTATATTCGCCCGAATTGATTTATACTATTTTAATTTATTTATAAAAACCCTGAAAATGTCAGAATACAAGAAATTATTTTTATTAAAGAATAAGAATGCGAAAGATTGGCCAATTCATTACAATAGTTATCAGGTACTTATAATCACCTCTAATTACTTCTTTTTCTTTAAAATCATTCAATTTTGGTAATTATCATTTTGAAAACAATAATCTATTAAGTTTTACAAATTATAAATACTCATTATTCAGTATGTAATGTAGATGAATATATTTAGGATTAGATATTTTACATTTTTGCAGCTAGGGATAAAATTGTTTCTTTAGGTTAAGATTTTCCAGTGCAGTCAGACTTTTCAACTGATTAATGAACAGTTACATGATTGTAGGAGCCAATTTTTTTTGTTACGATTTAAATTATATAAGACAGTAACGTTACAAACAATATGTACAGATGAATATAACTACATTGCACAAAATATGCTATCTGGGATGTTTAAAAGTTAAGCATCTTCTTTGCAAATTCTACAGGCAATCAACCATCTCAAATTGCTAGCTATATAAAGATTGGATTCAAATATTGAAACAAATAGGTTTATTTCGATGTATATACTTGTATTATCAAAGAAGTATTATAATACAATAAATTAACACTTAGTTTATAGTGATTTTATTTTATTATTTAAAATAATTCACGTAAACTCAAACCATGATTAGTGAAAGGAGTAGAAGTATGATCTAAAAAATTGAAACATATTCTGATAAACTGCATATAAAAATATGAAACACAAGTAGTGTATTAATATAAACAAATCTAATTAATCAATACATGTCCCATCAAAATTGTAACTCTAAAACTGTAAATATTATTCGAACAAAATTTCCACTAATTAACTGCTCAAAATAATACAGGATATATTAAAATAACAGCAAATAATCCGAACAATAGTGAAACTACAAGTTGTAGAAGAGGAGCAATTCCAAAATTTTCTGTAAGAGTATTGCACGTCGAAGAAACCCATATAAAAGGGAGAAAACAAAGTCTGTAACACAGGAACCCGCGATTAATTGTCATTGAAGCTACTTTCAATCAATAACGCTGGATCACTGTAAAACTCTTGCAAACAAAATCTTCATAATTCAAAAGAAGGCAATCAGAATCACGCTTGAGCTTAAAGACCGCCAATCATGCCGCGGACATTTCAAAAGCATATACCCCAAACCCAATCTTAACCAAACTGAAGACGGAGTACATTACTCCTATACAATTAAATTGTTCACTTAGTTTGTTTTAAACCTTTATCAGTAAGAGTTCAAAATGTTTCACTGAGTGATAAATGAGAAAGTCATTCAAGATATAAATTGTTCAACTTATTACCAAATGAAATCAAACAATTAAAACCTAACATAAACAAATTGAAAATTGCACTACGAAATTACTTTCTCATGCGAGAACTATATCTTATTAAAGCATTCCTTACCTCTGCCTATAGTAATTAAGCAACTCTAGTTTGTAGAATAGTTTTAAGACTACTGATGCCAATTTCATTTTGGAACATATACATTCTGAAAATAAAGATATATTATTTTTAATATAGCGTTCAATTGTATATAATTTATAAATTTTTGGATGTAGATAAGTTATGTTAAATCAGAAAATTTTGATTCCAAAAATCAGTGGTTCGGCCATTTACCTAAAAGTAATGAAAGCCGAGGAGGCAATGTATTAATAGCGCATACAAACACTTACAAACAAGGAAGAATAATGTATCATCTTGTATAATAATAATAATATATTTACATAACTGTGTCAACAAGTTATTAAAATTTTTTACAATAATTATTTGTTGGTAAATTATAATTAATTTTTTAACTCAGTTTATCTTTACAGCATAAAATAATACATTAATAAGATAGCGACATAAATCGTATTTTCCTAAAACCAGTTGAATCTACGCAATTTAAACTGTTTAATATTAAATGAACAGACCTCATATATTACTGACTAAAGTAATACAATCGAAATAATTTTTTTTTCCTTGAATATGAGCAAACGAAAGTGCGTAATTAGTTGCATTTTTGTTAGCGTAAATTTTAAAACGTAAAATAAATTATAAATTCACATGGTGTAACCGTTAAGATTATTTACGCAGGAATGCATTAAATTTTTAAGTAGGTACGCGTTAACTAATTCATTAGACACATTACATAACGTACTACGGCAAAATACTCCGCATAACCTTAATAATATAATAGCATTAGGGAATAACATCACATGAATATTAAACAAATGGCAACAGCAATAATAATCACAATTCGGGATCCGAATAAATTTTTATTACTATAATTTTTAACTAATGTATATATCATATATAAGCATCGTTTTAAATTTATCGTTGTTGGACGTTTATAGTTTTTACCTTTGTGCAGTATTTCGTAAAATTCCTTTATAACATATATCAAATCATAATGTTTAACGGTTATTTTCGAGATATTGATTCGATAAAAATAATAGCATTTACCCTGTTATCCCCCAAAACAATCATAGTGTTAGTTGAATCCGCTATTAATGTTTTGTTTTCCAGCAATTCGGTCGATTAAATAATGGATGGAAACATTGTCCCAATTATAACTGGTTATCAGGTGAGTAAAATATTTGTATTAGTACGTATACAATATGTTTGCACTAATATTTCCAAATAATAGTTTGTTTAAGTAAATTTACGTATTATTGATGATAATAATAAGACAATTTATTGAAATTCGTAATAAAATAACTACAAAAAGCTATTCACCGCAGTCCTTTAAACAATTTACCTATTTATTAACTTTAGTAATAATAATAATAAAACGTTTATTACCCAACGGAATATATAATACAAGGACACAATAAATTTAAAATAATGTTAACATAAATCTAGTATAAGTATATAAATAAAATAATTGTCGATAGCCAATGGAGAAAACAAGAATAGAAGAAGCGTAGTATTTGTCCTATTATACGTTGTAGTACTTCAAATAAAGATGTTTATCTATCTCTAAAATAATTAAAATAACCAAACTTAAAGGATTAAATAAAGAAAACCACTAATAAAAATAAATGAATCAATGATAGTCGTTAATAAATATAACGCTAAAGTAATTATTCTCACTGGGCTTATTTAATATACGGGTACCTTCCGCAGAATATTCAAGTACAAAATGTATCACTATGTTAGGAAGATAGTCTACGACAATATTACTTAACAATGGAGAGAAATTTAGGAGAATAAACTATTTTGTTAATTAATATAAATGAAAACACCGCACTGTAAAAGTTATGTCGAACAGATAGTGCCGAAAAAGGGTGCTTCTCTAAAAGAAAATTGTAATTGGAGGACCTAGCGGGGTATATTTTATCAATTTTACACAAGTATTTCAGGAAAGGTCTTTCAATCTTTTCAATAATTAAATAAATATTAGGAATACTAAGTAATTAAGGCATACTCTAGTTTGCTACGAATTAGAACGTAATAAAAAGTTTCTAGTTAGTCAATATTGGTAATATGTTTTGCGGTACGCATAGCAAAACCCAGCAACTTCAATGCTGAAAACTTAGTAGCATTTATAGCACAGCTAAATATGAGATGGCAATTTCCTTATGAGCGGGATGCAGTCAATATTATATTATAAAGTAAGGGGAAGCATCTTGCGATTGCAAATTATTTTAAATAACAACAGCGTCACTATAACTTAATTCGAGCCTTGGGGCATTGCTGAGTTAGGGAGAAACTTGTGCGAATTAATTATTGTAGAAAATCGAGGTAGTTCTTATATTGAGATATGAAGAAATAATATTTAAAAACGTTCCTATAATACCAAAGGAACTAAGACGGCTAAATTAGTTACTGTAGAGGTACCCAATAGAAAAGCATGCCAATTAGTGCTTGTCTATTTATGACCGTACATACATAACGATATATAAGTCCTTCAACACTGGCAAAATTGCACAAAATTGGCATGGGATGATAATTAGTCAATAGGACATATGACTACAAACTTCCAACGGTGTAGAAATATACCCGTCCGAATTGATACATTAATTATGATAGCTCAGAGTTAGGCTCACAAAAAATCTTGTCCTTGTCCTTGTCCTGAAGCAAACAAAAAATTGCAGTCTTCGAGATTTTTGTCGATTAATACTAGCAATAACGTAAGATTCAGTGATAGTAGATGCACATAGGATTTCGCGATTTAACAATAATTCACTAAAAGAGTTGAGAATTTGGGTTAAGAAAATTGTAAAAAGTATCAGCAAATGCATGTACAATTTCATTAGGTACGAAATATTTGCTATCACCATTTTAGATTTCACCAGAAATTTGGCTGGTACTGTACTTCCAGGGATCCTTGATATTGTTCTTTAGTTCTCGCTCAATATTCTCTATATAAGCGGGGTAAGTCCAGAAATTTGGATCTTTTTAACACCCACAATCTTTAAATTTATGTGCGGTAGTACTGAGTTATTTTTAATTACAGTGATAATATATTTTTAACAGGCAATAAGACCTCTGGTCGATAGCCTTTTGACAAATTAATACATTAACATCTCATGTATTATTATTATTTATTATTTTAATGTAAATGTGTATATACAGTTTTAACTTGATATTTCTCTTCAACTCACTGTTAAAACCGATAAAATCGATTTGAGTTTTGGCAGTTGAATTTAGGAACAAACTTATCCAGAATAAATATCTTAATATAAAATTAACTTTGTCAGCATCTACACTTGATTCAGGGAATCAGTTAGTCATAGTAAACATTGTTTAAGATAGTCGGCATTCCTAAAATGATATCGTTTGCTACATGTATATGAGGGAAAGTTCAGGTTTAATATTATAATTAACTTGAAGCAAAATCGACCAAGCAGGAAGTCTATCATGTAAATTAAATTCATATTTAAAATTGCATAATATTAAGTTAATTAAACAATTATTGCTGCTTCTAATATCACTAAATTGACGTAAGTTAAGAATATTTATAAAGTTAGTAACACAGGAGACTTTGCAGTTGTTATTATCTGAGAGATCAGCAAAAAAGTAATATTAAAATCACCAACAACAAGAACAGGTTTTTCTAGAATAACTATTTCAAACGCTTCTGGGTACATTTCCAAAATATTATCAGGTCTATCAGGAAGAACATAAATAACGAGTGTATAAAACAAACATGCGTTTAAATTATATTTAGATATAACTAAATTAATAAGTGGTACCATTTTTTTTTTACATGAGACACGTCAATATGTTCCATAAACCATAATAACTTCACCTCAAGTCGCTGTGCCGGTAGATAAAAAGTTACGAACCCATCACACCACATTATATTTAGAGTCAAATGGATCGCTGATAATCACTCAGCCACGTTTCTGTTAAGTACAGAATGTTAAATGTAGAATTGCAGATGTTTGTCTAATATGTTTGAGTTTTGGATCACACGTATGTTTTGATAATAAGTATAACTGTTTTTCCTGAACAGGTTTAGTTTTCTGAGATTACTAATAATAGTTGGAATACCTCTTACCTGTTTGATTTAATGTTAGATTCTCTAGCATTATTTTGTCGTAATTATAAAGGTTGCGACATAGGTGACGGACGTTTTACTAATGAACGGTACTCCATTATTTTAGGGTTTAAAATATTTTTATTGGTAGAAATAAGTAGGTCAAAATATACAGTTTGAGTTACCAATACGAAAAATAATATTATTAAGATGGTGTCCATTTTTACGCTGATAAATGTGGAGACGCTCTCTGAAGTTAGCTCCCACATTCTCGAATAGTTTACGATCGATCTGAGCTATGGTTTGCTCTATCGCTTGTCGCAGATAGGTCAGTGTACGAGGTTTGGTTTCATACACATAAGACTTTAGTTACTCTTACAAGAAAAAAATTAAAGGTCTGGAGAGCCAATTAAAATCGCCAAATCTGGAGATAATGCGATTCGGGAACATTTGTCTAACAGTAGCCATCGATACTCGGGCAATATGGGTCGTAGCTCAATTCTATTGAAACCAATCATTTCACAGATTGATTCGTCGTCCTCTCACCTCAGTACTTAAGAAATGGTTCACCATATTCACGTAACAATCAGCTATCATGTTTCCGTATTTTTCGAAAAAGTAGGGCCTTATGACAAAAAACTTTCTGATGCCGAACCACATCGTAACTTCGGAACTGTGTAGTGGTAATTCATGTAAAGTTTATAAATTTCCAGACGCCTAATAGAAGTTTTGACGAAACACAACATGTACATGAGCCTCGAAGGACATTATCAAAATCGCATCAGGCGATCGTTCAATGCTTCAGCAAAAGCTGTAAGTTGTGGATTGTGACAATTTTTATAGGTCTAAAAACTTAAATCTTGTTAAAGAATTCGCCGTACTGAAGTGCTGCTGAATGCCGACAAACACAAATTTGTTCACAGGATAAAGTAGTTAATTGGTGCAGTTCTTTGGATTTAATATCATTGGAGATGAGCTGTAAAACGCCACCGTGTATATATTTTTGTCGTGAAAATGTGATGATACAACAAAATTTAAGAATTGTAAATCTAACAATTTATGACCATTTAACCAATGCTCAGTAACACCTAGCACATTAAATCCAATATGATTTTAATAGAGAAACGATTCAAGTTCAATAATCTTATTGCGCAGAGACCGAATATTTAGGAATAAAATATTTAAGCTTTCTGTTTTATTCTTGGGTTTTGCAATAAGTACTGTTTTGTTTGAAATTAATCCATCTAAAAATATATCGCTCAATTGTAATTCTTTTCAATTACTGGGATTGATTAATTCTTCATGATACGTGAATTCGGCGCCAATTTTAAACGCGACATATGAAGATTTAGTTTGTACATTTTTGC
The DNA here is from genome assembly GCA_963969525.1 of Ontholestes murinus. Classification (NCBI taxonomy): domain Eukaryota; kingdom Metazoa; phylum Arthropoda; class Insecta; order Coleoptera; family Staphylinidae; genus Ontholestes; species Ontholestes murinus. The sequence goes on along the minus strand of OZ018393.1, from coordinate 48,838,541 downwards.
AAGAAAAATTGATATTATTTATAATCGAATTAATATGATCGTTCATCTGTTATTCCGTGATTTGGTTCTTGTCTCGTTAATTAAACAATCAAGTCATATTGGTTTCTGCTGGCACTACAGATTTCATATTGCCGGTGCCTACGACAAGCGGTTTTCATACAGACTTGCGCTTCTTATAAGAGATAATTTTAAATTCATGGCTAACCATGTCCTTATGGTGTCTAGGGTATGTCAGATTTTTATTGGAATTATTTTCCGTGGAAAGATGCCTCTTGTTGTTTATCGCTCGGTTGTTGCTTTCTTTCATTCGGTATACCAGCTTAGAGCGGAATTTTTGATTTTCGTTTTTTTTTAATCCGCTTATCAGACACGTTTGTATGTTTTTTATTGTAACAGACCTCAGCCGCACTTGTTGATAATGCACGCATTTTTTTATTTGCAAACAGAGGTTTGGATTTATTGACTTCCCACTTGGAGATATCTTTCCTCAAAAACTATTTAAATTTACCTTTTCCAGATTTAGAATTTTTTCCTGAAGCAAACTTACGTTGCTCTGGAGAATAGAATTTTTATCCTTGATTTTCGTTAAAAGTTGTATTAGAAAACCGTTCCGAATTTTAAATGTCTCATTTTCGATTACTAACCTCACTTTCTGGTGAATTTGCATAACAAATTACTCTGGTAGTGTCGATTATCTTCAGAGACTTTTTCTTAGCACAGCTTCAACGAAAACAGTTTCCACAGATAATATATACTAGCACGTCACACGTTTACGATTACAGTGTTGCATCGAAATCGACGCAACACATTAAAAAAGTGAATTAGTGTGGCGTACTTGTAACGCTCGCCATATTTACTTAACGTAACATAGCCTGACTTGCATGTTACACGTTCTCTAGATTTCGAATTGATTCCGGTGGCTTATTTTTGATTAAACTATTTCCACCAGAAAGGGGTTTAACCCATGGCAAATGATGTTTCGTCTCAGTATGTCTCCGTGATGAGAAACGTAAAACCTTCGACAAAAGAGACATTGAACTTCCTCACAAAACTGTCATATACAAAAACACTATGATCAACGGTCCACCGTGGTATGACTGAAACTAACAATAACTATTTACAAACTGCAAAGCCAGAGGAAGGTGTCAATGCCCTCGGCTCCCCTCAACCCCTCCTAACGGTGAAGTATTAACTATTACTACTACTTATCCCAAAAACGCCCGTTTTCCATGACTCATCCTAAAACCAAGGTACTTTGATTAAAACTACCATTAATCAAATCCGCCCCTCCACTTTCCACGACCTCATCGTCATTTAAAAGTTAGCCATATGAATCTTTACCAAATTAAGTCACCCAATTAACCTGTTCCACAATCCCTTCAACAAGCTCCTTTATGGAACCACCCACGTTACCCTTACATTCATCGTATACGTAGTCTAAGTATAAAATTTGCCAAATATCACTTTAATATAAAAATTTAAAAATAGTCAATGTTTGAAAAACTTAATAGACAAACTTTATTATTACTGATCTTAATATAACAATTAAGTGCAAAACATACCAAAACCGGAACATCCAATTACAAGGCACAATGGTATAAAATACAGTACTAATATAAAATTAAGATTAAGTATACAAATATAAGTTAAGAAAAAATAACTTAACTTAATAAGCAAAACAATACAGGTGTAAAATTTAGAGTCAAACGCGCGTGATCGTTGGTTTTAGCAATATATTGAGATATGGCGGCAAGATTCGTTAATGTATGTTATGACCCGGCATGAACCAATGTTGGGAAGCAATTAAAAAAAAATTAATTGCTTTTGCTAATTTAATTTAATGAAATCAGTTTATATTCAATTTTTGTTCATAATTTTTCATGTTATAGTCACATTTAAACAATCTAAAATACACTTTATTCATTAGTTTGTTCAACAGAAATAATTTCATTAAAATTAGTGTTGCTTTGATAGTTGTACTATTAGTATCACGCAAATTAATTTTGTTTTATTCAATGTCTGTCGAGGTTTTAGCCAGAGAAGTAGTTGTTTCAAAATTAATTTGTTTTGTAGTCTTAGTAAGACTCATTGTTGTATATTCACGAAATGTTTTCGTATTTTTAAATTATTATTTAATTTTCTACAACGAACTAAAGGATTTTAATATATTCTATGAAGCACAGTTTCGAGTACTTTGGCAAAATTAGATAGAATTGAGATAGGACGCTAGTTGTGAATATCTATAGAGTACCCATTCTTGAAAACAGGATAGAGAATAGAGATTTTCCAGCAGGTAGGAAATTAGCTTGTAGCAATTAGGCAGTTAACGATTGAATATAGTGGCTTAGCTAGAGCGTATCTGCAGTGTCGGATTAGAAAGCTTGAAATTCTGTCATCTTTCGGCGTGTAGTTATTGGGGAGCTGAGCCATTATTGATATAAGTTGTGCCTCATCAACACATGCAAGTGAGAAAGGTGGATATATAGCCGGGTCAGTATGAAACCAAGGCATGACGGTATCACTGTAGTTGCTGAGAAAGGCTTCCGCAAAGCCATTGACTATAATCATTAGTTTAGATAATTCACGGGAATCGTTATGTAGTTTTCCTGGTATTCGAGTTGTTCTACGCTTACTTGAAAAAAAATCCAAATATGAAAAAGGTTTAATTAAGTAACGAATTCTTTAAAACTCTGATACGTGGGCGGGATCACGTGATTTTAACCATTTTTGTCTAAGAAGATATTGTTCTTATATTAGCCTTGATGTCAGCGGTAAATCATGGCGGGAATTTTGACTTAGTAGAACGGCTTTTAGGCACGTGTTTATCCAACACGGCATAGAGTACATCGTAAACATAGTAACCATCACATCAACATTATTAATGGTCTCAAGAATACTCCAAACAAATTGAGTAACTGCGTTAGATTTTAGACTACAAGAAAAGGTAATTTCGAGGGCAGGGTGAAAGATATCGTCACTCACAAGCGGAAAGTGAGAGCAAGAAACAGCGTCACCAGCATCGTAGTTATAAAGAACAAGGTCTAGTATATTATTAAGACTATTTCCAAAGTCCCTAAAACAGAAGACTTTACTGTTCATCGGTGCATTGCCATCAAAGGCTGACGGCAAGTTAAAGTCCCCAATAAGAAGAAATCCACGGTCAAGTAGGGTTCCAATGAGGTTGTAAAATGTCGATTCTTGTACATTATTTTTAAATTGGCATTGCCATCGCTTAAGCGCCTATTAAGTTAATAGTTCACGTGTTTATAGTAAGCTATTTATCTGGGAGTAGGATCCAACGAGGCCGATATCCCAGAAAATCCAAGAGTTATTCCACATATTATTAAAGTTTCTTATAACTTTGCGTGCAGCATCAGGACAGCTGAGACGTGAGTTGCATTTAGAAATATCAAACTTTCCCAGACGTTGGGGTTTCACTGGCACCTCATTTATATACACTTTCGTTAGTACGTTACTAACGAGCTGCACATCAAGATCTAATTGTTTATTTGACGAACTACTCTTATATATTGTTTTCTTTATCTTTGTACATACTTTTTTGGTTAATAATAAAGACATTATAATAATAATAATAATAATAACTGCCCTGTTCGGGAACTCCGTACAGTAGTATATTTAGCGATCGCTTGGTGCGCTCTGTAATTTCTGCGATGGTTTCTTCGGTAAATTGTGCTGTCAGTGTCAGTTAATAGTTTGTAGTCGTTGGGCGTAAGATCTGTGATGTATAGCTGAATAACAAGTTTCTAGTCAAACGATGCTTAGTGCATTCGTTTGATTGGCTGTGTAGAGCCAGGTATTGTCGTGAAGCAAAAGAATTCCTTTAATCAGGCATTCCTGACATACGTTTAGTTTTGGATTGCTCAATACAGTTTTCTTAATGTCTTACATTCATTTTCAGAATTTATTGTTTAATCACGAGGCAAAAAGTCGACAAGCTTCATGTCGCAAAACACGGTATACATGATTTTTCTGTCTGAAATTGTCTGTTTGAATTTCACATTCTTTGGTGATTTTAATTGCTGTTTTGATTCCGGGGTAACGTAGGTCACACACGTTTCATACCTTTTGAAAATTTGATTTAAAGAATCATTACCCTCGGTAGTATAACGCTCAAGAAATGTCAAAGCGCTGCATAAATGTTTGGTTTTGTTTTCCTCCATCAACATTTTGGTACCCATCTAGAACAAAGTTTTCAATCATGTAAGCATTCTGTCACAATTTCATACAGAAAACTTCTTGATACTTGAGAAAATTTCTCAGATAACAAAGAGATTGTAAAGCGCCTGTTCTGCTTTACTTTTTTGTCAACTTTTTGCATCAAACCTTCAGTGATGGCAGAAGCTTGCCAAATACGTTTCTTGTCATGAAAATTGTTGCTATCTTTAAAAGCTCTAACAGACTTTCTAAATTTCATCACTCATAATATTTTTTTCCACAAACTTAAAAGATTTGACGATGAATTTCATCTGCTTGCACGCCTTTGACATGAAAAAAAAAACGGATAACAGCGTGTACGTGACAGTTGTTGGGATTCTCAACCGGCGGGGTCATTTTAAATCTGCACAAAACAGTACAAACATGGTCGATTGTAGGTATAGTGGCACCTATGGCTTGTCAACAGATGATGAATCAAAATGCATATGCACGGACGGCCTAACGCAGCGCTGCAGCAGTGGAATTTCGAAACGGTACTTACTTTCAAAAATACCTCCTATATAAATTAAAACGTAATTATTTGTATTATTATAATAATTAACACGGTTCTGCTGGGCGCTTACGATTGTAGCCGAACTAGGGTTTGCAAGGGTGCAGCAGCGTTAGTCCAGGTCAGCAATTGGATTGGTTTGGAGTGACGAGGGTGATCCTTTAAAGTAACAAGATCATTTACATACACATAAATAACACGACAGAAGAACCACGTGGTTGATAGACAAACACTAGTACTACTATACAAATTATTAACGAAGGTATAGTTTTAGCCTCATGTTTAATGAAAATTTTAATAATAAAAAACTTAATGTTTAAGAGTCTCTTGTATTTTGTAGTAAACACGTTTAGTATGAGCTGTAATAATGTATTAGATGCAGAAAACACATTATGTTTACAACTAGTGAAGTAAATTAATTACAAACCGCGAATGCCGCGTAAATGAAACTTGTGTCGTAAACTAAAACGCTCTAGAGATGCATCTTAATTTTAAACTCAATTTATTCACAGTCGATTGTGTTTAGAAACTTCCCGTAGTGCATCGCCAACAACTGTTCAATACAGCATTGTAAATCTTCGGAATGTAGGTAATCAATTCTTGTCTGTGCGCTTGAGCGTGCCAGGAGTTTTTTAAAAGTTCACGACATATCTATTACTCCCGGCCTTGTCTATTGTTCATCGTAAAATTCACACAATGTATGTGCGATAAAATACAATCATCATTTCCAGTCTCTATTTTACGAATAAAGTTATTTTATGATGGAAGATTAAGACCTTAGTATCTTGAATTATAATAAAATTATACATCATGTTTTCATATACTTAAATTATCATACAAGCTTTGACAATAAAGTTACCTTACGGTCTTTTGAAATAGCCACCTCTGTTAAAGGTGACGCGGAGGTGACGTTCTCGTGATCGACTTTGGAAAGGAAGTAGCACTGCCAGTACTTACTGGAACCAACACGCGGTGGAGGCGGTACAGGGGTCCCTGGCTAGGTGCATCATCGATTAACAGCCGCAGGCTTTGATTAAAGAGTTTCAGTAAAAGAAACAATGAAAAAATGTAAATTATACATGAGGGCCAGCAGAATACATATATTACACAAAAAAGACAAGTTATGCACAAGAGCATTTAAAAGGGAAAAAGGCTAGACTCGGTAGAACCAACCGCGCTGTCCGTCGCTGCTGAAGGCAGACGACTGGTGAAGAGTGTCGGTCTGAACCTGGCTTTATACCGTGATCTTCGGCCATTAGTTCCATCACGAAGAATATTATCAAATATCTTTGCTTTCAGCACAAGTTTGAATCGTGGGGTTTAGGAAGAAGTCTGTAGGATTGAGATCTGGCGAATATGGATGTTTAACTGTTTGACGATATTAATAATAATAATAATAATAATAATAATAATAATAATAATAATAATAATAATAATAATAATAATGATTTATTTCTCAACAGAAAATACAATCCAATAACAGAGAAATATTAGAATATATACATATAATTGATATAAAGTAAAAAAATAATAATAAACAATACGTAATAATGAAAACCTAAAATAAACATAGAGCGAAATAAAGAACCGAAGCTTTACATTGGAAAATATTAAAGTTACATTAAATAGACATGCAAGATAGAATATATAATGCTGAAAATAATGTAGAAATTAATATGAAAGTAGTTCATTTCGTATTTGACCCAGAGTACAATTAAATATATCGATATTAAGATCGTTCATTATTCTCAGCATACGAAAAAAAGAGGAATGGTACAATGTATTGGTATTAGAAACCGGCAGTGAAAACGTGCTAATAAAACGAGCGGAAAGTCTAGGAATGAAAAAGGGCAAACGGCTAACTAAATTTGCGTCGTCAATCAAGTTTGTAGTCAACTTATATATAAATGCAGCTGCTAGATATGCTCTACGGTTTTCTAGTGAGTTTATTTTAAATTCATCTAATAGTTTACAATATTCATAATTTTGATATGGATATCTTTTGTGTACACAAAAGAAAATTAATTTCAAAAACTTACGCTGAATATTTTCTAAGTCTAAAATGTGTGCACCACAGTGCGGGGACCAAATCAAGCAGCAGTATTCGAGTTTAGACCGAACAAGTGCGAAGAACAATGTTTTTATGGTATCAATATTGTTAAAGTCGCGCGAGTTTCGTACAATAAAACCCAATGTTTTGAAAGAAGCACTACATATTTCAGATATATGATTACGAAAAGAGAGCGTTTTATCAAACATAACTCCTAGATCTTTAAAATTATCGCAATATAGCAAATTTTTGGAATCTATCTTATACTCAAAATTGATTGTGGATAGTTTCTTGGTAAATGAAAGAACTAGGCATTTTTTCATATTTAAGTCTAACTCGTTTGTCAGACACCAGTGATGAATTGAGTTAAGATCATCTGATAGATTTTGACAATCATTAAGATCAGTTATTTCTCGGTAAACTTTCACATCATCCGCATAGAGCAAAATATGATTTTTTACAGTATCAGCAAGATCATTAATAAAACAAATAAATATAAGAGGTCCTAAGTTTGAGCCTTGTGGTATTCCGCTTGTAGGCATAAATTCGAAAGATTTGACACCATTAAATTCGACATACTGTGACCTATCATCTAAATAGGATTTAAGAAGTTGACATAGCGCTGTAGAAAACCCAAACTTCGAAAGCTTTTGAATAGCAATATTATGGTTAATACTGTCAAATGCCTTTTGAAAATCTACATAAATTACATCAACCTGCCCACGACGGTCCAAGACCTCAGCAGTAAATTGTGTGAAATTAAGTAAATTTGTTGCTGTAGATCGTTGAGGCATGAAACCGTGTTGATTCTGGTTGATATATTTTGATATATGACAAGAGATTAATTTGGACAATATTGCTTCAAAAACTTTCGCAAAATTATTTAGAACTGAGATTGGATATTGGCTGTGTATAGCGAGTATTGTCGTGAACAAAAGCATTGTAGTAAACAATAAACAAAAAATAGCTTCTTCCATATTTATTTCTAGTGTTAGCGATTAATGTAAATGTAGAGGCAAATGGATGAAAATATCGAAGAACGAATCTTAGATGAATAATAACGCTGGTAAGTTACACCAAAAAATTGTTAAAAGATTAAAGATTTAAAAAGTATGTATATATTGATTGATGGTGGATGTATTTTAGAATAATGAACCTGTAAGTTTTTTTATAATTTATATTATTATTATTTTTGGTAGAAATAAAGCCCTCCGCAAAGAAAAATAGTCCGATCAACATTCAGACGGTTGGCACTTTACGAATTCTTAACACTTTAAAATTTCCTCTTGAATCTAAATGAAACGACGAACTCATTAGCATACCTTCGACAGCTTAATTGAATGAATCGATTACATCCATCCGTTCGAGGGCCCTCACGAAAAAAGGGGATCGGAGGGACGAAACTTCGTCGAGTATTTCAATTGGCGTGGCGAAAATATTTGCCACTGGCGCACTCGAAAATGTTTTGAAACGTCATTAAATTTTGTTTTGATAATTTAAATTGGCATTAATAAAAGTAAATAAATTATTTTAAGAAATTAGAATATTGAAAAACGTAGCATTTGCACATCTCCAACTAAAATTATTCTCTAGAAAATATAAGGGCAAAAGTTAATAGATACAATTCACATTTATATTTTATTTTCCGCTATAGAACGTAATAAGCAACTAAAGATGTAATTAAAGTCTATTCATGATAACACAACAATATGCTCATTAAGAAATTCATAACAATTAAGACACTCGAGACGAATCATCTATATATGCGTCTTTCAAGATAAACTAAATTCAACAAATGTTTTTCGCCCACAAAGCACATAGAAGCAATTTGAGTTGTTATTGAATTATAAAAATAATAAATACAATTTTATTGAGTTTAATTGACATTTAATTTATTAAGTTTTAATTGATACTCGTTGAGATACACTCTTGATGGAACGAGGTAAGTTCGATGAGGTAAAACACTTGTTAAGTTTCAAATATATTATGGAAGTGTTGTACCTCATCGAACTTATCAAGTTTTGTTTATTAACAATAATTGAGATATGTTCACCTCTTGCATAAACATGTATAAGTTACCTTTTTCGGTAGATTATTTAAATAATAGGTTTAACAAGAGGCTGTTCTGCTGATCCCATGTACGAGTTTACACCCCATTGCATATTTATGCGGGTGTATTCCCATTCACTTGAATAATTTTATGTGTTGGCACGATTTCAAGAACATAAACTGGCTCTAAACCTGTCGGAATGTGAACTCTTCGGGAATATTTATTCTCTTGCCACGTAATTGAAGTTTCTTGCCGCATTTACATCTGGATTAAAATTATGGCGTGTAATGCGTTAACTTTATATGCATTAGATTGAGTTCAATTAAATTCTCATTCGTTAAGAGTTACTTTAGCTTTAATGGAATAGATAACGCATTTAAATTATATTTATTCGCTAATTTGGATCATTTATATTAATAAATAATTAAACAATTAATTAATATAATTTAATTATTAAATGTGATTTTAATTATATTGAACCTTTAACGCGTTTTGAATAGTTTTTAGCAAATCTATAAGCTAGTCGTACTAAGACATTATTGTAACTTTGTGTACAGAGAATTTTCTTAGAAACAATTCTAAAGGAATTGTATACACTTTAATATAATATGTCTTTAAAAAGAACGCATTTTTATATTTTGGCCATTCAAATCAGAACAGTGTCAATATATTAAATAAGCAGGACTTAGTGAATCATTGGTCTGTGTCTTAGCGAATGTACATAATAAGCAATAGTACAGAAAAATGTATAAACGCGTTGTCGCTGATATACATATAGTTTGAAATTCGATGAACAAATTTTTAGAATGAACTACTACAGTATTTTTTTAATATAAAACCGCGTCCAATAGGTGGTGATTAATTAGGGGATAGCATTTGACACACTTTTACAGAACTGAGAAAACCCGTATAATATAGCGAATAACTGAAAACGTCGTTATACAATTTGCCTTAATAGAGAAGATGAATATTTTTAATATGTACATAGCAGAAAAGTTCATAATAGTGAAAATATAAGCCAAGCTCTGGAAAAAAATATAAAAGAGAACACTACAGGTCTTATTTCCTGAATTTGCCTATCAAAATTATGTTGATTTTATACATCTACAATATCTATTTTACACATTTTAATGAATATAACGGGTGTCCAACAATTATTGCAGTCCCGGGTGGCGTTGGAATAAAAAACGTAGGTCGATTCTTACATGTTGCAAATAAATGAACTGACATTTTTAATGCACATTTAAGTTATGTTTGACAATTAAAATGTCAGTTCATTTATTTGGCACATGAAAGAATTGACCTACGTTTTTGATTCCAACGCCACCCGGGACTGCAATAATTGTTGGACACCCGTTACATTAGATATAATAGAAATATTTCTATAGTTTTAGTATATTTGTGTAGATAAGATCTAATCATTGAACGCCTTATCTATTTAATGTGTTATTATCCCCCAACTAGTGGAATGTATTTTAAATTTGCGATGGTTTCAACTAATACCATGCCTAAGATAATTAGCAATCTAAAATCAAGCAAAAGCGTTAATACCTAGTTGCTACGATGTGATATTTCAAAGGCAATTCTCAATGCGACTCTTTTGTCATTAACAAAATTAACAAATAACTGCATTCGAAAACATATCTTTCTGATCCAGATAACTAACGACCGATATCTACCTTACCAGTATTTGCTAAATTCTAGAGAAAATTCTACAGCTACAGTTAATTAAATATTTCGAACGCTTTAATATTTTTTGTAAGGAGCAATATGGTTTTCGAAGTGGTCTTTCAACTATTAATGTTGTACATGATTTTATAGAGCAAACCTTAAATAGCTTTGAAGAAAGAAGCATCTGTAAGTCGTCGTTTTTGGATCTTTCAAAGGCGTTCGATTGTGTTTCCTATACAATTCTTCTGAGGAAACTGTAATTCTATAATGTACATCCAGATACATGCCGCCTGTTTTTGTATAGCCAGAAAATCTTTTACAGACATTGAGGGAGTCCCTGGAACAGGTATACCCACTAAAAACCACCTCCCCAAGTCGCCCTGACACCCCGCGGAACCGCCGTCAGGCATTACTTTACGGGGGTAGGCTGGCAGTCAGCATCCTTTACAGTCTGTATGTGCTTGTGTGTGTGTGTCTGTGTGTGTGTCTGTGTCTATGTATTTCTATGTCTGTCTGTGTGTATGTGTGTGTGAGGAGTACGGCTCGGGTACGTAGGGTCGCTACTCCCAAATGGCTGTGCATGTCAGCCACCCCTGCGGGAAGATACATGCCGCCTAATAGTATCTTATCTATCCGGCCGATCACAATGTGTTTTATCAAATGGTCAAGTCTCTAAAAGTCTTCCTACTGTATACGGTGTACCACAAGGTTTAATATTTGGTCCATTACTGTTTCTTATTTATATAAATAATCTGCCGAGTACATTAAAAGATTCAAACTTGACACTATATCCTGATGACACTACTCTGAAAAGTAGATCGAAGACTCTAACTGATTAATAGTAGAAAAAAATATATCCTTCCTTCACACTTTTTATTTTACACTATATGTACATTTCGAATACCACGTCTTCATTTTCAACAGTTAATTGACATAAAAAAATAAATACAATAGTCAAAAAAGTTGGGCAACCTAATTATTAGGTTTAAATTAACTAAATAAAAATAATTGTAGAGAAAGTGTGATTTTTTAATATTTGGCCACAAATTTTTAGCAGAAAACACTAAATTATTAAAACATTTAACGTAATAGAAAAAATATGCTGGAAGCAATTGAGATGAAGAAACATAAAAATTATTTCTTGAATTTTGTATTTTGATCTTAATCCTCTAGAGAACTACTTGAATTTATTATAATTTTAAATTTTCCAAATAAATTCTAATTTATCGTGGAATGTACATGGAAGTGCCCTATGGGAAAAATTAAGTTTAAGTATATTCGCAATTCGCAATCTTAGGTCACAAGTATTCAAGGATGTTTTAAGAGCTGTATATTTTGCGCTATTTCAATCTCACATGCTATATGGGTTAATTATCAGGGGCATTTAGCGACTAGGCACATAATCTTTGAGGGTTATGTGCGGGTATGCTTATAATGATGAATGTCGCCAGGCTTTCATAGACGAACAGATCTTAACCTTGCCATGCCGCTATATCTATGAGTGCCTAATATATGTTAAAAAACGTCCCAATTCATATCAAAAGTATTCGAGTATAAATACTCACTACACTAGATAACGTGGAAATATCTATCCAAATTCTATCCGCTTAACAAAATTCTTTGCCCTGCTTACGCGTTTAATGAGCTAATGGTGATGGTGCCCGCGCCAGAAGATCTTTAGAGGTTATAAGTCTTTTGACCATGTCTGCCACCGCTACCCATTTGTTATAGCCCGACAGCTATATATAGTCGACAGTAATCGCTGTCTCCAGATTAGATTAGATTAGATGGGTCTTACAGATCCTTCATTTCATTGATCTAACCACATTGACGTGTTACAAAGAGCTATTATATCATTCGGGTTATATCGGCCCCAGACGTCGATCCCTCGGGCTGTAGAGACTACTCTCAGATGGGTTTTGCTCGGGCTGTATGGAGACCCTCTGGTTCCTTGCACTCTTCTACCCGGTGACCATTGATAACGAAAGATTTACTGGCTTCGCTTTCATTAGCCGTCATGTCTTTGCTACCATCAACTGCGTCTACCATTGATAATCACGACGCCTTCGCCGAAGCTTTCACGAAACTTTGTCCACAGTCAACCTGGAATAACACCTGCTGAATGGCAATGTTAAGACATGTACGTAGCCACGACCACCCTTGATCAAACCGGGCGATGCAGCGTAGTCCGGCCATTTGTTGAACAACACCTTGGCCATTCTCATACTGTTGCCGTTCGTCAATTTCATCGTCTCGAAGCACGCTTGCTACGTCAACCGGAGATCCAGGATTACCCGGACAGTCGTCACATGGAATGTGTAAAGCCGCCGGGCTCTTAATCAGTTCTTCCTCACTACATTTCTTATCACCCAATACATCGTCCAGATGATCCTCCGACCAAGATTCACGTAGTCTTTAATGCTATATACCATACCTCTTCTGGTAAATCCCTTAATGACGGTTCTAAAAACCTTTCTTCGCTTATCCCGATTTTGCCTAACTTAATTCGTTATCACCGCTAACATCTGTCAGATTTATCGCCAGATTATGATCAGGGAAGACCATATAGATCTTCAGCGTATTCTGTGGCGCTTTCACTGGAGGAATACGTCACTGCTTATCTCCTCAAAACTGTCGTTTACAGCGTATCGGCAGCTCCGTATCTCGCCATTCGCACCCTCCAAAAGCTGGCAACCGATGAACGCCCTCAATTTTCGTTAGCCGCGACAGTGCCCGAATCGGATATACGTTAATGACATCCTAACCCGCTGTGATACCGAAGCCGAAGCAATCATCTTACGTGAAGATTTTTAATACTTCTCAAGGTGGGTGGATTTGAACTATGTAAATGGCTGGCTTACTCACCCACAATTTTGGAGCGCAACTTGGACAAAAATCGCTATCTTAAATCTGCGCCAGATGCACTTCAGCTTGATAGGGATTCCGTAGTGAAGATTCTTGGCCTTAAGTGGGATCCCACTAAGGACACGTTCACCTACGCAGTTCGAGCATCTTCTGATCCTTGCACGAAACAGTCCATGCTTTCACAGACTGTCCAGTGGTATTTTGTGCTAAGGTCTTCATCCAGCAATGGCTGTTGATGCTAGATTAGGATGAAGTGCCACTGAAAGAGGTAGCTCGAATTTGGCATCACTCCAAGTCGTCAGAACTTGTAATACTAGAAGTCATACCCGTGGCCATTGGCCGATGGGCGTTGAAGAGGAACGAGCGCTTCTCTACCCTATCTTGCCATAACCACCCCAAACGCATAAATGCATAAATACAGTAACCACTCGGCTATGTATAAACACCTGGTAATGAAAAAAATGTCCAATCCAACGCCCGCTAAATGCCCTACCTATAGATCATCCGCACCTCCCTGTAAACCGTTTCGCTTGATGACAACTGGTTCAGCACACCCGAAACGATTTCTGGAAGCGTTGGCAAACGGAGTACCATCACACTCTCCAACTGCGGCCGATAACTACTTCGACCGCAGTTGGAGAGTGTAATTACTACCAAAAAATGAGAAGTATAGAACAAACACTGTAGAGAGAATCAAATATGATATTATTAATTTGAAAAATATCCACAATTTAATGGCTACAAGAATCAATAACATTATAGAACGACATTTTTACAGTTAATTACTTTTCGATGTCAACAAAGTGGGGCAGCAACACGTAGCATTAGTATTTTTAATATTAAATTTGATAGGACCAACTATGGGTATAGTACACCAATTTCACGTGTATTGAGAACTGCAAATTACTTCTTATCTAATAAAAATTTTAATTTATTTTCTGGAAGCCTTTTTGATTTCAAGTCGATTCTTCTCCGCCTATCTATAAAATAATGTTATTTATTTACTTTTGTTTATTACTATTTATGTTTTATTAATGTTTAGTGTTAAGTAGTTTAGATGAGTTTGTTATTTTATTTTTGTATATTTATTTCTCTCAATGTTGATTTAGGGTAAATCCTGTCAATAAAGTTATTAGATTTTACATTAGATAATATCGTAATATTAAACTTTGATTTACCATAAAAAATATATGAGAATGATTCGTTTAGATTAGCTATAAAATAGACGTGATGGAGTGATACAAGAAACGTACAGCTAGTGCAACAACAGATAATAGAGGCAGTACAGTGTTGGCAGACAATTTGAACGTATTACAATTGAATAATAAAATGTATTAAAATCATTTAGTTTGTTGTAGAAAATTAAATAATAAATTTAAAAATACGAAAATACGTGAATCTACAACAGTGAGTCTTACTAATTTGTTTTTGTAGTCTTGGTAAGACTCACTCTTGTAGATTCACGAAATCTTTTCGTATTTTTAAATTTATTATTACAACTGATGTTTTGAAACGCTTTCTTACCAAAGAAATAAATATATTGTCATACCAATTAACTATTTCGTTATGCGGTCGACAGATTTCCATTAGCAACAAAGAAGCATGTAAAATTAATGGGGTCCTATTTAAGCAGTAGATGCATTAATGCTTCCGCAGCTATATTTTTTATGAAACATATATATCACAGAGGTGAATTTGTAAATTAATTATGAGACCCAACAACTGTTTATTTTGCTAATCGACCCCAGTGAATGCATTGTTTTAATGTTATATTACAATAATTTGACATAAGGGTGAAAACTGGAATCTAATGCCTTCCAATAAATATTCAGGATCCTTCAACCAAAAAACAAGATCACCAGCTTTACCTACAAAATCCGATTAGATGATGAACGAAGGAGTAGATCGATCAATCCCTTAAAGCTTAAAGACTAGCTCAGATACATTCATCTGTCTTAGCCTGCCTACTGATCAGAAGTAAAATATGAAACAGCCGGAGAGACTCAAGTGACCATCGTTAACGACATTCTGACAATTCGAAGTGTAGCTGCCTTTTTTGTTTTATTTTGTTTTTTAAGGAGGAATGCTTTATGAACGCCAAAGGTGTGTGGAACTGGGTTTATATTCATAGCACATATCCACTAAATCTCTACTCACTTTTGTTAGAGAACCTGGGAAGGTCCTAGAAAGTTTGACACCAGTTATGCTAATAAGTTGCGGTATACAATAATGATCCAGTCAAGAACGCTGTAAAGAAAATTGTACCAAACACCTCAATCACGGTCTTGCACCTAATTATTTTGTTAGGTTTCTTCAAAACTAGCAGGAATAATTAACGATCTATCCAAAATAAATGGGTTCAGTGACCATGGCTGTTTCTATAGTTTCAATTTTATTTATTTTTATTTATATTTATTTATTTTTCAATCAGTTTAAATTTTTTATATAGTTTCCGCTTGATTTTAACCGTTTATTAATGTCTTTTTTACAAATTTCAATTAATTTATAGAGTAAAATTTGAAACTTTTGTTTTTTTTGTGTATTATAAGATAAAGTTGTTTCTTTCTGTAATTTTTATTCTCTCGTAGCCACATTTAGCTAATAGTTACTATCTTTAGGTTCTTTATATTTCTTGTTAACTAAAGATTTTAGTAACTTGAAGAAATTACTCGACAAATTCATTCTTTAACTATATTATCTGCCGGAAATTTTATCTGAATAAAAGCATTCAATTTGCTTGATAGTCAATACACAATAATCATTGTTGGCTAGAAGAAGGATAAAATATAAATGTAATACAAGAATTTATATTTGCTAAAATTTAAAATAGATTTTTTATAATAAGATTTAATATATTAATAAAAGCAGTGTTTATTTATCTACACGTGATGTAGCCGCTAGGTGAATAATCCAATTTAACTGAATTTCACATTGAATGCAAAAAAATATACATGGAAAGGAATTTAAACGCATATGCACTACGCTAAATCTGTAATACGCTCAACGTGATAAATTTAATTGAATTGAAAATAGTACGTTTCACCATATAATCAAATTAATTCAGTAAATCCCGCCTTGACCATTTATCGACCGTGTATTGTTAGATACAATTAAAATTATACCTTGATAGGCATTAGAGGATAGTGCAAATATGCATTATTCGAGATTATATTATCTAATAAATGTATCAGGATTAATTTAGCACAAAATAGCATGAAATCGCTAAACTGATCATTTTGCCTAATTAACTGCGTTATTATGTTGATATAACACATCCGTTATGTATATTAAAACATAAATCATGTTTTATATCGCCATATAATAAATATATTGAAAAGATTGATAGAAATGGTGGCACCAAAAAAATATCACTTAAAAGGGCCTATGGTATTATGGCATAGCTTCACTAACGAGTTGTGATGTAGCGAAACACGTGTCTGGAGATTGCCATTAAGTGATAACTTCTGTAAAACGTTACGTTTGATCTTAATATGATTTAAGTCATATGATAACAGATATTAGTTATGTAATTAAATGCCTAGCGATGCTTTAGTACGAGTACTTATTTTAACTACTAGCTGTTAGTTTTTGCATATTTGTTGTAATATAACGGCGCAGTAAAAACAAAATAGTCTTTCTGATTAACATTTTAATTCCATATATGTATAATACGTAAAAACATTTATACATATTTTAATATTTTTTTCTTTTCCTGTGAGAAGCATTAAAAAGTGTTGTGATCGTGAAAATTAAAAATAAATTTCAACCAAAATAAACAGAAATGTGTTCTATTAGTAACATATAATCTTTTAATTATTCATCAATAATTATTACAAGCTTGATATTTAAGGTGCATTAAAAATCAACCATTTAATAGCATCCAGGATTAAAACTCATACAATCTTGGTTTTACGAGTATCATAAAATACGACATACAAGCGATGTGGTCAATTCAGTATTAATAAAATTTTTATTGTCACCTTTAATTACTCGGATTACACAACAATTCCACCAGCAATCATGATTGCGCTCGAGTTATATTGAGTATTCGATATTCTCCATTTATGGTCAATACATTTCCTGTTTAAATGACGGTTATAAATTACTACATTAATTCTATAACGATTCTGCGTCTAGAAATACAATTTCGCAGGGTCGCGACGGCTGTAAAACACCCACTTTTTTTAATTCACGCGTGTGAAGTTTAAATTTCCAGAGGGACCATCTCGTTGACGATGTAATTTCCCCTGAAACGATTACGACTGGTAAACGTGATGAGTAAAAAGTTTATTGTGTATGTTTCGCTATATGAAGTGCAAGAAGTTGGTTTACGTGCAAGGGGTATGCAATTTGTTTTGAATATGAAATGCATGATATTGTTCGAGGACAATAAAAAAAAATAGTAGTTTTAATGGCTACGCTCTGAAATTGATGTAGAGTTTTAAATAAAATTACATTTTTATGTAATAAGAAGCTTTGATTTTTCTTTTTCGTATTTCCTAAAAACAAAAGTGTTTATGATAGAAAATTATTTAATGAATTAATTAATAATTGAGAAAATAAATTCTTAATATAGTTTACGTTATAATCTGATATTATTACATATTAAAATTGGTTTAAATATAATATTGTCTAGGATATTCGATTATAAAAAACTCCTTCTATTGGTTGTACCTCAGATATACAAACAAACAAACTAGTAGTCAGAAGAGTAAACCGATATTAGTGTTGAATGATTTTGGTTTTGATTTATTTCGGTTTATTAGATATGCTTGCATTGATGATTTTAATGTTGTAATTTTCTGTAAGAAAATTGAGGTAAATTTTCTTATGTATATAGAGAACCGGTCTACAACTAATTCTTTAGAAATGTTATGCAAAATATTGACAAAGTACTTGGGGTAGGTTCTTCTGTTCCAATTGAAGGGATTAGTACAGATATGTGTTTAGTGCAGTCCTAAACTTAAACCATTTAAAATTTATCCAATCGATTTTCGAATTTATATTAGAATAAAATATAATAGACTTTCCCAAAACATATGTAGGACAAAACGGAAGGTCATTTAAAACTAGTCAAAATTTAATTTGTATTTAAATATTAATAATTAAATAGTAATTTGTATATTTTGGTAGGTCAATCAAAAGTGTATTAATATAAATTTGTATTCTATATGTACAATTAATCAAATAATGACCTTTCACATAAAGTTTAAATGCGTGTAATAAAAAATAAAACAAAGCACAATGTAAAACATGGATTAAATGAGGACAGCTGATTAATGCCCAAAAAAGGTCAGATAATAAAGTAGAAACATAAATTACGTCAATGGGGCAAAAAGGGCGAAAGGAAAATACTCTGCATACCACCCTCCGAAGGGCCAAAGCGAGCTGATAAACCAGGAAAAGAAGCGCGCGAGTTTTAGCGAGGAAAAAAATACACTAATAAATTAATCTATGCGCGAAAAGTACAAACTGCGAAATATATTTGGAAATAGGTAATGAAAATTAACACTGATAGGGCACATAACAAATGACTCGCTATCAAATAATTATAGCTATCGCAACAACAAAGCAAGAAATATAAATACATTAATGCATTATAAAATTATTTAAAAGATAATTAAAACCGAATATTGAATTTATGTAATAAATAAGAGAAACCAACGAGTAATGTGTTTTATTTCTAGTCAGATATATCTCTTAAAAATTTAAAACTCAAAAATTATATAAATGCAAGAATAGAATAAATATAATGCATAAACAAAATTTTAACAGTTTTAAAAATAACTATTATAATTTAATAACTTTTAAATTTATTCTGAAGTGGTAAAAGTTTTAAATATGCTAATAATAATTATAAGAATAAAAATAATACTGCAGAGTAATAATAAGAATATAAAAAACAAATACTTTAATATATTTTATTTTTACAAGACAAAATAAATAATAAATATTTATGAAACTCTACAAATAGGGTACTTAAAGTATTAAAAAAATGTGTTGATAAAAATCAACAAATAGGAAAGGCTAATTGTACACGGATGTGGACTTTAGAAGGATTAATAGTGTTCAATTTTAATTACTATGATTTAAGAATGTCTAATGTTCTTTTAATTTAATCAAATTAAATCTACCCGCTATTTAACGTTAATTAAATCTTATTCTAATGTATTCAGTGAATAATTTGCCTTTGGAATGATCCTATACTAATATGAAAAATAACTATATAGTAAGTAAGTTATGAAAATTATAATCACATTATTCCTATTAATAATAGAGCCGTAAGAAATTAATATGTTTACTTATTAATGGCTTAAAAACTAGATTTTGTGACAAAAGGTAAAGTCAGATTATTTCTTCCAACAATAATTTTCTGAAAACTCAATATAATTAAATTAAAAGATATTTTAATTTGTCGTTTTCTTCTATAAATAAAACTTTGTGAATTTATGATATAATAAATTTAAAAATACGAAAACATTTCGTGAATCTACAACAATGAGTCTTACTAAGACTACAAAACAAATTAATTTGAAACAACTACTTCTCTAGCTAATACTTCGACAGACATTGAATAATACAAATTAATTTGCGTGTTACAAATAGTACAACTATCAAAGCAACACTACTTTGAACGTATTTCTTTCTGTAAAATGAAAAAACATGATTTAATGTACGTTAAATAATTTGTGAGTGACTATATTATGATAAATTTGGAACAAAAAACTAATTTAAGTTGATGTAAATAAAATAAATTAGTAAAAGCAATTTACATCAACTTAAATTAGTTTTTTATTCCAAATTTATCATAATATAGTCACTCACAAATTATTTAACGTACATTAAATCATTTTTTTTTTCATTTTACAGAAAGAAATACGTTCAAACTAGTGTTGCTTTGATAGTTGTACTATTTGTAACACGCAAATTAATTTGTATTATTCAATGTCTGTCGAAGTATTAGCTAGAGAAGTAGTTGTTTCAAATTAATTTGTTTTGTAGTCTTAGTAAGACTCATTGTTGTAGATTCACGAAATGTTTTCGTATTTTTAAATTTATTATTTAATTTTCTACAACGAACTAAAGGATTTTAATACATTTTATTATTCAATTATGCTCTTAGTGGGTATTTTCCTTAATCCCGAACGTAATTATTTCCGTAGAATTCAGTAATCCATCTCAGGTATAAATTCAGACCCTCAGTCGGTTATAGTTCATTATTGTGTCAGTTGCCGTACATATCTGAGTAAGTTATTTATATTTCATTATATTTTTATTTTAGTAAACGTTTTTATTTATATTTGAAATCAATTTTATAATAAAGCTGTACCGAAGAGATCGAGAGATCGAAACACGTGTCTGCAGATGGTTATAAATTGAGTATTGAATTATTTAATTGCTTTTACTAATTTATTTTATTTACATCAACTTAAATTAGTTTTTTGTTCCAAATTTATCATAATATAGTCACTCACAAATTATTTAACGTACATTAAATATTTTTTTTTTCATTTTACAGAAAGAAATACGTTCAAACTAGTGTTGCTTTGATAGTTGTACTATTTGTAACACGCAAATTAATTTGTATTATTCAATGTCTGTCGAAGTATTAGCTAGAGAAGTAGTTGTTTCAAATTAATTTGTTTTGTAGTCTTAGTAAGACTCATTGTTGTAGATTCACGAAATGTTTTCGTATTTTTAAATCTATTATTTAATTTTTTACAACGAACTAAAGGATTTTAATACATTTTATTAATTTATGATATTATAAACATTAGGTGCTTTGGATAATATGCTATCCCATTAGCCTACCCTAAATTTTAATCAGAAATGTAGAGAACATTTTACTAGGGCAAAGACAGATTGAAAGATTCATAACTAGAGAGCGGATAAAAAAGCTTAAAAAATGTGAAAAGAAGCACTTAAAAAGGCACCAAATTTAGAGAAAAAAAGCATTTAAAAAAGCATAAAAACAGGAAAAAAGCATATAAACACGAAAAAAAGCACTAAAGAAAACTATATTTTCTTAATATGTTACACGTTTATCAACATATTTTACATAGAAATTCTGCTTAAAACTAAAATAAACATTCTTTCTTTATGCAATATATAATATTATGTAAGTATTTAAAAATTAAATTGTAATTTTGTATACATTTCAAAATAACTAAAATCTATTAATGAAAACAGTAGATCATTAAATGTTGTTCTAGGGGTTTAATTGTAAAAATTATTTCTAAATCAACTCTTTATTTTAAATTATAGCTGGATACATTTGAAAATTACCATTCAAAATCAAGTTTAATTTATTTAATATTAAAAATCCTTCATTTTCACCGAATAGTTTTTTCGATATTATTTTGATTTATTGGTCAATGCGTCCAAGTATTTTCTAAATTGAATCTGCTTTTATAAATATTTGATTGTGTTGCTAACATAATTTAAATGCGATTTTATGTAACTAAATTGTTTGAAGGAAGCTCTTGTTTCTTAAGAACTGTTCGACATTCTTTAACTGATTTGCTTGTCATTTCGGGAAAGTTGTATATAACCTTGTTAAATTCTTCAAAATTGTTCGCATAGTACATAGTAGCATATAGCCAAGTTCCTCATTTTGTTAGCACTGGTTTATGGGCCAGTGAGATATCAGGTAATGGCTTATTGAATAATTGCACTCACAGAAGAATATAAGAACTATTTTTCCATATTTAATTAAATCTACAAATGGAAATTTCATTCTTATGGTTTCAGAAATTCGTTTCTATCCATGTGCTAAACTTGTACAATGCACAAAATGCATTATTAGTAAAATTTTGTAACTTGGTATTGTCTACGGCAAAAATAAGCTTGTCAGTCCATCATTTATGAATTTTGCTATAATGTTATTATCAGTTTTCTTCAATTCTTTTGTATATATCAAAATACTATTGGTCGGATGTCTTCGTGTTAAACTCCTATTATTAAATTAAACAAGGGTCTGTGGTTTCATCCACCACATATAATTATTGTTAATAATATCTTTAATTTTTTGTATGGTTTCATAGTACGCAAGAGCTATATATTTTTTTCTTAGGAATGCGCATTTTACAATATGTTTCCAAGAAAGATTTAAATGCATTATTTTGTAATTTTCTTAAAGGGATATTCGAATGTAAAAGTATTATGCAAAAATGTGAATTTAATTTAAATTGTCCATCGTTTGTTGAAGATGATGCTAAAGATTGTGAAATTGTGCTGTTTTTAGTTCAGCTTCGAACTTTTTCAAACGTTCTTAATGTAGTGTTGTTATAACATGTTTTACATACAAGTCTTGACTAGTTAGGATGCAATTGGGAACTAAAATAAAACTTACTATTTTTAAACATGCCTTACAAAATAATGTATTATTTTCACTTGTTAATTCTGGATAGTCTCTAATTAAATCTTGTATTGTGGTTTTCACCTTTTGCATTATGGGTTAAATATACATGTGAATTATATAATATAATTTATCTGTGATTCCCCAGGTTAATACGATTCACGCATATAGTAATTTTTGATAAATAAGCAAAGTTTTTGGAATGTCAATTCAATAGTTTATGAATGCGAGTTTGAATATGAAAATTAACGAAAACGGTAAATATGCGCCAGTCGTCCCATCGGTACTTTTGCCGAGAGAAGGAAATTGATACGGTTGCAGAACACCTGATTATTAGCTATCACTTAAATTTGTTTACATTTAATACTTACTGGGTCCCTGTTTGGGCCTAGTTTAACGACGTTTACATCCGGAATATCATAGGTGTGATTCCTATGAAGCGTTCGTCTGTATTATCTGAATAATGATATCTACTTTTATTATATCTACTTTTTTATAAACGAATCCATTGTAAATTGGTAATTTATACTAATATTTATTAATAATAAAATTTATTATGATTATTGTATCATATTATGAAGATTTTAAACAATTATGTTGTCAAAAGTCACGAAAAAAATATGTAATACAAATATAATCTATAAATGATGGGATACAGATTTCTACGAAAATTCTCTATATTAGCACATTAATTTAATATCAACGTAAAATTTTTATTAAATGTTTAATAAAATGCTCTAAATAAGCATCAGAATCTAAAAAAAGCATGAAAATAAGCACAAAAAGTCAAAATAAGCACAAAAAGTCAAAATAAGCAAAAAAGCAAAAAAAGTAAGCACATTCTTCAAGATTCGTATAGATATTTAGAAATTTTTTCGATACTATTAATATTGTGGATAAGCATAATGCTAGAAATCCGCTCTCTATTCATAACATTATTTCCAACAATTTTAGAATTTTAATATAAGCATTAAAATAAGATAAACTTTCCTTCGAAAAATCAAAAATGTGAATCGTTTTCTGAGCCTGAGGTCGACAAGAACTAACTGCCTTGATATAAAGGAATTAGATTTTAGTTTCAAATTTCACACCATCTAAATGGCACACGTGAAGTGAGAAGTATCTACATAAAATTTCGTGAAAATAATATAGAATTATGTTACTTCTTATATAATTTTAGCCAGTATTAGTTAATTCCTTAATGAATACATACTTCGCAGTGGCTTTTCTTTAACTCTAAAACAACTGCTTAGTGATGTTCTTGTTAGATATCCAAATTTCATTGTAACACAAAAAAACTAGTTTTATTTTAATTATTGTTCCTTGTCATACGGGCCGATTTCGATTTATTTGGATCTCATCAACGTAACGTAGTCGGAGACAGAAATGCGGAGTTTTATTTAGAAATATTTAACTCCTCGAGTAAACTGTCGTTCTAAAATAAAATTAATTTAAATTGTTAAGAATAAAGAAAACACTTACTTTTTTTATACCACTTTAAGTTTTATTTTCAGTGACTAGTTTCGACTACACGGTAATCATTATCAAACTAAGTACTTAAATTACGAATAACAACTGTTTATATACCTATTACAATGCTTCGAACAGTGGGGTGTACATTAGGTCAACCTGGTCGTTAATGAGGGAAATTCCGGGATTAATTTTCGCTTTCTAGATTTCAAGGTAAGATGGATTTACTGGAAGCCCTTGAAATCTACAAAGCGAAAATTAATCCCGGAATTTCCCTCATTTGTACTTGTTCACGTTACAGTGCCCAGTAACTAGTCCTGTGATTTGTCTTAGTTTAAATCTGCTCAGTCTAGACAACTTCAGCATGCTGTCAGGTACCGAACCATCTAGGGAGAGTAGTCACGTATGCCTCATTCCATTTTGGTTTTGCCATGCCTTTTTGTACTCCTCTGCTATCTTGCGTCGGATTATTTCCTTTCCGGGTTCAGGTTCTATGAATTCACCTGCTGCTCCTTGTTTAGCCAGTAAGTCTGCCCCCAAGTGTCCAATAATTTTTTGGCCCTTGGGTATCCATACTAGCTGTGTTTTTCTTGTTATCGTCAGTGCGTCCAGTCTGTTTATGCAAGTCATAACCAGCCTGGACTGCACTATCAGCGAAGCTAGCGCTTTTGTGGCTGCCTGGCTATCTGTCATAATGATAATTGGTCCTTTGTTAAGTCCCAAATCTATTACGTGATGAGCACACCAGTCAATGGCGGCTATTTCGGCCTGGAAGATAGACGAATGCTTTCCCAGAGCAATCGTGAATTGTTTGCTTCGGTTGCAGCCTCCATATATACCAGCCCCGGTTCCTTTAGTATTTTTGGCCCCGTCTGTGTACCAGATGGTTCCTTTACTCGTTCCCGGGTATGTTTCATTTGTCCATTCACTCCGCTGTGGTATGATCGTTTTAAATCTGCGGGATGAATGTACGATTTTAGTGAAATCGGACCTGATTTTTAGTGTCGGCCTTTCTCATGATAAATTTTCTCAACAGTTAAGTATATTCATGACGTTTGATCTATTAACTTTTAAATAAGAATATTATATCTCTTAAAAGAAATATAGTATACAGTTTTCGGTCTGAATATAAATCATCTAGCAGCATTTCTGTTAATCCTATTATGTTCTCTGTAGTTTCAAATCATTTGATTTATTTCAGCCTGGCCAAATTGTTTGTCTCTGTTAGTCTTTGGCATATTTATATTGATCGAAAAGTAAATGTTTTTTTATAATCACAGTCTCCCTAATATATTATTCATAAATCATATTCAAAAGCTTCAGAAAGAAGGAATAGGCTTTATGGTTCTTTCTGTTGTGTAAACTCAAAGTCCAAGTTTTGTATTTAAAATTAACTTTGATTTAAGATATATTGTGTATTTCAAACATTAAAAGTCAATAAGGTATGTATTAATACTTGATTTGATTTATTTGATTTTCGCCTGAAGGCCATTCATCAAGAATGATTATCAAAAGGGTGCAAATAGCCTTAAGCCGAAATTAGTCGAATAAATTATTGGTTTCTGAAGTTTTACGATCATACCTCAAGGACCATATTCTAATGACTTATTTCCTAAATCAGCACACATACATATCATGACGCTCAACCAAATCAGCACTCATATTACTCATATTGAGGAGACCTTGGTAAATGAAGGCATTTGGCCTATTTATCGACAAAGAAGGAGCTATAGACAAAGCTTCACTCAACAGCATAGGATAAGCTCTTTCAATGCTCGGCACTCCCGTCGCACTTAGTGAATGGATAAAATAGATACTAAGCAAAAGAAAAGCCCTATATAAAAAATATCAATAGGAAAAGAATGTCTTAAAAACATGGTTGACTACTATTTTCTCTCCTGTAGATATTGTGATAAAAAAATTTCTGAAGAAACTAAATTAATCTGCCTTCCCAGTCAAAGCATATGCAGATGAAATACCAATTCTGCTTAAAGGCCGCTATGAAGGTGTACTGAGTAAGCTAATGTAGAGTGCCCTCAATATAGTGGAGAAATACTGTACAGACAAGACCTTTTTCTGGATTTACACATACAGGAGATAGTACTAAATACAGCTCTAAGACTAAAAGACAACGGCATGCGGTGTCCAATGGCAAACTAGGCATGAACCAATCCTTGGAAGAGCGAATTAGAGAGGCGCTCTTCTAGACAAGTATTAGAACCGTATAAACTTTGACCTACCTTTTCGAAAGATACTTTACAAACCTCTAAGGCTCCTGAAGCTAATAAATACATATTCACGGATGGAGCAAAAAAATAACGACAGAGAAACGGTGCAGTCATATGTTGTGAACTGAAAAATACCATTGAATTAATACTCTACAATCATCCAGGCGGAACTCACAGGGATACTTATAAGTGCCAAAAAATAACTGAACTGTGGATATAAAAAAAAATATCTGCATCGACACAGACAGTAAAACCAGTCATGCTATCTTAACAGGAAAAAGTCTCAAAGTGAGCAAACATAAGCCAGTAATGGGTAAAATATTCCCTAAAATGGCTAAAATATACTGTTGGTAAGGATGTCATCATCTAGTAATGTGGCTCTGAGTGAAAGAACACTAGTAACTTCGTCCTGGTATAAATTGTTAATTGGTTGTAAAGTAATATTAATTATTAGAATATTTTCTTCAAGTACATATGTTAAGTAAAATCAATAAATCAATAATCGGCCTATTCTAGGTTAAGGCACACTCAAACACGAGAGAGAACGATAGGGTGGATGCTCTACCAAAAGAGGCAGGATGTGCCCTAAACCAAAAGCAATATTTCAAATATACTGCAAGAAATGTCTCATGTAGCATTCAAAGCAAGGTGAAAGAACATCTCCACTTCTGTCCATTCTAGAAACGCAATACAAACTCCGAATGCTAAAGTTGCCCATTATTATGTTAATCTATCCAAATCGAACATAAAATCATCATCATTAAAGATTTTTCAAACTTGTGTTTATGTTTTACTAAAAAAATATACACGCATCAAAAAATAATCTGCAGGATTCTTAAATATATTAGCTTAAAAATAATACGTTACACTATTTTTTGTAAAGTAACAGCTCTTTTTAATTCAATACCACTTCCCCAAAATATTAAATCATATACGATGCATTAAATTTTCACTAAAGTCATGGTGAAATATTTTTATGTTAATTAGAAGGTTAATGAAACACAACCTTTTAATTAAACCATATCTTAAAATCGAGTGAATATTTACGTAATAGAAAAGTTTTGCCATTTGTAAATTTGTTGATTTTATTAAAACTCGCAGCCTATAAATAGCCTTACTAATTTTATTGCATACTGAGATAATACGTGCAGAGAAAAATAGTTTTCATCTAAGATATTTCCCAAAAAATGTATACTATCAGCAAACTAATAGGTGTTATTATTTGTACTGATTATGTCAGGTGCTTTTTGTACCTGACTTATTTTAAAAAGTACACTTCATTTTGTCATTATTTAAGATTAAACCATTCTCTACAAACCAAGTTTCTTCGGATCCGATTGTTCTATTTCCGGATTGTTTAACCTCTTGATACATACTACCATTTAGAAGCACTGTAGTATCATCCGCGCAATTTATCAAGTTACTTTTCGATGTTATGTTGTTTGGTATGTTTTTTATATATATATAGTGAAGAGTAACGTGCCCAGAATGCTATCCTGCGGATAGCCGAATGCCTCTTCTAACATTAAGATTTCCTGATTTAACAACGGAGTTTTCTGCATTTATCAAATACGTACAGTATACCCTGTCAGTTAGATAAGATCTTATTAGATTATGTGCGGTACCTCTAATTGCTATAGTCAAATGCTCTTGACTGTATTAGGATTTGCTGAAAATACCAACTGCAGAGGGTATAGAAAGAGCAGTCGACGGAGCATGTCCTGGACTATTGTCTCTAGGAACATTAAAGAAGATTCTGATCAACTTTATCGAAGGGTAGAGTGGTCGGAGAGCTATTTCTCCCATCACTGGAAGTATGTAATCACGGGCCTGCATTTTGTGAGTTCTTCGCCCTCTCTTTTTATCTGTATCCGTACTCCTGAGCAGAAAAAACTATCCCAGTCAGCTTTTTCTTTAATTTGCTTGTATTTATTTATATATATCCACCTAACCTATGCAACTTGTTACATACAAATATTATAAGATAATTCTGTGCTATTGATGTGGTTCTGGGCGGAATAAATAAATCCGACGGTACTTTATGGAAAATTTGCTAAAGCTGTATTACATCAGATAATAATAAAGTTTCCAGTTGGGTAGGATAGGAAAACTACGTATCCTTGATAGCAGATCTGTGTATTTTACATGCATTTTGGTGAAGAAGAACACTTGTTATGTTCTATATTATTAATAGTGCCGATGAACACCAAAATTACATTTCTGGTGCTATCAAGAAAGTAGCTTAACAAGTATCAACTTTATAAAATCCATTGAGTTTATGACATGTTACGTTCTACACTGAATTGAAAAATTTGCTTTGTTTTAACTACAAATAATTATTATTATGTTGGATGAATATGAATTTAAGTGGAAGATTATTGGAAACCATTGTTGATGTGGCATTTTCTTATTTTATGAGTCATCTTATATTACAAGTTATTAAAAGGAAATGTAATTTATTATAGTATATGTATTTCTTCTATTCTCTAGTCTATTGCCTAGCTTTGCTAATTTTTTAGGTTTGGTATGAAAATAAAATGTAGTATTTATTAGAGAATGCAGTAATTTGCTGTTTTCATACTATAAATGAGTAGGTTTCTTTCATTACTTTTGTAAAGAGGCCCTTTAACTATCGCTTTGTCATAGGAAACAATTCTTTAAACTTCCATTAAAGAGTGAAGCTCAGAGTGCAGATTATAGTTTCTAGTAGTTTTAAAAACGCTTCTTTACTAATGAAAGTAGTCTCTCTTCAAGGATTTTTCTTCCATTTTTTTCCAAGTAGATTTGAAATATTTCGTTGTACCTTATTTGTTTATTTAGCTTAGAATCTAGCACACTTTCTGCCGAGTCCATCTAAAGGAACTAATAATGTTGGTACTCTGACAATACGTATTAGATATATCCTTAGAGGCACTGATAAAAGCGAGTTAGTCAATACCGCCAACGTACATGAAATCCAGAGGTAATTATAAAGTATAAATAAAAATGTTGATTCGAAAGTTTTAAACTGCGCCTGGCATAAAAATATTTGTTTTCATTATTTTATTCTACATATCATTAAAGCTATAATCAGGTGGACTGACACTCCTTCCACCATAATCTAGTGAAGATTTTGATGTTTCATGAGGGTGACTTTATGTAATGTATTTGTCTATTCATGTGGCGGAATAAAATAAATGTCGATGCAAAATAGAATAATAGGATAGAAAATTAGGTAAAACAGGTTTTACGATGATGTTGATCTCCAAAATTAACACGTTAACGACGGCGGGTACCACCGGTGGTACACGAATTTTTACGCTTTTGGTACGCCACTGATTATTTCTATGGTAACAATAAATCATTTTATCGCGCATCTAGGACTGAAACGTAAACACAATTATTATTATATATTATTTAGTTTGATGTTTTCGCGGGTATGGTATGTTGTAGCTGGTTTTAGGGTTATACTGCGCGTGGTTGGTAAATTATATTCACAAAGTTTCGATGGTCTCTCTGCCATCTTTTTCTTGTGTGTTAAAGGTATTATTGAATACTGAACACACAAGAGTAAACACTTGAAAAGGTTGGCAGAGAGGCCATCGAAAGGTTGTGAATATAATTTACAAACCACACGGAGTATAACTCAAACAATTATTATTACATGACAGAAAAGATTTGAGAGAATAATACCAAAGAATCCACTAACAGAAATATTTGGGAATATACTTATATATTAAACATTTTGAAAAAAACTGGTGTAAATTCTAGTTTTTGTTAAATGTGAGAAAAATATGAG
The DNA here is from genome assembly GCA_963969525.1 of Ontholestes murinus. Lineage (NCBI taxonomy): Eukaryota > Metazoa > Arthropoda > Insecta > Coleoptera > Staphylinidae > Ontholestes > Ontholestes murinus. Next base: position 48,808,345 of record OZ018393.1, on the reverse strand, counting down.
ATTAATTTCAAATAATTCCTCTTTAGAATTCAATAGTCTTTTCTGATGTTCTATGTTGTTCTCTAATGTCCTCTTCTCTTCTCTGCTGCTTTCTGCTGTTCCGTGCTGATAAAACAAAGAAACGCGCTATGGCCTCTAGTTTTTCTGTTCTCCGCATTTTTTTTGACGTTATCTGTTTTTCTAATTTCCACTCTCTTCTCTGATGTTCTTTGCTCTTCTCCTCTGTTTTCTGATGTTATATTTATTTATTTATTTTCACCCAACAACTAAAAGGCCAATTATAGTGTAAAATTAGAATTAAAACTTAAATGAATAACTTAAATACTATTTTCTTCTGTTCTTTTCTGCTTTCTTCTGATCACTTCTCATCTGTTATCAATGTTCTCTTATATCATTTGCTGTTCTGTGTTGTTCTGTGCTATTTTCTACTATTTTCTCCTGTTCACTGATCTTCTTTGATGTTATCTGCTATTTTCTGCTGCTCTCTCCTGTTTTCTGTTTTCCTCTTCTCATTTCTGATGTTTTCTTTTATTGTCTGATATTCTGTTTTCTCGTGTTGTCTGCTGTTCTGTGTTGTTCTGTGCTATTCTCTGTAATTTTCTGCCATCCCACGCTGTTCTATCCGTTGCTCTGACGTTCCCTGTTATTTACTTCTGTTCTCTTCTCTAATGTTTTCTGCGTATGTCTTCTGTTCTGTGTAGCTCACTGCTTTTTTCTGATGCTCTCTTTTCTTCTCTGATGTTTTCTCTAGCATCTGATGTTTTCTAGTGTTCTGTGCTGGCAAAACAAAACAACCGCGCTAATATAACCTGTAGTCTACCTGTTATCTGCTGTTTTGTGTTGGTAAAACAAAAGAATCGCGCTATGGCCTGTAGTTTTTTTTTCTGTTCTCTGCGGTTTTCGGACATTCTCTTCTCTAATGTTTTCTGCTCTTCTCCTATGTTCTCCGATGAAATATTCTCTTCTATTCTTTTCTGATATTTTCTGTTTCCTTCTAATCTCTGTTTTTCTCTGATGATCTCTTCTTTTCTCTGATGTTTTTTTTCTGTTCTCAATGTTCTCTCCTGTTTTTAAATTTTCTGTGCTGTTCTCTGCTATTCTCTGATGTTCTCTGCTTTTCTATTCTCTTCTCTGGTGTCCTATGCTGTTCTCTCATATTTTCTTAGGTACTCTGATGCTCTGTTTTCTCATTTTTCTCATGTAATCTGCTGTTCTTTGCTCTTCTCTAACGTTCTCTACTATTATCTTCTCTTCTCTGCTTTTCTCTGCTGTTCTTTTCACTTTTCTGAGGTTATTCTCTGGTATATGATGCTATCTGCTGTTTTGTACTGGTATATCAAAAGAATCACGCTAATATGACCTGTAGTATTTTCTGTTCTCGAAAGTTCTTCTATTTTCTGATGTTCTCTCTCTCTCTTCTCCTATAGTCTCTGATGTCATATTCTCTTCTGTTCTCTTATCTGTTCTTCTGTTCACTTCTGTTTTCTTTTGTCCTATGATGTTTTCTTCTGTTCTCTTTTGTTTTCTGATGTTCTCTGATGTTCTTTGTTGTTTTCTGATGTTATATGCTGTTCTCCGCGCTTCTCATTTTATACATTTTAATACCATATTTGTGACTTTTTCACACACACACACACACATCTATTTGTTAGTTCTTCCAATACATTTTGAATTTTGCCCAGACAATTCCCAGTATTATTACTTTCCCTATATGAAATATAGGGGAAGTATTGTGATCGTGATTTTTTTTTGAATTTTTTTTTTGCGGAAATATCCGTTTTGGGGTCCCCTGAACCCATTGCACTAATTTCTGGAAAAAAAAAATTTGTGTCTGTGTGTGTGTCTGTCTGTCTGTCGGTGGGCGCTGTATCTCAAAAACGAATAATCTGATTCAGATGAAACTTTAAACTTAAGGTTTTATCATTAAAAACTGGAACTGAAAAGCTTTTGGTAAACATTCATAGACCGGAAGTGGATGTTTACTCGAGACGTTTTTTTGTTTTTTGATGATATTTTTCTAAATATGAAAAATTTTAAAAAACGATTCAAACAAAAGTTAAAGACAATAATAAACTGAACAAGTTTTATTTAAACGTATTTTTCATAAAATTTTTAACTTTTGAGAAAAAAAATAAAAAATGAAAATTTAGTTATTTTTGCCAATTGTTAATTAACTGTTGGAGTTATATGAAACTTATATAACAAATAATTGTAGAGAATTTAAAAATGAATAAATTATTAAGAATAGCCTTTTTGCGTAAATCTCATAGTTTTCGAGAAAAATATAGGGAAAGTACTATGATGGCCACATCACCATTTTTTACCTTATTATCGCTAAAATGAAGATATTTCAAAATATCTAAAAACGATCTCGGTTCATTGCTGCTTTTATTCTTGTGTTACTAATTACTAATTTAATTTCTGGGATTCGTGTTATACCTATGATTATTAGTATTCCAAAAAATCTCTCTCTCTCATCGAATGTTACAGGTTTTCATATTTTAGGATGTCTCTTGTTATTGTTGTTATTATTATAATTATTGACTTGAGATTGATTGGAGTACCTATTTGTTTCTTGGACTATAAGCTGGATAAGATTATTTGTCACAAATAGAGAAAATAAAGAAAATTGACAGTTTGTTTATACATCATTTTCTATCAACTCTCCGTCCATTGTATAAATGTAAAATTGAATTCTTCTTTTCGTTATTGGTGACCATTTTTTAAGAGTCGTTCATTGATATACAACCATCTGTAGAAGAATTTTCAGAATCTAGGTCAATCGGCACAAGTAGCAATGCTAATATCTTCCGACGAAGACGTAATTAGTGGCTTTAATTTTTCTGTTATTTACGATACATGAATTTGAAGAACTTTATTTAATTAAATTAAAATATAACCTAAACATCACACATTTTTGACAATTGCACGGGGAATCAACGTGTGGTTTACTTCAGTTACTTGTTTCCATAGCAACAATAACAACCATAGGCGTTCGAGGCAAATTTTGTCAATTTAAATGAATAATTGCATAGTTTAAAAACGCCGGCGTCAACGTGTTAGAAATAGCTTTTATATGCAATGACAATACATATTTTATAAGTTTCTTTTAGGATATATTATGCCACATTTTACTAAAACGAATATCTAAAATCTTGAGATGTGCTTTAATTGCTAAGTTTATCATAGTTGAATTTGTTGGTACGAGTGGAAAAATGTTGTATTGTGAACTCTGCCCTATAAAAAAATGCTACCAAAATTATTATTAATGGAAAAGAATTTTTTGTAACAATTTGAAATATTTTGAAGGCATATTGTATTCCCCGTAATCCCAATATCCCCACAAAATTCAAATACCCCACAAACACTATTCATCAATTCATTAGATCGCATCATCCGGACAGTTAAATTCAACTAGCTTCAATTTCTTTACATATTTTTATTCATTTAAGACAGGGCAGAAAGACTTTCGGTCGATAGCCCAGAGAGTGACGGACTAATACCAATCATACTGTATATATGTATTATTGTAAATATTTGTTACTGGAATAAAGATATTGTATATATATGCTATTGAGATTAAGGATAGTAATTCTAATATTGCCAGTATTTTTTTAACTGTTCTTTTTGTAGGCTTTGTATTATTAAGATTATCTGCTAATATATCTGCTTTAAAAAAATGTTCCTGCAAGATGACAGGTATTAGTATCGAGAACATCTTGCAATTTTTTGGAATTTTATTAATTAATCTGTCAATATGTTTAATTATTTTTTGTTTATGTTTTTGAGAGTCTTTAGAATTACATTTATAACAATATACGAAACATTATAAATTATTTTACACACGATCAAATATGCTAATTATAATATAAGGATTTTTTTGTAATTGAATTTACAGTTTGAACTTAGAAATTTTGAAATCACGTTTTTTCCATTGAGTAATATTTAGATAGGTTATTAAAAAAATACATACAGAGAAAATACTTATCATTTACAATGCTTAATTTTAAAACAATAGAACGTCATAATTACTTACCGATTTGTCTTTGCAACAAGCGAATTTATTTATTCAGACGGAACTAAGAGGATTGATTTGCCTGACTGGATTTATCATGTAGTACTGCTGGTAGTGCTAGTTTCGCAGGATTAGTATCATTATTTAATCAATTACATATATTTAGTATTAGTTATCATCATGTTATTTTTAATACATAATACTTATTTAGAACTTAATCAATAGATCAAGCCATCTTTATGAGATATTCTCTAATCGAAAACCATTATCACGCGGTATTAAGAGTATGAAGGTCTATTGATAACAACGTTATGCTGATTAAATAATTACAATTTTGCTAGAAGGTATTTTAAATACATTAGAGTTTATGTTTTAATAATAAACATGAACGACAGAGAAATAAGCGTTGAGTCGGTTTACCTCTAATCTGTGGCATTTTAATGAAAATTGTTATTCGTGATGTATTTCTTTTATTGGGAAGGATGCTGAATGAATAGTTTTTAAAAAGTTCTCACATCTATTGATCGACGTTCTTTATCCGGGCCCTTGGAGGTTTACCGTAATACCCAAAGAAAAAATCTCATGGGGACGTATTACTAACTTGTTTGCACTGGCGATTCTCCCTAACATACAGACTGTAGAAGAGCCGAAGGCGGTAACTTGAGAAAATATTTACGAAATCAATAAATAATAAAACGGTAAATATATAGAAGTATTATACAGCGATAGTATATTTCAATTTCCGGATACTAATGTATGATATTAAAAAGTATATAAATAATTTGTAAAAAATTTAATAAAATGAACATATTGCTGATATAGCACACGGCCGAGTTCATTTCAATAATACACTCGCAGCAGCAATATTTCAAAAATGTTCGGATCCAACGTTAAATAGATAATGTAGCCAACGGTAATAAAAAGCAATTTAGACGGCTCTTCCTTTTTGCAGTCTTAGAGCACTTAATAAAACCGTTGTATACGTAGCTGTTACACAATTGAACTACAATATAATAAAAATAATACATCTCTTTTGGAGGATCTACTACTTTGTAATTTACATAAGAATTAAAAGCCACCACTAATATATTCAGTGATTTTAAAGATAAATAGTTTTCATAAATCATATACATTATAATATAGCATTGTTTACAATTGAAAAAATAAAAATAATATCATGTATGATAGTGTGTGATATTACAAAGTAAAACTTTTCTTATGATCTATTTTAATTTTATTGATTTCAATCTTCATAAACAATCTGAAAGAGAAACAATGTATAAATAAATTAAAACAAAATTATTAAAGAGATTAAACAAAAGAAATTAAATAAACACAAGTAAAAAAATGTACTCCCAAGAAGACTTTAAAAAATAAAACGTATTTATTGATTTTGTTCTAAATACCTATCTGTGTTCTTGTAATATTTTTGTTTCTTAATAATTGATTTCCTTTTATAAATTTTGAGTTAAAATGCATAAAACTTATAAACTGCCAGCAAACTCCGCTCACATTCAACTAGTATGAATTTTATGTCTCTATGAGGAAACCGATCGATAAAAACAGAATATTCAGTACATCATAAAATAAATAATTAACCTAAATAATTAAATTACCACATGCAGCGTACAGATATATGTTTTTAACACTATGTTAAATAATTTGTGAACCGCACTGAATATAGAGGCGTTATCTATAATTGATGTGAAAACGCAATATTAATTATGATTTATCGATAGATTTCCATGAACTATTTATAAATCCGTGCACTTCCGATAAAAGCCGCGCCGTCATACTGTAGTATAATATTACTTATTCATACCTGTACATGAGAGGAAATCGATAACAACTCTGCATCAAATTACTAACTTTTGATCATGAATTACAGGGGATAATGTAAAGTCAGTGCGGATATTATAATTACACAAATTTGAATCAGTTCATTTATTGTTTTTTATTATAATTTTATATTTTCAAATTCAAAAATCTAGTTTTTAGAGAAAATTTATGCATATATACCTTCATTTTAATAAGACAACTATTTAAAGTTATTAATTATAGGGAATTGTTGAATAGCATAACTATAATTATAAAAGTTCCATATTTACATATGATACATATCATAATATACTTTCATTTAAATTAAAACAAAAATATAGCAAATATATTGTTTCAATGGCAAGAACCACTTTCCGGTATTCATCGTCAGCATAGGAAATAATGGGTTAAGTGGAAGAACACTGCACTGTGATAATGCATATACCTATTTACACATCTAAAAACAAATACCACTACTTACAATTATAACTTAATGTAAAATATAAATTCGCGACCCAATTGCAAGTGTATTATTAAAACTCGCCTGTTGTGTGTCAAGACAAAAAATGGCTGGTTTTGTGGTTTTCTGGATTGACAAGATAAGTTAAATCTCTTCGGGGTGCTGTCGTCGATTTTCTTCCAACACCTGACCCTATGGAACGCCTTTCTTGGATGGAGGTGGTTCCTTTGAGAACACCTGATTGGCTGCCATTATCTTCTTTGCCCTGTTGCCTTTTCAGGACATGTACTCCGCATCACTTCAAGGTCACTTTCTAATTTCTCGAAGAGTGCACAGGCTCCGCTTCCGTCCGAGATGCCTTCCAGATATGTCTACCTGTCTTTGTCACAATCAGCCCTCATAAATTCGTTGCACTTGCAATTTGGTCTGACAGGTCACTTCCGAATATTTGAACATCATAAATAACCCTTATTAAGTATGCGACAATAAACTGGCCGCATCAGCCTTGGAACTGGCACTGACGGAATATAACAAGGAGTTGAGGAAATCTAAAAGAAAAACATAGAGAAAGTTCTGTGAGGAAGTTACTGATATGACCCTGTTGGAGCGCGGGTTCGCTAGTATGACGCCATGCCAACAGAGGGCGACAAAATAATAGCGGCTCGCGTGACGTGCAAGATTATGACGCCCGCCACAGAGGGCGACGATTTGGTAGCGGCGCCAATGGCGCGCGCGATTATGATGCCAACAGAGGACGTTCTAATGATGAAGCCGACGGAACGTTCACAAGCAGTAGTTAAAAAGGCCGGCATGCAGCTTAATCGGCAGACTTCGAAATACCTTCGCTGAGTTTTCTCAACTGGTAATAGAAACGGCAGGCTCACCATAGTTTTCCCGACCGGATCCACCGCACAGTCTCGGCGAGCTCACCATAGTTCGCCCGGTCAGAGGACTCCTCATAGTCCTGTGATACCGTCAGCGTTATAACCACTGCCCTCGATACCCGAGAAGAAGGACAGCCATAAATTCACGACGCCACGAAGTGCACCTGAGCTTCCGGCACCCACACACAGAATTTGTATATATGTAAATAGCAAATAAGCCGTCTTAAAACCCTTTTTGTGTTTGATCCACAACAGCACATGCTCCACAGACCCTAACACCTAGGCTCCACTAAGACCTGATTAAATATTTCTACAACAGCATCGGTCTAATTACAAAAAAACGGATTGGAGTTATGCAGAGGAGCTCAAAGAAAGTTTTAGTGTTCTGCTAAAGACTCAACATCTATAGACTCCCAAGAAAGCACTGCTCAATCTACTGATGGAAGCTTATTGCTAGCTACTCGAAAAAGAAAAGGCAAGGTTGGTAAACTCATTACCAAAGAAAAAATATAATATGCAGTTGGTAGCTTTGAATCATTCAAAGCATCACGTTCGGATTGCTTCTTCTCTTCACTACTGCAGCAGGGTCTAGATATAATAGCCCCTTACCTGCAAGTAATTTTCAAAGCAAACTTTGCTCTAGGTTATATTCTAATGGAATGGAAAGAGATTAAGATGATATTTATGTCCATTTTGGGGAGAATTGTAAGAAGAAGAGCTACAACGGGGCACACATTTGTCTGGTCTTAGGCAGCCAGGTTGACCCTAAGAACCTCAAATCACACAGGAGGAAGAAGGAGCTGCTACTACCATGATCGGACCAAAGCCTACATATGGGTTAGTGAATGCAAAACAAAAACGTTTATTGACCTTTCGCCAAGAAGAGCTAGACAACTCTTGCGCGTCACTAAAAGCGAAATAAGACTGATTACGGGTCTCCTTACAGGACATTTCCCAGTGAAGTTCCATCTTCACAACACCACTTGTAGACTAAATGGATTGGCAGAGGAAACAGCCGAGTACATTTTATCCGTATGTGTAACAATGGCTATCACCAGGTTAGATCTAACTGAAGAAACGGCGAAAATGCCAGAACAGATCAAGGCATGGCGTCTTACGAAGTTAATTGATCTTACCAAGGAAATTGAATTCCTAGGAACATACCAGTAGTAGGATACTAGTACCAAAAAGGGATTTAACACGTTCGCCGCCAAGCGAATATTTCACATAAGTGCTGTTTTGAATCCCGCTAATATAAGGAATAACTACAAATTATTTCCCTGGCGTGGAAGAAACGACGACTATATGACCGCCGGCGGTGCATGTGGCGGTGAACGTGTTAAAGTAGCTATGGTGTTCCAGAGCTATATATCGCAGTAAGTCCATCATGTGTGCTTCTTATACTTTTGTATAATGATGGCAATACAATATTTCCAAATTTTTTAGGTTTACCGTGACGTGGCAATAAATCAAGAATTTTAAACTCTGCATTCTCATCCATGGTTGTTTTATATAAAATTTTATGTATATGTTAAGAGTCTCGTCGATATAAAATCCTCTTGTTTCATTTAATTTAGTATGAAAGTATTACATTTTCTACATTTTTTCATTATTTTATAATAATCTTGTGGCACATACAGTAAATTATTTCTTTTTAAGGACATTTCTATAAAGCTAAAATCTCTGTAATTAGGTAAGAATGAATGACCTGATATTAGAAACTTGGGGTCTATGATTTCCACATAATTTTCCATCGATTGAACAATTTTTAATCACATTAAAGATATTTTGATGTTTCTATTTTGTCCTCCACACAGTCACTATATGCAATGATAAGTTTTTCATTTTTTAGAATTTTAAGGTGTCTGAAGAGGCATCGAGCCACTTCTTGGGAACCTCTAGAAGCTTTTGTTTTATCAAAAGCGAACATGTATACATTATAGTTGTGAAAATTGTGTATGCCTAAATTTAAATTATACATGTTGCATTTATCGTCCTTCGCTTAAATTGCGTAAAAAGAATTTTTTACAAACAGAAACTTTGCCTGTTTAAGAATTTAACCAGTACGTAAAACTCTCATTTCTATATGAACCTTTTCTGTTTCTCCGACGTTTTCTTTTAAAAGTACAGCGTTCGGTCGCTTCGTATTGCAATATATTTTGCTTATTAAAGTCTCCTAAGTTCCAAAATATTTCAAAAATACGTTTTCTTTCTGTTTCTTTAAATTTTTAAGCAGTCTTTTCGACATGAGCAATTTTTGTTTTGAAAAACTTTGGCAGGTATAATTTTTCCCGTTTGTGTATAGTATCTTTTCCCCGAATTTCATTTAATTTTACGAAGTTTCTGAATATAAGTATTACTTCTGTTTTCTCTGAATCCTTCTCTGAAGTTGTTGTTTTGTAAATTCTCATTCTCAATTAGTTCCTCTTCCTCTGTTAAAGAATGAAGTTCTAAAAGTCTATATCTTTTTCTATATTTGTTGTAGGATTTTAATTCTTCTTCACTTTGAGAATCAAGGAATCTTGTGATTTTATCCTTTCCGATGGGTTTAATAATTTCTTTAATTAAATATTATTCTTTAAAATTTAATTCAATATTATAATGTAATTTAAATTACCTTAATCACTGCTTTCAAGATTTTGGGCCGCACTATTTGGCATTATCAATGAAAAGTGGACTTAGGTCACTTTCAAAATTAAATTTTCAATATTTATATTATTATGAAAATATATGTGTTACAAAATTTTCAAATGTATTAAATATATTTCAATTCTGATTTATTTTTTGATAGTTCAGCATAAGTTATAAATGTCATCACAGTTAACTTGAAAAAATATAAAAATGGACTTAGGCCACTTTCAAAATAAACGGCTCAATTAAATGAAATTACGTATAAATGAAAAGGAGATATGGATGATTTTAAATAGAAAGTGAATGTAGGAGACACATAGGAAAGTCTTTACAAGAATGTATAGAAAAATGTAGTATAATGACTGGAGAGCCGAGTGGGGTAGGGGAACAAGAGTCGATAGGGAAGATGAAAAGTTTACGGAAAAGGATGAGATGAAGATGAGATGAGATGAGAACTAAAAAATCTGTCGGTCTAGACGGTTTAAATGCAGAAATATCGAAACAGATAGGAAGTGAGGAAAAGTAGAAGCTTAGAAAGTGGCTGAACCAAATGTGGAGAGGAGGCCCAGACTTCCTCAAGGGCGTGGCGTGTGGGAATTATGTGTCTGGTACATAAAGGAGGAGATACATTAAATTTAGAAAGTTATAGAGCGATATCAATTATGTGTACCGGGTAAAAAATTGCCATGACTTTAAGTAAAGAATGGGCTGGAGCAGGAGGTGGAGACCATTGGAATACTACGGGAGATGCAAAGGAGTTTTAGAAAAGGGAGGGGGAACAGAGAATCAAATTATAAAAATAAAACAAGGCAGTAAGTACGCTGTTTTCCTGCACTTGAAAGCAGCATAAGATACTGTACCGATGGAAATATTAGTGGAGTGTTTACGAATACGAGGAGTGGGTGCAGTAAAGGTGGAATGGTACAAAAGAGTGTATGAGGAAACGTGGGTGACTTCGAGAGTGGGAGTAAGTGTTTCTGATAGGTTTAAAATTTAGACGGGTGTGCGAGTGGGTTATCAGTTGAGCCTTTTGTTGTTTAATATATACACTAGTAAATTGGATGATGTTTTTAGAAAACTGCAAGCGGGCGGGGTAGTGATTGAAAAAAAGAAGATATAGATGGAGGCGTATACGGATGATACGGTTATTTTGGCGAGAAACTGGAAAGAGAAATGGTTCAGAGGTATATGGACAAAAGAGACAATGCAAGTGAATACAAGGAAAACAAAGTAGAAGCTATTTAGAAATAGCGGAAAATATGAAAGGGGGAGGGATTGGATGTGTGTTTTCAGGCAACTCTAATTTGACATGTGAGCTGTGGTATACGTATCTAAAGCCTATTTTACTGTATCGTGTAGAAACATGGAGAATATGGAAGTATGAATGCAATAAGATAGAGCACTCGTTGTTCCTGAAAGAGATTCTGGGTGTTAAAAGATCAACGCCTGGGTATATTCTGCTTCAGAAAATAAATAGAATTAGTGTGCATGGGGAGGTAATAGAGAAAATACTTCACGAATGAGATGAAGTTGGTTGGATTGAATAATGAAAGATTGGTGAAAGATGTATGGAGAATGTGCATGGGAATAAAGTTGAGAGAAAGCAAAAATATGTATGAAGGATTGTCCGAGAATCTTGTGAATGAATGGTTGAAAAATGGGGTAAATTTATTATTTATTATACATAATTGCTAATTACTATTTAGTTGTGTTTAACTCTGGCAGTAGGAGCTACATAGAGAAATGGAGAATTATATTTGTTTAATTATTTATTTAGATTTCACCCTTTCTTTTTTAAAAATACATATAAAATATTGATTACAAAAAACATGCGTAAAATTTTGAACGAAAGAAGCAAGGATTTTCTGACTCAAACCCAATTTGACCAATAAAGGTGGGAAAAGGCAGGTATCTACAAGAGGAACGTTTTGACAGTTTATGTCAGCATGACAGATATATAATATTTGGGAATTCGATATCAAACATAACTATAAACATTATTTAAACATGAAATGGCACACAAGTTTCGACCTTTTAATTTCCAATGAAACGATATTTTACCTTTTTAAATAACATTTTAACAAAATACGTTACTTCGTACCCAATATGATTTAAGTCATGCACCGGCAGCTAATATTTCTGTAATCTAATGCCTGGCGATACTTTAGTGCGTGGAGTAGTTGTTTTAACTATTAGCTGCTAGTTCTTGCGTAATTGTTATAAGATAGCGGTACAGTAATGCTTGGAGAAATTAATTTTCTCATTAACATTTTTTAAATTTTCTATCTATACTGTACATTTAATAAAATTTATTAAAAAATGTTATATAAGATATCTTTCACATATTTTTATATTAACTTTTCTTTTTATAGTAATTGTAATAGTTACGCTCGTGATTTAATAATAATGACGGTGTAATAATTAACTTAATCAACCGAAACCACGGCACAATTCAACTCTAGAGAAATGATAAAGTTTTGTTGGCGGCTTGTTTAGAAATTAATTTATATCAGAGTCATCCCGGTAACACGATGACAATTAACGTGAATTGATTTTCTTAATGGTGCTTTTAAAAGTTTCCAGAGTCTAACTCGAAAGTAATGGCGATGCCTTCCAGTAAATCTAATGCGGTTAAGTGAGAGCAAAATAATAAAAGCGTGAATTTCTGAAACAGGTACTTGTATACAGGTATAGTGTTGCTTGTAAAATGTTTATTTTAATTATATCTACAATAGTACCCATAAATTAATATTTAATTTATCATAAAGACTACAATAATATTATTTAAATAATATAGAGCTTAAAATGATTAATAACTTTTATTTTAATTTTTAAATTAATATTAATTTTATGGTCCACACTTGCGTATTCACGACCCAATAAATCCTTCGGCTTACTCTAGAAGCCTAACTAATTTCAATATGTCATCTTAGGAGGTAACTACCCTATAACGAGTAATATATCGGTGTAATGTTCAGAGAGATGAGGAGTAATAAGGTCATAACTTTAAATGGAAAAATATTCAGAAATAATATTTCTTTTCTTTTATTTCTTTCATATGATTGAGCACTGAAACAATTACGCACTCCCCTGTTAACATTGCGCCGTTCATTATAAAAGTGCTTGGGTTTCGAGAAATCATATTTTAAGAGAACAAACGTACACAAATTGGATGATATAAAATAATAAATATACGTGCAGCTTTTTCTTTTATATAACGTACTCAATGTTCAAGCGCTAAAATAACACGTTTAATAAATAATATCTATTTACTATTAATTTACTGAGTTTAATGAAGATTTTTATAAAATAAACGGTAATTAATAAATTCAAAATACATTAATATATTTTATATTTTATATATTGGAAGAACTATTAATATATTAAAAGCACTTAATTAATTATTTTATGGTATTGTATTCATAATATATTTTTTGCAAAAATTATGAAATCAGTAACAGGTACCAAAAGAAATGTAACATGAAAAGTATATATTAAAATTACTACGTGCAAAAATATAATTGAAATATTTTATATTTTCTTTGTTACATATTTTTTTTAATTATAAATTCATGACGTGAGCAGAAAGTAAAATACTTAATACGGTTTATTAAAATTGATCTTTAGGTGGTATTAATTTACACATTTTTTGCTCTAATAAAGGTATATTAAATTGCCTTGTGTAAAAGTTTAAATGTTGGTTCTATTTTCCACTCTTTACTAATGATAAATGTGCATATTCCTAAACAAAAACTGCTAAATATGCTTTTTAGAATTATTTATTACTGTCATTAATTATTTGCGTTTTATTACAATATTTGTTTCTATTATAATAAAATAGTTCATTGAATTTGATTCTCGATTATCATGTGGTGAAACATTTTTATTATTAAGAAATTATAATTGTGAAATAAACAAAGTGCCTTTCTATAAACAACTCTAAATATAATAAAAAAGTACAAATTAACAAGAAGTCTACGACAAAAAGATAAAAATTCCCAACGTAGATTTTAAACAGTATCTAGGTGCAATTAACATTAATATCAATTACGTTTTTTGCAACTCTCACTAATAACAAATTCTCTAATAATCAGTTTGTTACTCACACAAAATCCTTAAATTTGTTGTGGAGCCAGCATACTTTAAAATCTACACAGTATATGAATATATAAGATTATTTTGTTTTCCACTGAAAAAAAGAGATTTAATTTTATTGCTTTCATTTTTTCTCCTATAAATAAAATAAATCTATGGAATAATTTGAACTAGTTCACTAGAGGGCATATTTTTAATAAAATGTAGCTACTGTGGTAAGGCATATTTTACTACATATTTCCTTAAATATCCATGTGTAGAATTTTATTAATGTATCTAAAGATAATAAAATACATTAACATTGTTTGTAGCCAAGTCGCCAAAAGTTATAGTCAAAGTAATAGAAAACAAGTGTTATTTAAAGTTAAAGTCTCCTATTATTTAGTAAAGATGTGCAACAAAGTAGAAGATGCTTGCATAAAACGTATCTTAAAGATGTTTTGGCATATAGGATAACTCAATATTTGGGTTATAGTTAAGATGAATCGATTAAGTTTACATTGACAGAAATAAGATTATGTCGTATCAAATTATATCGTAAATTCATCAAAAAATGTAAACACAAAATTAGAAATTAGTGATAATTAAATGTTTTTCTTGTAAACTAAAAGAAAACAAGCAATCAGACTAGAACATTCATAGTCGGTTAACAGTTTAGAGGAATTTATAAGTCATAAATTTGTTATCTTAAAGGGGAGTCTAATTTTAACACCGAAAGTAAACTAAGAAATGTATAATTTTTCTAATATAATTGGATAGGCAAGAATGCAAAATAAGAAGATTTTATCAGCTATTAGAAGAGGCTATGCTCTAAAATGTTACTTGTTGTATTATTGTGATACTACAAGATTATCAATTTATAAAATAAAAGTTATACGTTTTTTATATGGGATTTAAAAATAACTTACTTTAGGCAAAAATTAGTCTTTAATATTTCGTAGATATTTTTTATGAAGTAATGTATTTCGTCGCATAGGTAATTTTTTCATGTTATCCAAAGCATATGCATATACATTTTTTTAAAAGATATTAGTTTGCAGAGAATATTGCATATTTGCAGAGATAAACCAAATTAATAAACATTATTCAAAGCACTTCCAAATTTATTGTGCAATTTTATAAGTTGTTACTACAAATAGCTAACCACATTCTTTGAACTTTTAATTTTTATTATTTTAGTTTTAATAACAAGATTGTGTATTATTAAAGATATCGAAACCAAACATTAGATAAGTTTCATCCTGCTAGACTACATATTTTGAGTTTATTTTAGGGACAAATTTGCTCAATGGCCTATATTTAATCTAATAGAGCTGTTACAGCTTCTTTAAAAAGTTTGTAATGTTCTTAAATACATTGTACATGATATTTGTTGTCCTTATTCCCTTATTTCAAGTAAGAAAGGTATTTATCACATGTTACTAATTCATTTTTCTCTAACTATGAAATATATATTCTGCACATTTTTTCTCGTAATAATAGGGCATTTCTTCAGTGTTTCTAAATGAGTATTGGGGTGGATGCTTTCTTAATTAATGTCGGGGCTTTAATGCTTAGTAGTACTTATTACATAAAACTTAAAATCATAAATAATACATAAAATGCTTTAACGGTTTGGAGTACATATTACATAAAACTTGAACTCATAAAGTATACATAAAATGAAAGAGCACCCCAAACAGTTGCAAATGCAGCCAGTAGCAAAATTGGCGACTAGTAAGGAGAAAACTTTTTATGTTCTGCAGTTTGCACAAACCATATCTATAGTTACTATGCAACTTGCATTCTGGATTAAGTTCATGTGTTAATTATTATTATTATGGCACCAATAGACTAAATAAACAGCCGAGAAAACAGGGATTATATGAAGAAACGCCAGAATGCTTGCACAAAATAGGGAGGAATGGAAAAGAAGAATTTATACAAAAAATTATTCGTATTCTTCCAGTATAATTCTGCTATAAATTGCGTATTTTAAAAACAATGCGCTGATGATACATTAAATTTTGTTAGTTGTTGTGTTGTTAAAGTGACAAACAAAAGAAGAAACGTGTACAAATATTAAGGATATCTTTGAGCAATTTTTTCAATTATTACTCCTGTGTAATTTTATATAGTATATTCGTGCAAGCATGTAGACGTCGGGATACGCGACTTTTTAAAATCCGTTCTTATCCGGTGAATTCGGCTCCAAATTTTGAACTATATACGACGATTAAGGGAATATTTTGCCAAAGTTCGACCTCAAAGAAGATAAATTCGTTTACTTGAGATGTGTCTGAAGAGCGGTTTGTGTCACGTTTTCCTTGCCCCCTAAGATTGGTCCACCCGGTCTGTTTCCATAAAGGTTGATGATGACATTGCCAAAGGAAATGCTGACTA
This sequence comes from Ontholestes murinus, assembly GCA_963969525.1. NCBI lineage: Eukaryota > Metazoa > Arthropoda > Insecta > Coleoptera > Staphylinidae > Ontholestes > Ontholestes murinus. Next base: position 48,792,060 of record OZ018393.1, on the reverse strand, counting down.
GAAAAGTCTTAAGATTACTGTTCACCTGAAGATTAAAAACAGACCATTTTGGTTGTACCATCTGGTTCTATTTCCAGGGCTCTGTTCGGTACCGTAAACATCCCAATCAGATTAATGGCAGACTCCTATACGATATCAATGAAGAAAGCATAGAAATTCCAGAGGAAAGAACCTTGTTTCATATACATAAGTAATATAATTTAATGCATAGAAACTTATCATTTTAAATAAATTTTTGTTAGATTCCTCTGCTCTAGCTGCAGAGGGATGCTGGATGGTTAAGATTGGTTCTAATGAGATGGTCAATAATGTTCTTCGTATTATAATTTAAAATTGAAAGATTCTGTCTTTAAGTTGGATGGCTTTAAAATGTTTATTGTCTTTTATAAGATTTCATATTGTTCAATATTGCCCCATTAAGGTGACTGTTAACACACACAAAATATTTGAATAGCAACTATTTTAAATTTATTATTGTGCTTGGATTATATTTTTTTTGATCTCAAAGATGGGAAATTATCTTCACATATGAGTAACTAGACTACTTTAAACTGTCGATTGTAGCATTTACGATATTTTACACTCAGTCGGTACTCAATATGTTGTTTGTTTCGTTTAATGTTAATTTCAAAGTATAATGATAATAGTAATAAAGCGTCAATCAAAATATTACCACAAAGGTGCCATCTTTTGTTATAATTGTCGCTGACAGTTAATTTGATTTGTCGGTGGTTATTCACTCAAATATGGTTCTAGTGTAATGCTTAGATAATAGATGGCACCTTTATGGTAATATATTAACTGACGGTTTATCCGAAGTGTTAAATACTCCTAAGTAAAAGTAGTTTCCGTGTTCCCAACTGCGCTACGCAAATGAGATCCAAAATAGATAGAAACCGGTCCATTGTTGATGTTGACAGGGAGCAATAATTATTGTTATAATTGTCTCTATTGTCAGTTTTTATTGATAGTATTCTAGTGCAACTCTTAAACAATGCATGGCACTTTTACGGTAATACCTCGATTAAGTTAAAATTAGGAAGTGAGACCCAAAGATTATTTATGAATAATTTTCGCCTATATTTAAATAATATTCGATGAAATGGTTGTGATTAGCAATCTATTACATCTAAATTATCTGAAGTAAATTGAATAAATTATAAAAGTAAACTCGGTCCGCAGCATGAGCCCAGAGGAAGACTGGACGTAACTTCGATATTGATCTCGATCCGATGAAATCCATTTATTCGAAATTATTCAATTAAAGAAAAATTTTGTTTAAAATAAATTTCGTGCCTTGCTTTAGTTAACACTAATAATATAAACCCTTTTAAAGTGACTACTATTATCTAAACGGTGCACTGCTTTATCTAATTGAGTGCACAAACCACAGAAAATTGGAATATTTAATAATAATGGTAGATATTAAATTATTGTTTTCTTATCAACAACACCTACATACTGATTTCGACTTGTTCGGGTCTTATCAGCGCAGCGTAGTTAAAGAAAAACGGAATGTTACTACGAAGTTTATAAACCTTCAGTTTTGTTTTAAGAATATAGTTATCATTAAGGTGACATTTATTGTCTAATTGTTGCACTATTTTATGTCAATAGTCAAAAGCACTTGTATAAATCTTAATTTTTGATCTATTATTTGATTAAAATTAGTATTTTCTAAGAAAAATACTTTTACATGTCTTCTTGGCGAGATTAAACACAATGTAAAAATGAATTTCAAGTTCTAGCATTTTTGTAAATGTTGTTTTACTAGTTTTAAACAATCGGTTGGTGGTATATTCGTGAACATATTTGACACATCAAATGGCACTTAACTTAACATTGTTTTCTAGTTTAAATTTGCCTAGTTGTTTCGTGAGTTCTACTGAATTTTTGATTGAGTGAGGACTCCAAAAATGCAATGTCAACTCAGTCGTAATTCAAGAATTTTTTTTTTTTCAAGAAATAATCTTAAAATATAATTACTTCTCATTCGAAAACCGTTTTTACCAACAACAAGAAGGTGTAGCAATGGGTTCACCCCTAAGTCCTCTGTTAGCCGAAATATTTATGCATGATATCACACAAAAAATATTTAATTTAGAATCCACCAAAAAACGTGTTAAATTCTGGTACAGATACGTAGTCGATATCATTTCAGGTTTTAAAGGAACAGACAGACAGATACAGCAATAATTGAACGAAATTAATCAAATACACCCCAACATCAAGTTCACAGTAGAAAAAGAACAAAATAGTAACATTAAATTTTTAGATTTGTCAGTATCAAAAACAAAAGAAAATACATTTGAATTTGAAATATACCGGAAACCAACATACACTGACACACTAATACCGCAAAAATCCAGACACCCTTTTAAACATAAAATGGACGCGTTTAACGCCATGATTTTTCGTGCAAATAACATCCAGTTAAACGACAACGCTTACAAAAAAGAAGTGGAAATAATAAAAACACTAGCAAGCAATAATGGCTACGATAAAAACATAATAGATAAACTTAATAATAAGCAACATCTTAATGCAGCAAAGAAATACATACCATATATGCCAATACTAAAAATGAAAATCAAATATTTAAATCACTGACTTTTTTCGGAGAAATATCAAACAAAATTAAAAACATTCTTAAAAAACTTAACATTAGCGTAGCTTTAAAACCCCCTACCAAAATATGTAATATTATATTTAATAGTAAAACCCCTATAAATAAGTTGGAAAAATCAGGCATTTATAAATTAACATATAGCTGTCAAGGAGTATATATCGGACAGTCTGGTCGAAATTTTAACACTAGATTAAAAGAACATCTAAGCTCATATAACAACGCAAATGACAAATCAACATTTGCAAGGCATTTACGCGAAAATAACCATACTTATAATAATGATGTAATCCAGGTAATCCACTTTGCCGAAAAGGGATTAAAAATGGATTTATTAGAGGCCCTGAAAATTTTCAAAGTAAAAGGTAATCCGGACATCTCACTCATCAACGACCAGACTGACCTAATATATACCTCTCTGTTTAATGCCGTAAAATAATATAAATTGTGCAACAAATGTAATTTTAAGTATTAGTTTGATAATGACCAGCTGAATTGTGTCGAAACTATAGTCACTGAAATAATAAAGTGTGTGATATAAACAAAGTTTATTTTATCTAAAGTTATAAAATATGTATCACAAAGTGAAAGCCTCTACAATCAAATAGTTTATTAAACGATTATTACTACTAGTGTCAATTCTCTCTATGAAAATACTTTCCAAAATACAGTTCCAATTAAATCACAAATATGAAGACAAGAAGCCCGTATTTCAAATGAGGCCTTACCAGGAAAAAATATAACAACCGCAAAGAAAATATACTGTTGTACATCCTTCGGAGAATCCACACACACCCAAAATACAATTTAAAACTAAAGACACACCTAAGTGGTTTATATTCCTTGCGCTGTTTAGTATATAATTGCATAAACTATATTCATATTCAATTATCTCTCCACGATGAAATAATACAAATCATTATTTCTTTAGATTGAAAAATAATTTGCACACTATTCAGTTAACCTATTCATGTCGCTTTGTAGATTTTTTTAATCATCAACAGTATTCATTAGTGTATATGCAAATGAAAGATATCATATTTCGTACTTTAATAAGTAATAGAAATTAACCTGGTCCACAGAGCGAGCCCTGAGGAACCCTCGGCGTAACTTCTATCTCAGCAGAAAATGCAATAACAATTTAGATATATTTAGACTTTTGAGTTATTTACATAACCATTGAATAATTTACTGTTCTACTATTACCTGTATTATCACTAATGGCAGAAAAATAACGCAGATAATAAAGGACTTAATTTAAATCTACTGGAGAGCTTGAAAATAAACTAAATTGGGAAAAATACAAATACGAAAGGTAGGACTTGATCCAAATGATCTCCCTCCCAGAGGATTGCCAAAACCTCAGATATGGCAGATTATGTAAATTGTCTCCTACAAATAATAATTGAAAATTTATTTGCCATGGATTTTAAATTCGGTTTCACCAGCCATTTGTTCTAATCGTAAAAATGTAAATTACCTCAATAAAATTAGAAAAGGTAATTAATATTTATCAAATATAAATGTAATTGTTAATTAATATTAATAATATATTACGTACAGTCAATAGAACACGCTTATTATTTTTCTGAATATCGCAGTAAATTAACTTAACCTTATCCTGTCCCCAGCGGACTTCGCCCTTGATGTCTCGTCCGAATCATTTTTCCGAGTCACACAAAACCTATTACAAGTCTGACACTGATATAGCGGAAAATATAAAGCTCACTTGCGCAGATGGTATACGAAAATTGACGATATTATCAGGAACGGCGATATTGCCGTTAATTTTCATTCTCATTCAATATTTCATCGAATCAATAGTGGAATATTTGATGGTTGGTGAATGCGCCCGTATGCTCCGAGGGCTGCATCTTGCATTATTTAGAATGGTGGCAATATAATGCTATCGTGTTTCAATTCCAATAGTTTTATTTTCTGCATTTACGCTTGCACGTTACATGTAACCTAGATTTTATATCTGGGTAGTTGTATTTACCAAAATACCTGAATATTTTATACCATAAACTTCATACACATTATATTTGGGAAACATAAAATTAATTAGTTGTTTGTACTTTATAGTTATAATGTAATTTTATGCACTAGTAATTTAATAATTATTATGTGTCGAATACATTTTCCACAATTCACAAATAGCAAAACTTTTATTGTAGTAAATTACTATATATTGTTAGTTTCAAATACAACGCGTGCTAATTTTATTAAGAGTAGATTTTATCGAAAAATAATTTTATTTATCTACAGGTATTTGTATTACTGTACTGACACTCTTTTCATAAAATAATTTTGACCAAATTTAATTACTGATTTCATTCCTGATACTTGTGAAAAGAATGGTTAATAAAATATTAATAGTAAGCAATCTTTGAACAACAATAAATGAGAATAGCAAAAGATACAAAATCATAATATGAGACGGAAGGAGCAAATACCGAATGTGAATATTAGCAAGAAAAAAAATCCCATTGAAATACAACACCTTCACTGTAGCCAATGTATTTCAATCCTGAATTGGTAATTATTTGTTTAATCTTCATATTCGCAATTTCTTCTTAGACCTTGGAAGATCTCATCTAAGATCTGCATGATTTACATGTCATGATTATATTGCCAATGTAAACCAGGCATTTTTTTTGTATTATTGCTTTAAGTAATGTCTCTATCAAATTCAATTTAGAATGGATGAAAAAAATATATCAGAAGTGGAAAAGTTTAGAGTAAATTTAATTTATAGTAACATGTCTTTCTCCATTCATAAAACAACGATTTATTTTAGTAAATATAGTTTCGATTAAGGCCTGATCATTATCCAACTTAAATTTGTCAGTTTACAATAGTCACTAAAAATAAATAAATAAATATTTACTTAAAAGTGTTTTAAAGTGGCTTATAGTAGAAACTATAGTCTCTGTAATTTTTAAAAATATAGTGGTAAAACAAAGTTATTGTGTCTCAATTACTTTGAATTTTAATTAATAATTAAAACAAACAAGAAAAATATATCTGATACGTACGAAGAAATGAAAGATTAATTATTATATTCATTAGTATATAAGCAATATAAATAAAACTACGATTATTTTGTGCATAACGTAAATTATAAATAGTCGTAATTTTATTAATAGGTATAATCTACTTATACTGTTGACCGAATGAGTTTTATATGAAGTTTATGGAGAAGGCAGAAGAAAATAGCTATTATTAAATAAACGAGAATTCATCCAGTATACAGAAATAAAGATGAAAGAAGGACTGAAATGTATTTCAGTACATTTACGAACGGAGTAGAAATAAATGTGCGTGTTTAAGGGTTAGACTTGATTACCTACCTTCGTAAATACAACGAATACAAGTTAGTCTGGTAAATTTATCGTTCGCAATTCACCGCTAGTAATTTTCCGCCTCTGTAATTTAACGCAAAAATAATGTACAGCCAATAATCGTTAGCATATTTTACTTTCTGGACCTAATCAGCTATGTTTAGGCAACATATACTTTTGATATCGTTGAGTCGTCATTATACATTTTAGTATACAATAAAAAAATAGTTTGTTAATATTACGTATAGTATTATTTATTTACCCAACATACTACTAAATATTGTAATATTATAGATTTTAGGTTTTGTATTTTTTAAATCACTTATGTTTTGAAAATAACAAGTGTCTCGTCGAAACTATAGTCAAGAAGGTTAAATCCTATTATAAAGCAAACTATTAAGTATTTTTATTGTACTTTTCCATTATGGCTCATTTAATTATTTTTTTAATGGAAAAGTATAAAAAAGAGTCGTTTTATTTCAATCAAAATTGAAGTTGACTTAGTTTATGTTTATTAAACCAAAAATTATCCTTATATATGTGAGTAATGTGTTTTGTAAATTTACAATTAAAAAAAAGCATTATAATGCGTATACACTTTGGATAAAATAATAATTCACCAAAGCTTTAAAATGACAAAAATCCAATTCTTAAATAATAATAATAGTAATAATAATAATACACATTTTTTTTGACAAACTATACATATTCACATTTAAATAATAAATAATGGATGATGTGTTAGTGAGTTAGTTCGTCAAAGGCTATCGACCAGAGGTCTTTCTGCCTTCTTAAAAAATATTAAATTTAAAATTACACTAGAATTTAGTTTTTCGTTTTTGACTTTAGGTATATACTCTCATTAAATTTAAAAAATAGACACTTCACAATCGTCTCTATATCCTTTCTCAATTCAACACATGTACATTTTAATAGGGAAACCACGCCAAACATATATACTTGACAGTAGATCGTAAAAGTGAATTATAAAGAAAGTTCTCATGTTAAAATATTTACCTTTTTGCATAATATAGCCTAGAGAACCTATAGCCTTACTAGACAAGACTTTTATTTGAATAGAAACATTAAATGCACTGTCGGAATTAATACCGAGGTCTTTAATAGTATTAACCCATTCAAGAAAAATATTATCGATGATATAATTGATATGCCTTGTATGCTTGAAACAAATTAATTTCCATTTACCTATAGTAAGTTTCAAATATATTATTAAATTAAATTAATTTTTACTAATTAAATATTAGTAAATCTAACAATATCGGCTCTTGCAATTACCAAATCAAGTTTAATGATAGTGAAATAATAGTAAAGTATGTTGGTTTCTGTAACAGTAAGTTCCACCCAAAGTGCATATCACTCAAGGATCATAAATTCCATTCAATTAACAGCAAAATGCAAATTTGCACAACAACAAAACATCCATTGTATGCGCTGGAAAATACCTACAGAACCGAATTTTATATTATCCAAGTCAACTAACCTGCAAATTAACAACAAAATAATTTTCCATCAACCAACAAAGGCGACATCACTATTCCACTAAATTTAATAATCTTATGGGTAAACAATCCAAAACAGTTTCCGTCAGGAAAATCATAAGGAAACCTCTTGTTGTGGGATCTGCCACCAATAACAACTCGAAGCTCAAAACAGTTGAATCTAAATCGTGGAATCATGCATCCTGCTTCCATCAAAGTGTTGAATCCGTTGAAGTATTAAAATATGTACAAGCCAACCGACAATATTGTTTGCGAGAAAATTAAAACGAAACACCTAGAACCAACGTTTATTGAAACATGGATTAATTTCACAACTTTTCAAAAAAAGAGGACGTTCTAAAGCATAAGTTTGTCTATCGACCACGTGGTCCTTCCGCCATGTATCATTTGTGTATTTGTGTGTGTGAATGAGCTTGTTACTTTAAAGGATCGCCCCCGTCACTCTAAAGCTCCATTAATTGTATCCCACTGGTGAATGGTACCGATCACCCATCCAACTACTGACCCGAACCAACGTTGCTGCACGTAAATTCGGGGCCTTACCGAATGAGCCACCACCGGCGTGTATATATTTTGCCTACATTTTCTAAATTATACGAGTATGCAACAAATACAAGAATTGAAGTCAGCACGGATTTCGAAAATGTCGCGATACAAATACGGCGTTAAATTAAAAACTAGCCTTCATATGGGCAAACGAATATCAGTATACTATAGGTCTGTTTGTCGACTTGAACATAGCATTCGACTGTGTAAATCAGGCTTTACTCCTGGAAAAACTGGCAATTATTGGATTAAGTGGGATCGCTTTCCAATGGATTAACAGTTATCTAACTGAAAAATCACAGTCAATAACCATTGGTAGTACTGTATTTAAAAGCTTTGTTAAAGTAAGGGTGCCTCAAGGATCCGCATTAGGACCCACACTATACATAATCTATGCTAATGTGTTAAACAGATATTTGCAGAGTAGTTTATATAAACTAGTAACATATGCAGATGATAACAACATCTTACTAAAATCAGATGATATAAATGCAATACAAAAACCGAGAGAGTCCAAGAGAGTTAATTTAGTTTCTGTAAATGGGCTGATAAGAATAAATTAGTAATAAATAAAAATAAAACTGCCAGGGTAATCTTCGCGCGTGGAAAAAATAATGTAACATCCATCATCGTGACTAATTTCTGTGAAAAATTTAAATGTTACAGAAATAAACTTACTGGGGGTTGTTCTAGTCAATAGGTTGAAGTAGAATTCATATATTGATTACTTAGCAAAATATCTTAATAAGCAATTGTACGGATTAAAATTAATCTCTTAATATTGCATAGCATGTTACGTTATAGAATTCTTCATTAGAGACATTGTTATAAATTGGATATGCTCAGATTATTTAGAATTCAGAATTTGTTTGCCAATTTCTAATAAACTATTGGAGTTACATGAAATTTATATAAAAAATAATTGTAGAGAATTGAAAGTGAACAAATTATTAAGAGTACACCTTGTGCGTAAACCTCATAGTTTTCGAGTAAAATATAGGGAAATTACTATCATGGCCACAACACCATATTTTTTATATAAGGAAAGTAAAAATGACAAAGTGCACAAACTATTTAGTTTTCAACTGAGAGTGTTTAAAGTTAAGTCTAACCCCAAAATACATCCAAATATATAAATAAATTTCCTAGAGTAAACTAATATAAACTCCACTATTCAATATAAAGTAAACCGACCATTATATGTACTACAATTCCTACTAATTCATTTCAATCAACTAAAATTAAACAGTCAGCACTTAACTTTTACATACACCGGCTAATAACAACACCAATGGATACAGAAAAATACAACGAAGAGCTCAACACCACCTATGACATTGCCAGCAATAATGATTAGTCAAAAGAAACGAAAGATGATAATAAAATTCTTGAACAGCAAAACCCCATTTTTAAAAAGTACATGTACAAAAATTAAACAACGTCTAAAATAATATACAGACAATTGTTATTAATAGAATTTATCTAGAAGATTAGTTAACAATAAAATCGAAACGAAGAAATAAGAAAAGGAATCAGGCGTGTACAAGATTAAGTGTTTTATTTTTAGGAGAATTTACATAGATCAAACAGGCAAATTTTAAGGTTCGGTATAAAGAACAGCAAAAAGCAATTAGGGGCGAAAATACACCTGGATTGGCTAAACATCCGTCACCACATGGAGAGATTCCATAGATAAAAGTTCAATGAAAAATGTAATCAACCTTGTTTATTAGCTATTATAAATAGTGCAAATATAACTAAACTTTACTAAAGCCTTAAATACGATTTATTAATATCTATAACGGAGATAAACTTTATTAAAAGTAAGATTTAAGAGCACTCAATAATTATTTATGAGAAAAAAGTTTTTAACAGTTATGAACAAATAACAACAAATCCTTTTAAGAGTTTAAGACAGTATGGAGAATTATTTAGAAGCTAATAAGATAAAATAGTCAATGCCGAAGAAAAACGAAGATAAAAGGTATGACTTAAAAGAGGAAAACTTTTCGAAAACGATTTAAAAGAGTAACCATTAGCTGTGCATAAGAAAAAGCAGCAGTTTAAACCATATAAACAAGCTATTAAGAAAAAAAAGAGTCTTATAAAAGCCAAAGTAATGTATTTAATAGCTATTTAGGACTAGAACTAGTAGAATAAGGCTTTCATAAGCAATAAGTAAGATTGATTAATAGTTAATAAATAAATTTACCTAAAGACAATTGACAATGGTTAATATACATAAGGAATTTAATTTTGTATCATAGAAACAAACCTCTAAACTAACGAACATGATTTCCTTCGTTCTTAGATCGAACTAAAGCGTTTGACTCTGTCTCGCACTCAATACATCTAAGAAAGTTGTTTTGGTATAATCGACATGCGACCAGATGCAAATTAATCTTTTCGTACTTATCAGGTAAAACATAGTGTGTTTTATCATCTGGTACTACCTTATTTGAACTACTAATTATACATGGGGTGCCGCAACAGTTCAAAATGCGAATATTAATCATATACGGATGATACTACACTAATTAGTAAGTCTAAAGAGGTATATGCATTACATAAGAAGAGACAGGAAAATGTTTGAAATTGGTTTGCTTGTAAACGACCAAAGTAAACGATAAGAAAACAGTTATAATGTTTTCTCTAAGATGTGCTGGAAGTGAATTAGAATCGACAAATTATCTTGGTATGCACGTTTCCACAGATTTATTATGGTCCTCAGATGGTGATGCAATTATCAGGATTTTATGCTATTCGATATTTGCTACTACAAGAGGTCTACTAAAACCAAAGTAGGTCTCAAAAGAACTTCTGAAAGTAGCGTGCTATTCACTAATATGTACATGCAATATGAACTTATGATCTGGGATTACTTTGCAATGAGAGACAGGATTTTTGGTCTGCAGCCGAGAGCACTTAGAATTATGTGCGGTCTTGATTAATCCGAAAACTGGCGGCAGGCTTTCGTGGATATGCAGACTTTAACTTTTAACTAGTCTGTACATTTAGGACTGTTTTTTTTTTATCAAAAAGCATTCTTGAGCTTATAATACCTGACTGAGCACTAATAATCACTGCATTAGGCAACATAGAAACATCTATCAAGCTTCAATCAGGCTATCAAATTTTATAACGCATTATCTCCAGTAATTAGAATTCTTGATTAGATAAGATTTAAAAATAAAATCAATGACATACTGATTCAAAATGTGTTCTATAGTTGAGACGAATATCTGATTTTTAAGTGTAAGACTATACTGTTGGCACAATAAAGACTATTCCATTCTATTCTATTTTATTTGATTCTAGCAAAGAAAAAAAACACTTCCTTAAACATCAATGAATTTGATAAATGATAAAATGATATTTAATAAATGTACTAATAGAATTAGAAGAAAACCGCGTTTTAAGGCTATAACAGTAAGTAATAAAGAACCATAAAAATTAGGATAGAAGATTTGAAAAGTAATAACAATATTGGTAATAACTATTTATGATTAGAAATAGTAGAATTAAGTGACTAAAAATATATACAAGAATAAGCAATCTTTTGAAAGGTCAATGGAAAATGTAATTAAGGATGTTTATTAGCTAGTACAAATATAACAAGTATAACTAAGCTTTTAAAAGCTTTAAATATGATTTATTGATATTAATAACGGAGGAGAATAAAGTTTATTAAACATAAGATATAAGAGCACTCAATAATTACATTTGAGAAAACAAGATTTTAACAATAAAATGTATTAAAATCCTTTAGTTCGTTGTAGAAAATTAAATAATAAATTTAAAAATACGAAAACATTTCGTGAATCTACAACAATGAGTCTTACTAAGACTACAAAACAAATTAATTTGAAACAACTACTTCTCTAGCTAATACTTCGACAGACATTGAATAATACAAATTAATTTGCGTGTTACAAATAGTACAACTATTAAAGCAACACTAATTTGAATGAAATTAATTCTGTTGAATAAACTAATAAATGATAAAATGTACTTTAGATTGTTTAAATGTAACTATAACATGAAAAATTATGAAAAATGAATTTTAAACTGATTTCATTAAATTAAATTAGCAAAAGCAATTAAAAAATCTAGCATTCAAGTTTATAATCATCTGCAGACACGTGTTTCGAACTTTCGCTCTCTTCAGTACAGCTTTATTATAAAATTGATTCTAAATACAAATAAAAACACTTACTAAAATAAATATAATGAAATATGATTAAAAATATAATGAAATATAAATAACTTACTCAGATATGTACGGCAACTGACACAAGAATGAAATATAATCGACTGAATGTCTAAATGTATACCTGAGGTGGATTAGTGAATTCTTCAGAAATCATTACGTTCGGGATTAAGGAAAAATACCCACTTAGAGCATAATTGAATAATAATAATAATTTATTATCATATTTCATTATATTTATTTTAGTAAGTATTTTTATTTGTATTTAGAATCAATTTTATAATAAAGCTGTACTGAAGAGAGCGAAAGTTCGAAACACGTGTCTGCAGATGATTATAAACTTGAATGCTAGATTTTTTAATTGCTTTTGCTAATTTAATTTAATGAAATCAGTTTAAAATTCATTTTTCATAATTTTTCATGTTATAGTTACATTTAAACAATCTAAAGTACATTTTATCATTTATTAGTTTATTCAACAGAAATAATTTCATTCAAATTAGTGTTGCTTTAATAGTAATGTCTATCGAAGTATTAGCTAGAGAAGTAGTTGTTTCAAATTAATTTGTTTTGTAGTCTTAGTAAGACTCATTGTTGTAGATTCACGAAATGTTTTCGTATTTTTAAATTTAAGATTTTAACAGTTATGTGTAAACAACTACAAAACTTTAAAAGTGTTAAGGATAGTAATTATATATTTTAGATGCTAATAAAGTAGGATAATAAATATAGCTATGAACAGTTTTTTTAGATTGAAGAAAAACGAATTTAATAAGTAAGAAATAAGTAAGATTAAAAAGAGGAAAAACTTTTCTAAAACGTGTTAAAACAATGGCCATTAGCTATGCATGAGAAAAGAACAGCTGTTCAATCATAAAAGATGGAGTGATACTAAGCATTTAAGAACAAAAATGAGTGTTAAAAAAGCCAAATTAGACATTTATGACTAGAACTAGTAAAAGGATTTAAATGAGATTGATTGAATCAATACTTCTTGCGCTACATCCTTGATGGAACGAAATTAAAGTGCTTTAATGTACTCAATTTGAGATAGATTGAGCTAATAAACAAATTGATTTAAAGTATAAGCAATAGTTATATATACATAATAAATTTAATTTTGTAGCAAAAATTCATTATTCTAAATATCAACTTGTAGGTGTTTAAAAGTGTAAATTAAATATTGGTATACAGATGCAGTATTAATTAAATAAAAGTAATAATTATAATAATAAATGAACGCTCACTACAACTTATAGGTTGTTGGATATCATAGATATTTAACTTAGATGAAAATGAAATTTAAGGCAAAAGGTTTTATGCCGAAGAATTTACTAGCCCGAGGTGTGATATCCATCCTAACTATAATATTTTTTGTTCAAAAATAGGGCAAGCAACGTAGATCTATTAGATATAACTAAATTCATTATAATAGTATATAGATCGTTTGATGTTATTAATTATTAGAAAACGTAGTTTTAGACAAAGTAAGGTAACTTTGATTTAAAGTTATTCTTATTCTGAAGCAACGTTTAGAAACGCAGATTTTTTAAAATTATTCAATCTACGGTACCTACAATTACTTTTCTTCAATGAGACTTCTTCTATATTTTATCTTTTGCAATTTAAGAAACGTTATTTTTCTCTTAAAATTTAATATTGGTAATTAAATCCTTCAAAACAGGTTTTGTTTTAATTTCTTCGATCACAATACCTTTCTATTATTTGTACGGGAAATGTAAAATTGCTAATATAAAGAGAAAAATGAAATTTAGGTATTTATAAAATATAATTGTGACACACCAAAAGAATTTGATCAAACAATGTCAGAGAAAGTAAGTTACAACAATTGTTTTTATAGAAAAATGCGTGTAACTATTTTAGTTTAATGCAATAACCATAGGAATAATAACGACATAAATTCACATTCAACTATTTCATTCTATTAAACCTTTTTCTGGCTTTATAGATAGTGCTTATTAGTGTCCTTACAAGAAACAAATATTAGAACACAGTATGTTATATATGTTGGAGGCTTCTACTTCGTTACACATTTTTGTAAATTGAATAAAACACGATAACTTTGTTTGTATAACTTGAAATTTTTTTATTATGACTAGTTTCGACAAATTTAGCTTGTCATTATCAAACAAATAGTAATAATGACAGGCTAAACTAGTCACAATAAAAAAATTTCAAGTTATACAAACAAAGTTATCGTGTTTTATTCAGAACTCAGTATGTATATATGGTGGACGCGCCGGGCTTAAATGTTAATAAATTGACCTGTTAATATAATCATCAATAATTAACCTAATAAATCCTCTGCGTGGAAACATTGCTACTTACTATGCATTAATAATTAACTAAACACTGCAATCGAAACCAGAAACTACATTTCCAGCTAGTTAATTTATTATAATTATAAACTAACATTTATCAATTATCCACTATAAAATATATGTATTACTAAGTTATGTTATGGAATGGTATTACATAATCGAATAAGCTAATATTATTAAAGTAATTTCTAATATCAAGTGAGCGCTCGTTTTTTACAAGAGCTGTTTGAAAGATTTTGAACTGATATCTAAGAAATGTCAATGTTCTTAGTTATCAGTTTATTATAATTGTATATTTAATACAATCTAAACAGAATTAATATGACGAATAATACAATAGTATTATTATATATTTTACACTAAAGAAAATAATTAATAAATATTAATGTATAGCCTCTTAAAGCTGTACACTTGGGGTGAAAAATTGACCGTAGTGATCATTTAGACATTTACTATATTCTGCCCAAATTATAATTCAGTTTTAGACTTGATTTTAATTGCTGCAGTGGCCTTACTCATATTTTAGATGACACTATTTGACCTACTGACTGTGTTACAGGTTACAGCATTCGTTCTATGGGATTAAAATAAGTTGTGGATAATTATTATTGTAAAATCTTAAAGGAAGATCAGTTTTAACCTGGTAGATAAGAGACCAGGTAGTGAAGATATTTCTAGTTTATTTGACAACTATGTAATTATTACTTTTTATACGAATTTATGTTTTAACTCTAATGAATGGTTAATATTTATAGACCGCTAATGTGGTCTTGTTTAGGGCGTCAGCAATTTGCTTGATGTTCAATCGATTGTCGAAATCCAAAATTTCGGGCACACGATTTACGTTTTCATCGGTTCTGGCCGTTTTGGGCGTCCAGAACAGGGTGCATCGACTATCTCGTCATGGCTCTCCTTAAATGCCTTGTGCCATCTAGAGGACCATGACCTTGAAAAGCAGACATCCTTGAAGGCCTCTTGTTTCGGTTGCATTCTTTTTAGGCCGCACACTAACCTTGATTGCACATTGCTGTTCAATTGAACGCTCTATCGCGCCATATTTCACACTTCAGGCGGAGGTACATCATTTCGTTCGAACTGCTCGGAGCACACTGATGACTGGATGCACTGGAAGGGCAGACCCTCTACCACATTTCCCGGCTCGTTTTACCCTACTGCGATGCATAGACGCGTCACAATAAAATCATGCGCATTAATTTCATAATAGACCCTGTATATTGAATACTAAAATCCGGTGCACCATTATATTCGCGTTTATATATTTCTTCCCGTAGATTAGTTAATTTAATTTTTGAGATCTTTATGGTAAATATTTATTTATTAATTATGCATATAATAATCAATTATATATTCTTCGATTCACAGAGAAGTAGATGAAATAAATGTACATAAAATACAATATTAGCGGTCTTTTTCTCCTACAATACATCTAGCAAAAACGGACCCAATGAATTGATTCCATGTAGGATCTCCCTGCCTGATAAAAGGGCAGAGAACAAAAAATCACTCACAGAAATGAATGACTGGCAGTGAATAGCGAAAAAAAGTTCGTGAGACTAACTCGCTTTGGCAACCAACAAATGGAGCCGTCGCAGACGTGCTTCTGACTTAATGAGTTTGTACTGCTCATTTCTTTCACAATTTATTA
This sequence comes from Ontholestes murinus, assembly GCA_963969525.1. Taxonomy (NCBI): domain Eukaryota; kingdom Metazoa; phylum Arthropoda; class Insecta; order Coleoptera; family Staphylinidae; genus Ontholestes; species Ontholestes murinus. The sequence continues at coordinate 48,775,806 of OZ018393.1, read as the reverse complement.
TAAAAACGCTATTGCTTCTTGTTACCTTTATAATTTGATTAAATATTTTTTATATCACACAAAACATTTCATTTAAGATTGTATACACGTTAACATTCATTCCTGTAATATTCTAATAAATTTCGTTTCTACCCTAATTAATCATATTTATTTTTTTATTTTACACATTCAGATAAATATAAATCTTTACTTATGAACATTTTATTCGTACTACATAATGTATCACATTATTCAAATTATAATATTAAAGTTATTAAATTAAACTAGTCATTTTTTTACAATATTACACAATACAGTTTTGAAAATGTTCATTATAGATCAGTTAGACAAAAAAAGTTTCTAATTTCAAAACTTCGTAATTTTGTAGATGCATCAAATATTAAAAATGTGACGAATAAATATAATACAAATTATAATTGTGTAGTGTTTAATACTTATTTACAAAGTAATGTTAATGATGACGAAAACAAAAGGGTAACATGATTAATGATTGATAACCTAAACAGACAAAAAGTTACATCGTTTAACAAAGTTAAATTTATATATTTAATATACCATTCTATCTATTATATTACTTTGTAAGCAATATAATCATATCATATTGTCTATTTATGGTATAAGTAATTATTTTTACTTTCCCTATATAGTATATACAGGGTTATTCACGCTATACGGCACGGAATATTGTGGCCAAAATACGTGACTTTCAAAAAGTTTGACTTTGGGGATATATGGGGGTCTATTAGGGCTACTTTTTAAAATTACTTTCATAATATACAGGGTGTCCCAAAGACCCTAAAAGTATCAAAGTTGTGTTTTTTTTAATGAAACACCCTGTATTTTATTGCATTTTTGGATCCTTCGACCAAAATAAGTGTGTGTTTTAATAAGGTTTTTATTACTTAAAGCTTAAGGTTTTTGAAATAATTTGAATTTTGTAAAAATTTAACCTAATTTTCATGTTTCAAATACTTAAAAAGTAATTAAGTTATGCATACCAAATTTACACTGAAATGTAACAATAGATCATATTTTATTTTCCAAGTATAATAAATATGACATCTTATACCGGGTGTAAAAAAATTGGAATTAAACAAATGAGAACTTTAAATGGCTATAACTTCATTTATTTAAATGGAACGCTATATTTATTAATTTATCAGCAAATGCACGTTTTAATTACCTATCGAATGGTATTTATATCTTAAATGTTAAGTCTTCTCGTTTTTACAGAAAACGCCAAAATATTGTTTACTGCACCGTTTTAGTACTTTTTAAGTAAAAATTTTAATGTATCTAGTTTTCCATCGCATTTAAAAAAGTAAGATAATTAATTTAGTCTGTTACTTTAGTTTAAAAAGCCTGTCTTTTGTTATAGTTGTGTTATTTTGCGTTTTTGTGTTAGATCGTTAGTAATCGTTATTGTTTGAACATCGTTGTTGTATTTAATAGTAAAAAATGAAAATTTACACAGATTTTCTTATACTGAGGTTTTTATAACTGACACTTCCAATTTCTTTAAACTGGTTTAATAGTCTCTCAAAAATGGCTGGCTTAGGGTGATTTCTTTCAGGAAACCTTCAAGTATAAACTCGACAAGCCAATAAACAATTTTGATGACATTCTCCAAGCATAAAGATAATGCCAATACGCTCTTCTTTTGAGTAAATTTTCATTTTTTACCAAAAAATACAACAGCGATGTTCAAACAATAACGATTACTAACGATCTAACACAACAATGCAAAATAAGACAACTATAACAAAAGACAGGCTTTTTAAACTAAAGTGGCATACTAAATTAATTATCTGACGTTTTTAAATACCATAGAAAACTGGATACATTAAAATGTTTCCTTAAAAAGTACTAAAATGGTGCAATAAACAATATTTTGGCGTTTTCTGTAAAAACGAGAAGACTTAACATTTAAGATATAAATACCATTCGATAGGTAATTAAAACGTGCATTTGCTGATAAATTAATAAATATAGCGTTCCATTTAAATAAATTAAGTTATAGCCATTTAAAGTTATCATTTGTTTAATTCCAATTTTTTTACACCCGGTATAAGATGTCAAATTTATTATACTTGGAAAATAAAATATGATCTATTGTTACATTTCAGTGTAAATTTGGTATGCATAACTTAATTACTTTTTAAGTATTTGAAACATGAAAATTAGGTTAAATTTTTACAAAATTCAAATTATTTCAAAAACCTTAAGCTTTAAGTAATAAAAACCTTATTAAAACACACACTTATTTTGATCGAAGGATCCAAAAATGCAATAAAATACAGGGTGTTTCATTAAAAAAAACACAACTTTGATACTTTTAGGGTTTTTGGGACACCCTGTATATTATGAAAGTAATTTTAAAAAGTAGCCCTAATAGACCCCCATATATCCCTAAAGTGAAACTTTTTGAAAGTCACGTATTTTGGCCACAATATTCCGTGCCGTATAGCGTGAATAACCCTGTATAGGGGGAGTATTGTTTTCGTGATTTTTTTTTATTTTTTTTTTTGCGGAAATATCCGTTTTGGGGCCCCTGAGTCCAAAACACTAATTTCTGGAAAAAAAAAATTGTGTCTGTATGTGTGTCTGTGTGTCTGTCTGTCGGTGGGCGCTGTATCTCAAAAACGTATAATCTGTTTGCGATGAAACTTTAAATTTAAGGTTTTATCGTTAAAAACTGGAACTAAAAAGCTTTTGGTAAACATTCATAAACCGGAAGTGGGTGTTTACTCGAGGCGTTTTTTTGTTTTTTGGTAAAAATTTTAAAAAACGGTTCAAACAAAAGTTAAAGGGTATAATAAACTGAACAAGTTTTATTTGAACATTTTTTTCATAAAATTCTTAACTTTCAAGAAAAAAAAATAAAAATTGAAAATTTTGACATTTTTTGCTATTTGCTAATAAACCATTAAAGTTACATTAAAGTTATATAAAAAATAATTGTAGAGAATTTAAAATTGAACGAATTATTAAGAATAATCTTTTTACGTAAACCTCATAGATTTCAAGAAAAAATATAGGGAAAGTACTATGATGGCCACATCACCATTTTATAAGAACTATAATTATAATTAAAGTACTATAAAACAAAAACGTATGTTTTTTTATATAACCCGCATTCGGTATTTATTCCCGAAGTTCGTAATTCTCGGTAAATTCTCGAATTACACTTGGCTGAATGAATACATCTCGTTACGGAATTATAACTTAAAAAAATATGAAGTACCCCATAAATATGGCTAACCTTTTTCACAAGTATGCTGGTTGAATTACCCTAATTTTGTACCGTTCCCAATGGACGTCGCTCGTGATTTCTTATTCGTCGAATCATTTTTCAGGCGGACCCACGGGATCTTGTTTCCGTTGTGTGAAAAGTTGTACACATCGAACAACCGAATCCATTCTAACACTCTGACATTCGGAAAATGAGATGTAAATGGGAAAGAAAGTTTAACTTTGCGCGGAAACATCGAGACGCTAACGCCATTTTCCGATTTCCTTTCTCATTCGTGACTTTATCCAATAAAATATATGAATTTTAATTATAAAAATGTTTACGATTTTTGCAAATAGGTTATTTTTTTAATTTCCTCTTATATGATACGAACAACTGTCATACTTTTTATATAATTTTATAATTAATTTGTATAGTTTTTGACAGTTTTTAACATAACTATTTGTTTATTTCTATCGGTTTTTATAGTTTTATTCTTTATACTAAGTGTAGCTAAGGATCTCAATACATGTCAATCACTTAATAGATAAAAAAACACTGATTTAAAGACAATTTCCTTCTTGGCGGTTCATTTAGCAATGAACTAAATATGTCATTAATACCGAAAAATATTTCACAAAGACCATTTTATTTTGTGTTTAAAATTGTTAAAAAGGTCGTTTTCCCGAATAATCTACTGTTTTAATGAAGAAATCCCGAAAGTGAGGTGTCCTTTTTACATGGGTTCTATCCGCATCAGTCAATTGTTTCGATGAAAATGATGGTAGCGACCGTTACTATGTGGTAGTTCATTTTAAAAAAGGTTAAATGAAAATATTTTTTAAGTTTTTATACCACTATTTATTGTATAATATATACACAAACAAAGTTTACAATATATTATCAATTTTGACACAACTATAGTTTGTGTTGAATTCAACACTTGATAATGACCTGCAAAGGTCGAAACTATAGTTGTGTCAAAATTGATAATATATTGTAAACTTTGTTTGTGTATATTATACAATAAATAGTGGTATAAAAACTAAAAAATTATTTTCATTTAACCTTTTTTTCAATTGTTTCGACTTAAAGTTTTAATTTAAATCGCGCGTTTCTATATATTTGTTTTTATTTCATCAATTTCAAACTAAAATTTTCTGAATATCTGAAAAATCTCATTTAAAAAAGAGAAGGGCGATTCATTTCTTATCTTAAAACTTTGATAATGGGAAATTTATCAATTATATTTAATGATAGGGTAACACTAACAAGCTTTAGAACAATTTAACTCTGTTAAGTTTGAAATTTATTGTCTTAATCCTAAAGCAGGAAATAAAACGAAGAAAAACGTGTAGAATTAAAAAAAAATCATATCTAGAAGCATTGGGTCACGTTAGACTCTTAAAATAAAATGAAAACATATCTCCCAATAAATCTCATAATTCTAGTTAAAATTAATTGAATTTGTTGAAAATAGTTTTTCTGTCTTTTTGAGGTCGTTAACATGGACTTGTTTCAAAACTAGTTATTTATCAATGATTCACAACAATATCATTATTAACACTCATCTTTAGAAGGCAAAGTAATTAATCCTATGAAAGTATATAATAATTTAATAATAGTTTCAGATTCTAGGAAAATTTTAAAATTAAAATTCACAAGGATTGTATTAGAGAGTTAAAATCATTTATTGATAATTTATCAAAACACTTCCGATCTTTAAATACATTAAAATTACTGGTTGATAATTTTTGAGTTAGTTTAATTTTAAAGACAAAATTGGATATAGAAATAATAAAAGAGTTTTCTCTGTAAATATTTCTCATTACCAACATGCAAACAATTAATTGAGCTCCTAGATAAAATATGTTATACGGTGGATGCATATGCTTTTCCAAACAAAATCGCAAACAAAGTAAAACATATTGGTTTGATGAATGATTGATTTTTTTCATCTAAGCTACTGTGTGATAAAACATTGTCGTAGAATAATAAAACCATTTTTAAAACCATATACTCTTTCAGTATTTTTTAAGTTTAACATATTGTATGTAAATTCTTATTTTCCACAGCAGAATGATAGCACTAAACTTTGTAATTACTGTAATAAATCAGGACATAACATTAAAAACTGTTTTAGATTTTAAAATGTCGAAAAGATAATTTATATGGTCCAAATATCGGAGGATGTTCATTGATAGGAATAACAGAGGTAAAATCTTATAAGAGTTGGTTGCTTGAAATTATGGAATGGCGGATTTTAGTTAATGCTCTTAGGGAAGACACTAACTTAGATACTATTGATAGTAGGATTGCAGGAGTTGGAGAAGAGGACAATTCCATAATTAAGGAGAGGGCAGCAAATCATTTATAAGATTATTCAGCTATTTTAATGAATATTCTGTCTCCAAGTTTTATTTGAAGCTAGTGCTATAAATAAGATATGATTATCTTTTTTATCAAAAGAGTAGCAATAACAATTTAATGGCCCACATGTATGCTTTGGTCTGATTATGGTAATTTTTGATCCTTCTCTGGCAAGTACATCGGTTCGCTGCCTATTATACTTGCGTGGCCTGGTACCCATATTGGTGTAAGCTTGATGCGCTTGGCCAATTCTTAAAGCAGTCTGAATGTATGGGATCAGACAGATGTGTGCCACTTTGTAGTCCTTTTTGTGTAGGATTGATGGGCACTTCCCTTTTTGATACATCTGTATACCAGAATATAGACTTAGGTTTTAGTTTTGTGATTCTATTCAGGCTCTACTTTTTCGAAATTCCGTACGACGGATAGAAACTCTCGTTTAATCAGGTAGAGAATTTCTAAGTGCCAGAATCTATATCTGGTACCATGCCATTCCAGTCTCATTACGATCTTTAGACCTTTTTTTCTGATTAGTTCGTGCAGGGTAAGCTTCTTTTGAGCGGTTGTTTGTTTAGTCTTAACCCACCATACAATTGAGACACTTGTAATAATGGTTACATAAAGATCAACTTATGTATCAATTTGGATTTAAGTTCCCATGGTCTGCCAAAGGTCCTAGGAGCCACTCTTCTTAAAACATTAGTTTCTTTAGTCGATTTTTTTATTGTTATTGCCTAATTTAACAAATTATAAACAATCATAGGATTTTGCCTATGAATTAAATTTAAATCTAGTTGAAACGACAATAAAAATTAGTGGATTCAGTAACACCACATCTAATATAAATTTAAGAATCAATGTAAATTTAAATTTAACTACCAATAGTTTTGAAACATCAATTGAATGTTTAGTTTAGTTTTCCATAAATTAAACTCTAATCTACCTAATAAAGCATCCAACACACACATTGTAAATTTTTCCCGCAAACCTGAACTTGCTGATCGGCAATTCAACATTTCTGGTCCATTTAATATTACTTAAATATTTTTCTTAATTATCTTATTATGGAATAATAGAGAGAATTAATAAATTGATCAATTCTCTACATAGTATTTTTTGATCCACTTGATTTAATAATTATCGCCAAAAAATTAAGAAAATTAAATTGAAAAACAAGAATATTGAGTGTTGGAAAAACAAGTTTAGGTTTGATTGTAAGAGGTAGTATGAATGTACTAACAAAAATTAAGGGAAATTTTCTTAACCAAAGGGAAATATTAGATTTTGATTTAACCACATCGACAAAAGCTCTTCATCTGGACGTGGGACATCTGTAAACATTTATTCAGATAATAAATTATCATCAATAAATTTGCTAAGGAGGGAATAAATTGGCTTTATTATTTCCCAAAAGCAGCGGTTAGGACAGTAAAAAGTCATCTTACGAAAGTGGTGAAAGAAAAGTTAATGTCGAGGAATTTAACCTAATGAGCCTAATGACTATATTTTCCCGCCCACTTTTTAATTGGCACTTCGTTATTGGATATACCTGAAGCTGATTTGTTGCACATAAAGCCTGATAGATTATTCAAATGACGAAGTATTTAGTATGTTAAACAACATGTCTGGAATCGATGGTATTCAGAATATCTGAACACTTGTATACGAGGACTTGATGGCAGATTCCAGGAAAGGAGTCAAATGTTAATCAGCTTGTGCTCATTAATGAAGAAGGAGTTCCACCTATGTATTAAAGAAGTGGATGAACCTAATAATTGCACATTTTCGGTTCCTCTTAAAAAGAAATGATTGTACACAATATCTGGTATTTCTCGCTTACTCTTTAATTCATTGGACTCTGATTGCTCTTTATTTAATTTTAATACATTAAGTGCAATCATGCATAGTTTTAAATTTTAATTTTGCTACTTCTAAATTGTACATATTGTTATTATACATTTTTGTTTACAATTTACTATTTTTAAGGTTATGTAATATATCTACTACATCATTAAATGGGTTTCGTGAATTAATATTTCTTAATCAAATTACTCTATTTCCGTTTTTATTTTATTATTTGTAACTGTTCAATAGCTTTCCATTCACTTTATTTGTAATTTTAAACTGGCTTTGATATTTTTGTCATTATTACAGTTTAATAATTTCAAATGGTTTGTTTTATGTATCATATATTATATTAATTTTTAAATTACATGGTGTTTTTTTATTAATAATGTAGTAGTAGTAACACACTACTATTGACGACGTGGTCCTTCTGCCGTGTTATTTATGTATTTGTGTGTGTATTAATAAGCTTGTTTCTTTAAAGTCATAATTGAGACATTTTTTTATAAATAATTTTATTGTATGGTATGTTTATATAAATAAATTATTTATTTTTAACACACACTTTATTATTCTTGGGAACTATAGTTTTGGCACAATTTAGTAGATCATAATCAAACTAGTTGAAATTAGTATGATAATGACTAGCTAATTTATTTTTTATCAGGAATCACATTGAAAACGAAGCAACAAATAGTATCAATTATAAACCTACTAATTAACATAATATTCCAGTGATTAGAGGTAAGCGAGTATACATAGGCAATATTCAAATATTCTGTAATTAAAATACATAGCACGTTCCCGTTTCATGTGCTTTGAGCAAGCATTGATATTTGGATTGACATTTTTTATTTAATCGGTTGCCCTTTATCGCAGTTTACTGATGATATAGAATGACAAGCTAGCCATTGATGCCTTTTACAACGCCATCAAGCGTAATTTATCATGGAAATCAATACAAGTTTTAATGCTGGCAATATGTATTAAAAATATTGAAAAAGTTAAAGATAATATTTTTCAGTTTACGCTGTATATGTAGTTAAATAAATTCAAGCAAAACGTCTTTCAGTTTAAGTTTTTCTAATCTAAATTATAAGTATTTTAATTTGTTCTTACTACAATTAATCATTCTTAATTTCTATTTCATTTTCGTTCGGCTCATATAATATATCGATTAATACTCTTTAATTATTCTAAATGAATACATTTAAAATTAATGTTGCTTTGACATCTGTACCATTTGTAAAGCGCAAATTACTGTTATAATATTCACTGTTTGGCATAGTATTGGCATAATAATAGCTTAGTGTGGCATAATTCCGATGTATTAAAAATATTTGCAAAGACATAATAACAATATTCAGTGTAGAATATTTTGGTTCACAGAAAATACAATAGAAAATAAACAGTGCAGTTTTAAGTATCAAATTTGATCCAATTAAATTTATATTTGTTACAAAAAAGGTTGATATTGATTTAATTTAAATATATCGTATGCAATACATAGTACGTATTAGAAATCATATAACTAAAAAACAAATAGTCTAGTAACAAACCGTTAACTATTTTCGCTATAAAGCTGTATTTGGGTATCCCTAAACGAAAAAAATTTTTTATTCAATCTGGGTATAAAAATTCCGTGCCATATTACTACGACAGTTCTCGTATGTTCAAAAGTTTTAATTAAATCAGAGGAGGCCTAATTTAGTATCTGAAATATTGACAGTTTCTTTCGAATTAGTTGATAATATATGTTTTGGTTCGATTATCAAAATATAATCCATTTTGTTTGGACGTAGTATTTTTCTGAAATTTACAATTTTTAAATTATATTAATTCTTTGCTTTGAAAAATGCTCGATATCATTTACTTTTAAGAACTCACACAACTCCGAAAACAGAAAAGGTATTTCTAACCTTATATTGCAGCCAAAGTGCTGAAATTTGTTCAAAACTTTTTGTCAATGTTATCCTAGTTATTGTACTTATATACCTCAAAAAAAGCTTTTAAAAAGCTTATTCTATCAACAGTAAGTTACAAGATTAGAAAAAAATCATATTTAGAAAGCAATGATAATTAAAACTCTTCTTTCCTCCTGACATTGGCGATCACCATATTCTTTATTCTTTACAACTTCGTTCTTTTCGCTTACTATATTCACAAAATAATGCATAAATTAATGAACCACGGGCACAAATTCAGATAGAAAGAATCAGAAAGTGTATCCCCAACTTGTGCTAGGTGCATTAGATATTATTTCAGTCCAATCACGGATGTTTCTCAGCCACGATTGCTGCCTCCTGCCAGGTCCTCGGCGTCTTTCAATTTTATCCATCAATATTCGTTGGAGTAGTTAATATTTTCGCCCCTTAGTAGTAGTATCCTAGATAGGCCATTTTATGAAATTTAATTGCCGCTCGTACATACCTTTCAGTTTTGGCTCTTCAAAGTACTTCAGTGTTTGTTACGTGGTCTACCTATGTTATACGTAGCATCCTTCTATGCAGTTAAATTTCGAATGTTTCGATGCGGTCCATACTACTCACTTTGAACGTCCATGACTCCATATCGTATATAGGTGTTGACCAAATCTTTGTCGTAACTTTTGGTTTAAATTATCCTCACAGAGAGATAACATCATTTTATTAAATTATGCACGTTCTAGATCTATGTGACTCTTGATTTCGATGTCCGGATCTAGGTTTTGTGTAATTATACTGAAAGTATGTAAAGTAAAGTTTGACATTCTGTTGTACGCGGCTGAATACCTTGAATTTAGTTTTTTTTTCGCCAGTTGCGTTGATTCTGTTGAGGAGTAGCTGAAGCTCTTCTAGACTGTCGGCCAGTATGACCGTATCATCTACATATCTTATAATTGTTATGGGCAGATCGTTCACTTTTATGCCGAGGTATTCCTTGAAGTGCATTTTTTGAGAACTCGATGGGTATAAAGATTAAATAAGAGCGGCGAGACTCGGACTCCTTTATGTATGCTGATGTTTATCTTTTGTCATTGCCTAAGCGAATGTAGGCCTTATATACCCAATACACGTTTTTTTATAATTCTGATGTCTGTTTCATCCATTTTACTATACTGATGTATTTCTCGTGTTTTTTTTTCGGTCACATTCTTTCTCATAGTCTAAGAATACTCCATATACGTCTTTATTTTGATTGCGGTATTTTTGTAATAGGACATTCACACTAAACAGTGCTTCATATTAAAATGCATTGCAGAAGAAAAATTGTGATGGATCTATGTTATCTTCATATCTGCTATTAATGCTAGTGTGTATTATCCGTAGAATAAGAGACATTAAACTAATTACCCGGTAATCGTTACAGTTTTTTGTTAATAATAATAATAATAAATCATTTATTGATACATTGAAATTACAAAATAACGAAAACTAAAATATACACCAATTGAATAATAATTAATCTACATAAGCATTACAGTGGTCAAAAGAACTTGATTCATTCGCAGTATTTGAAATTGTAGCCAAATACTGAGACTGATCTTTTAAAGTCCTGTCTAATCTAACATAACTAAAATTAAATTACTTATTTGTTAATTTCAAGTAACATAAGTTTATACTTCGATTTAAAATAACTTACACCGATATACTAAAAAGGTTCGTGCCTTGGACAATTGTATAGCATAGCAACGTTTGAAAATCTGAAATCTATGCTTAGGTATAGACAATAAACCTCTACTTTTCACGTCAATGTTTTGAACATCACATCTATATCGATTTTTTTTCAGAAAGGTAAGGTGGGCCTTTCGAATGCATTATCTTGTAATAAAAACAAGACGCGTGAAATTTTCGTCTATTTTCCATATTTAACCACTTACATTCTGGTAATTTATACGATATAAATATAAATCTAAGACATTAGTTTTGCATACGTTGCATTATATATTTATACGGCATTCATTCTAAAAAGCGTAAGTAAAAGCGCTTGTTAATTAGTAAATAATCTATTTGAATCTTAATCGGTTCTTTATTATCATGATTATTATGCGAAACCAGGCGTTGGTTGGATTCGCCAAGGTCAAAGTTTTCAACTAGATCACCTTTTCTACCGAGATCTACTTTGGCATTGAGGTCTCTCATTATAATCGTAATCTAGTTGTTTTTAAATTACTTCAGCACTTTTCCAATATTGTCGTAATAATTTTTGATTTCTTCGTCATATTTTTTCATCTCCCATTGGGGCATAGATTTAAATTATGTTTAGTTCTAGTTGTCCTTTCATATATTTGAGAAAAATTCTATCTGATATCGGTGTAAAGTTGGGAACAGATTTGTTGTAATCGGTAGCCACTATAATTCCTACACTGTTACGATGCAACACCGTCATTGTTTTTCGAGCCATTTTCGTGATGACAACTTACAGATTCTGGCCTACGTACCTTGCTAATACCTGGCACAAATTGTCTAGTATGTCAGCTTCGCACATACTTCTTACATTCTATGTACTAATTGTTAATTGAGTATTCACCACTTTAAGCTAGGAGATTCTTCGCATTCCTTGTCGGAAATTGGGACCATCATTTGATTCCTCTTCAAGGTGATTTTAAAGCTTTACCGAAAGTTTTTTCTTTTGTTTCAGATATGGTTTTAAGTTTGGACAGCTATGTATTAAGAGCTCTACTCTAGCTAATGGCTTCGATAAGCCCAATATACTACAAAAGGTGAAATAAATTCTTTTCCCCAGAATTTTCCTCCAAAAGGCTGGATAAATTAACGAATATAAAAAAAATATAATTGATTTCGGATGTAAAAAATAATGCTAGCTTCTTACATAACGGTACAAGAAGGGTTTGAGTGGAAGAAAGTATTTAAATAAGGATTGGAAATAAGGATAATGGTTCTCGCCCACTGAAGATAGTATTTGACAGTAGTGAAATACCTGTTCAAATAGAAAAATATTATACAGGGTAGGGATCCTAATATTAGAATAAAGGCAGACTTAACCAACATGCAGAGGGCTCATCTTCGTGAATTAGGAGAAGAAGTGAAAAATCGCCGAGAACAAGGTTTACATCAAATACGTCAGCGGACTTCCCGTCATTTCGTCTGGAAAATCTTCCCGGAGTAATAGTAGTAATAAAAAAAAACTAAAATGTTTTTATCAAAATATGGGTGGATTGAAAAGTAAAATCGCTGATCTTTCAATTAAAATTAATACTTGTATATATGATATCATCATTATTACCGAGACTTGGTTAAACGATACAATTTTAAGCAGTGAATTTAATCTATCCAATTTTGATATATACAGAAAATAGAGATCTGCCTTGACCTGTGATAGAGTAAATGGTGGCGGTGTTTTAATAGCAGTAAGAAAACAGATACATTCGGTTCTATTACCATCATCTGAAAATGTGGAAGAATTATTTATTCTAGTTAATAATAATTTAATAGTTGGTGCTTTATATATTCCACCATCATCACAAATTAATAAATATCAAGAAAATTGTAATACGGTTGACTGTTTATATGATCGATATCCTGAAGCAATTTTTTTAATTTGTGGTGATTACATTTTCCCTAAGGCGTTTTGGTCCAGCAATCACATTAATATATTGAATAATAATAATAATGATAGTACTGCATGGTTGTTAGCTGAATATTTTGAGTTCTATCAAATATTTCAAAATAATAATATTCCTAATTCTCGAGGAATATTCTTAGATTTATTTTTTTCCAATGTAAATGTTTGCTTCATAGCATTAGCGTCTGAACAATTAGATGACGATACTGTACACTATTCTGCATATGAATTAAATATTGGATTACCTGGCTGCCGTAACATTGTTCAGAAAGAAGACTTAACATATGATTACAAAAATGGCGATTATTTGGGTTTGAATAACTTTTTGGCTTCAATGGATTGGAAAAGTATGTTCAAAATAAAAATGTAAATGTATATGTACAATTATTTTATAATATTCTGAATGGCATTAGTTTGTTTATCCCGCGTCGAATTTGTTTTCAGAGCACCTTTCCTAAATGGTTCAATTGTCAATTAATTAATTTAATTAAACGTAAACGTCGTATGCATTCGGAATGGAAGCTTTCAGGAAATTATGAGACCTATGTATAATTTAGTAAGTTCAGATCACAATGTAAAAATCTTAGTGAACAATTATATTGCAAATTTATATTACGAGTCAATTCTAGTATAAATGATAATTCCAACTATTTTTAGTCCTTTGTTCGTGATCAAACTAGAACAAATGTTTACCCTGAGAGTATGTATTTTGAAGAAGAGGTGTCAAATAATGGTAAAAGTTGTGCCAATTTATTTGCAAAATATTTTGCATCTGTTTATGATAATTAAGATTTAAAGGATGCACCCACATATAAAACATGCGATATATTAAATTTTGAAAAATTTAGGATTGACATAAAAGACGTCTATAGCTCTATAGAAAAGCTTGTTGATACCTGTGCCTCTGGACCGGATGGCATTCCACCTTTTCTATTGAAAAGATGCATTTTTACGATTACTATACCGTTATTTCGTTTATTTACATTATCTCTTAAGAATGGATGCTTTCCTGATTTATGGAAAGTTAGTTATGTAACTCCTTTGTATAAATCTGGGCCTAGAAATAATATTAAAAGTTATAGGGGTATATCTCTTCAATCCACAATACCTAAAATGCTAGACGCTATAATTGCAGAGCAATTAAGCTGGAACTGTCGTGGTATTATGATTGATGAGCAGCATGGTTTTGTTAATGGCAGATCCACCGTTTCCAATCTGTTGTGTTTCAAATCCTATGTGATTGAGGCTTTAGAGAATGGTAACCAAGTAGACACAATTTATACAGACTTCTCTAAGGCCTTTGACAAAATTAATCATAATATTTTGTTAATCAAAATGGAAGCGATGGGACACACACAGACCTTTAATTATTAAATAGCTACAAAGTTATTAGGTAAAGCGTCAACAAATTGTTCGTATTCAAAATTACTCCTCAGATATTATCAGTGTTCCCTCAGGTGTGCCTCATGGATCTCAATGCGGTCCCATTCTATTTTGTTTATTTATAAATGATATTGCTAAAAAATTTTATTCTTCTCAGTGCCTTTTGTATGCTGATGATTTAAAGCTCTTCTTTAAAATACAACATTATAATGATTGTGTAGCCTTTCATGAATATTTAATACGTTTAACTGAGTGGTGTGATAAAAACAAACTATATCATAATATTGAAAAATGTTCAGTTATGACAATTAGTAAGTGTAGGCATCGAATTGAATACGATATAGGTGGCAATAAGTTAAAAAGAAATAACTTAATCAAAGATCTAGGTGTTACATTTGATGAGGGGCTTACGTTTTCTAATCATATCAATGTTATAACATGCAAAGCTTCTAAAAGGTTGGGTTTTGTTATTCGGTTCAGTAAACCGTTATCTATGAAGACGATGAAGCTATTATATCTCTCTTTGGTAAGACCATGCTTGGAGTACGCATCTCCAGTCTGGTCTCCTCATTATAAAAATGCCATAGTTCAGATTGAAAGAATACAGTCAAGATTTATAAAATTAATTTCTTATCGTTTGAATGGGAATTTTAATCATTTGGAAGTTATTTTAAGCCCATTAAACTTACAAAAGCTACAACAACGTAGAATATTGGCAGATTTATACTATTTATTTAAACTTATTAGTGGTTTAATTAACTGCCTATTTCTTTTAAATCAAGTAAACATTAATTTTATTCAGCCTAGATGGACTGGGCAAATGTTTCCTTTTCGTCCAAATATTCATTTAACTAATTATGGCATAAATACTACAATATGCAGAATGATGCGCTTTGCGAATGTTGTTTCGAATAGATTTAATATAAATTTTTTTCATCCAAATTTTGATAGCTTTAAGACTCAAATTAAACGAATCGACTTCAGAATATTTAATATATGTTTCATGATTTATACCTTACATTTTGTTTATTAAAATATTATTAAGTCTGGTATCTATATGTACCATATGTATATATGTATATGCGATTTAGTTTTAATCATGCATGCACACAACATTCTGTTATGTATTATAAAAATTGTGTATCCGTAATAATAATAATAAAAAAAAATAATAATATGAACTTTTATTTTATGTATTTTTTGTATGCAAGTTATTTGTTTTTAAATGTAGTTTTTAAGAAAGATGTACAAAGAATAAACAAACATATATTATATTATAATAAGTGTTTATCTATAGTTTATTTTTTATACCTTGTATTTTTGGATGGGGCAGCTAACCTTAATATTTTCAATATTAATATTGTGTGGAAAACCAAAAGTTAAATACTGTTTGCTGCTAATAAACCACCAGCCAACTACTTACTCTTTACACCCATCGTATTCATATTTTAGATAATCAGCAAAAGCCCTATGTAGCAGACTCCAGTTTTAGTTGCATGATTTTTCTCTAAATGCATTATTCATAACCAGATATATATGTTTTATTTACCTCATGATTTAAAATGCTCTATGGTATTCAAAAGCTTCTTGACTTACTCAATTTTATCACTTTATACACTAACAACTAATTACTTACATTATGGATAATTCAGAACACCATTATGCAGAAAAGAATCGAGACACTCTAGACCATAGAGTTTTTTATTATTGTAGGGAATAAACTCTCAGCATGATTATACATACCACTAGGATATTTAAAAGCTCATTGAGTAACACAATATCAACGCTTTTCCACCTAAGGATCTTTCCGAGCTTTATATTTAACTCCATGTCCAATAATTATAATAATAATATGTTTAAATGGCAACATTGAAAAAACCTTATCGGAAATAAGTTCAGTTATCAACCACCCATAAATTAAATATAGGTGCATTAACGGTTGACCTTAAAAGTAGAAATGTTCATTCAATAATATGAAGAATTCTATTAGCTTCTTTTTATTACTTATATTTACAACATCTAAACAAATCTTTTAGGTATTAGGATTGTTTTGAAATACAAGATATAAAATACCTTTTGATAAAGTTAAATCACCAGCTAATTGCTTACGTTTCACACCCATCATATTCACATTTTGGATAATGGGGCTACAACTATGCAGCAAAGACTAGTTTTCTCAAATTCCACATTTTTTTAATTCGGCGCTCGAAACCAGATAGAATTTTTGGCAGGAAATATGCTTAAAATGTGATATTCGTAGCTTTAGCATAAGCTCCTCGACCATAATTTATAGCGTCTTCAATCCAAGCATCTTTTTGATCATCATATTCAACTCAATAGACAATAATAGGTTAAAATAATATGATGACATTATTAGCTTCCTTAAGTTAAGCATTTGTTGTCAAACTTTTTAGCGCCTATGTACTAGTGAACTTATAACTAATTACTACAGCATCTAATAAAATTTCTCTCTCGGAAAGTAAAATACAAAATACATCCTGTTGTTGGTACACTATCATCTAATTACTAATTACTCTTTACTGCTACCACATGTATATTTAAGCAATGAGCAACAGTCCTCTGCAGCAAACACTCCAAACTTTCTCCAATTCCATGATTTCCTCTGAATTTCAGTGTTAGCAACCAGATAGATGTTTTCGCAAAGCAATGCCAAAATATATTTGTGTAAATAGCTCTAGCATAGACAAGAGCACCTTGATTCTCCTCAATCTAAGTATCTTTCTTCATATTCAACTCAAAGCTTCAACACGAGCTTTAGGTAATCATAAATGAACAAAATATATAAGCATTTTTACAAAAAAAAAACTTAATTTCATTCTTACTAATCCTTTAGTAATCCGAGTTCATATCCAACCTGAATACCTGATTGATATTTTTTATTTGCTTACGCAATTTTCGTTCAATTCCGATGTCTTTAATTAGCTTCTTTAAGTGTGAATGTGAAAACCCTATCGAAAATGAGTTTTACTATCAATATCCTAATTAATAGTAAACTTAAAATTAGAAATAATATTTCAATTATATAAACATTTTTACTAGTTTTTTCAAGTTTAGCAACTGTTTTCAAATTTTTGTAGCACGGTTATTCTTATGATCTTATGGCTCTAATTTTACACTATTAATATTATCTCGGCTGGTACATAATCAGTTAATTACTTATTCTTTACACCAATCACATTCAGACTTTATACAATAGAAAACAGCATCTGCAGTAAAGACTCCAAACATTCTTCATTTCTAAGATTTTTCTTTAAATTTTCGAATAATGTCTAACAATTTCATCAATAACATTGCAGAAATGTTAACTCATCTTATAAATGGTATCGTGGTATTCATGAACTCACCAATTCATCCATAATGAATATTCTCTCTTCTTGAGTTAATATTATGATACCAACGCTGAACATTTTCTCCATCTGTACTATTTAATTGATGATAAATTAAAGGTCGTACATTGCTTGTTTTGAAAAATATAATTACTACCCTAACTTCACAACTGGCGATGTTCTTAATTTACTTGAAGTACCGACCTAAACGTTGCTGACGTTTGTAAAAACTTTTTATGCGCGGTGAGTTATTGACTGCTTCAAGCTCGCCTGCATACCTTTATGAATAGTGGAGATGTTATCGGTAAGTTTAGCGGATGCTGGCTTATTGTTTACCAAATCAGTTGTACCTAATTTGATGACTAAACGTTTATGAATCGTTCAACGATGAATATCGCAAGGACGCAAATTTAATAGCCTTAACTTTACAACTGGTGGCACTCTTTGTTATCTTAAATATTATAATCACTCAAATAAACAGCACAGTTAATACCAGCGAGGCGTAACTTTGTACACAAACAGTTAAAAATAACTTGTAATAACATGTTAGCACACATCCGGCAGCTACTCTATTCCCCAGTGCTCCATACAGTGCAAACCAATAATACTTTCTGGATATCCATCGTAGTCCCAATCTCACATTTAAAGTTCGTAAGTGTACTTAATCATTATCATTATGTATATTTTTATCATTTCTTATATAACTGAAATTTTACATAATTTAACCAAACTAATGTTTATTTACATTAGAATGTGAATTATTATGTTACTACATAAATCAATATTCATTACTAATATCGTGGGAGTAATTCATATATTTTGTAACTCATATTTATTACATTATTTATTAGTTATTTGCGTTACCGAAACAAATTAATGTTGTTCATTTAAAATAAACGAAGCTCTACATAAATGTAGTTCAATCCATTCCGTACGTTACCCGGGGACATTATGTGTTTATCATTCCGTACGCCCAAACGTCATTATCAAAATATCCAATCAACAAAGGAATAAAGTTGGAAAACACAAAAACATGACACTAAATTAATTTAAATGCGAGTGTTATACAGATATGAGTTATCTGATTTTTAATCGAATTTGTTTCTTGCGTCATTAACGCACTGAACATACAGGGTGACTCAGTTTCATTTTCCAAACCTTTCTTTTTATTTTGAGAATGAAATATAATAAATCCTTAAAGTTTAGTAATTCATGATGATTTAGATTCGTTCTCCCATCTCCTGCTATAAATTATTATATTGAAACTAAAATATATAAATATTTGTAGACTTTAACTGATGATTATTTTGTCGCCCAATTGACAGTATAATGGCAACTTTCAAGATGTCAATAGTCGATTTTTTTCATTTATACAATAAAAGCCTAAAGTCTAATAATAGTCATTAGAAATATTTTTGATAAAATAAGAATACTACTTAATGAAGGGAGCGATTTCATTTATTAATCATTATTTAAGCTCATACAATTACATTATTATTTTCTGAAAACACTGCACCCGAATCCTCATAGCGCCTAAATATCGCAGGTAATTAAGTTCAAAGAATCAAATTCACCCAAAACGCTTTACGTTTATCTATTGTCAAGTATTTTGGGTTTTATAGGACGCGTCGACAGCTTAAGTAATTTGCGGTCTTGTATTTTATTTTAACACTTGATAATTACACGTAGATCGAAACTATATTGAAATAATTATTTTTTGTAAATAGTGATATAAACTGTTCATTATATTGTTACTTATTAAAAATTTTAGTTATTTTTACCTGAAAGCTATTAAATTATGGGTTTTTGTAATATTTGTAACACGCATTCAGGCATAAATAACAGTTTTCATACAGGATATATGCGTTTTTTAAGCAATAAATCAATTACTGGCACTTATGGTCATACGCAACAATGCATAAATTTCAACTGAAACGTATTGTTGTATACACAACAGTAAACAATAGCGAGGGCATTGAAGTACATAATTCACAAATTTATATTTATAGTATGGTCACGAAAATGTGCATCCAGTTTTTTTTAAATGTCGTTTATAATAGTATACATCTACAGGCAGGAGGATATGCCACTAAATCTCTGCATACAAATTCACGGTCATATATTTTCAACACAAAGCACTCTGCCATAAGCTTTGCTTTTCTTTTGTTTCCACGTCCTACAAATAACCCCAGAGCCCTTGCTCTCTAATTAAGGGAATCATCATTCACTCCCTGTATTTCTGTGTAACTAGTAGTCTTTTCCGAACGAAAATCATTAGAAGCGTAAAATTTCCGTAATAGTAGACTGCTACATACTAATGGTTTCCACCCTAACTATAATTATTTTTATTTACTAATGCCTCATGCCTTTTCCTAATTAAAAAGGTCTTTTTATTGCAACGGTAATGGCGCGTACTAACACGGGTTCGGATAAAATTATTCTTGAAATACTGGACTATACGTTTACATTCCTTACTAGCTCGATTTATTTACTTCTGTACTACTAAAATATGCACCCTAAGACGTTTTACAAATAAAAAGCTAATGATGAATTTATGTTTTTGTTCATGTATAACTAATATAAGGTTATATCTGTATATTTGAATTATTCACTAAGCAGAAATATATTTCATGAGCTACATGAAGATTTTTATAGTAAAATTGTATTGCAACACTAACACTTTCTTAACAAATTGATTTTTATTTATTGTAATATAAATGTGTAGTAAACAAAAATTAATTTGTGAAGAAAGTGTTAGTGTTTCAATTCAATTTTACTATTCAGTAAGAGTTCTTCTTTAGAACAAAAAAGTTATTTAAATCTTATTCTCGCTTTGCACCTAAAAACTTTAAAGTTCTTAATATACAGGGTGTTCAATTTAAGTGAAGACATTGAAATATATCGAAAACTACAAATGGAAAAAAATATATAATTAAAATTTATTCGCCTCGGAGGGGGACATCTAATGATACGAAACTCGACCCACTACCATCAACCCCCTAGGGGGTATGGGGTGAGAAATAGAAAATTGAAATAAAACAACACACACATTTAATAAATGTGAAACCCTCCCAACTGTGTTGTTTTATTTCAATTTGTTATGGAGTTTCATCATGTATCCGCCTCGTCAATTCAAGAAATAGAAAAGTTAAATAGGAACCCCCATTTTTTCTGTACGGATTTGAATACTCCGGAAAAAAATAAGAATGTTTTATCTGAATTTTTTTTGTATTCGTGACAGACGACGCTATAATCGACAGAATTCAAAATTGGCAAAAATCGTTGAAATTTCGTAAAATAAGGTTCCCTATGCTGATGAGAAATAGTGCGACGTGTTGGGAGAAATGTAAAACACTGTCTTACACTGTAAAATATCCCTCTCTCTATGAGTTTCCCCATAAACTTCGATTAACTAACGATGAATGTCAATAGGTGAAATCCGTTTTGCACTTAAAAAACGTATCACAGCGCCAATTTCGCATCTGGCGGTAACAGCGATAGGGAGCTCCATCTTCGAAGACTGCTAGGCCGGCATTGAGCGATGTAGCGTGGAGGGAGAGATAGGAATAGAGAGAGGGAGATTTGGCAGTTTAAGACTCGTGGATATAAGCCTATGTGAAGCATGCTCAAAAATTTATTCTGAACCCTTCAAAATTTAAGCACACATTAGAATTAACACAAAATCGATTTACGAAACCGACAACCAGGTAAGTTTGATTGAATATACGAGCGTAATGTTGAGAAAATTTCAAATTGCAATCAAATGTTACACCAAGATCTATAACACTAACTAGTGTTGCAGAGTCTCCAGAAACATCAATTCGGAGACGTGGTTCCCAGTTACACATTTCTGCACGCAATTTAAGGCGAATTTTGAAAACTGATTTGAAAATGTTCCCGTACAAAATGCAATTAGCCCAAAAATTGCTACCGAGAGATCATGATCAACGAGTTGAGTACACTAATGCAATGGTGAAATTCAAGATTTTTCGTCTAACTTGATAATGAGCGATGAAGCCCATTTTCTTCTCAGTGGCTACGTCAATAAACAGAACAGACGGTTTTGGGGAACACACAATCCTCAATTAATTCATGAAACATCATTGCCTGCACTAAAAGAACTGTATGGTGGAGTATTCATGCTGGAAACATCATTGATCCCTATTTTTATGAAAATGACCAAGGTGTTGGAGTTACTCTTGATGCTGAACGATACCAAGACATGATTCGAAATTGTCTTGTGCCTGAAATGGAAGTGCAAGGACTAGAGGACATGTGGTTTCAGCAAGATGGGGCCACAGCACACACAGCTCGTTCAACAATTCAATTATTGAATGACGTTTTTCCACGAAGACTAATTTAGCATGGTCAGCCAGATCCCCGGATTTAACAGCAGCAGAGTTTTTCTTATGGGTTTTTTTTAAATCAAAAGTTTAGGTGAATAAACGATTCAACATCTTAAAGACAATATCCGTCACGAAATTGAAGAAATTCAGCCCGATATGAAGGATGTCATGAAAAATGCCCTAAAAAGAGCCGAATGTTGCATACCGAATCGCGGTCACCATTTAGCCGATATAACTTTCCAATCATAACGAAAAAAAAAAAAACTGAAAGAACAAATAAACTTTTTATGAAAAAAACTTTTTATGAAAACCAAACTTACTTATCTTTTCTTTGAGCAAAGAAATAGGCAATCAAGTATACTTGTATGTACTGTAGTATATAACTTTACATCGTCAGCAAATAAAAGAAATTTGCTATAATTAATACTTTGTTCTATATCATTAATAAATATCTAAAATAAAATTGTACCGCAATGAGATCCCCGTGGAACCCCCAAACCATACTTTAATACTTTGAGATACGGCATTACCTAACCTACAAAATTGTTGACGGCCACATAAAAAACTAGAAAACCAACGAGTCACCGGCTCGCCCACGCCCAAAGAAACAAGTTTTTTAATAATAATACGATGCTGAATCTGATCAAAAGCCTTGGAGTAATCAGTGTAAACAGGGCATTCGATATGTCTGGCCAAAAAGTGAGCAAATTCGTGACAGTTAATCTCCCAGTCATTAAACCATTCCGTTCAGAAATTATAAAATATCTACACCAGGATAATTTAACAGATACAAATGTATCCAACATTTAAGATAAAGTTGATTGTATTTCCATGGCTCTATAATTCTGTACATACTCTATTCTGGAAGGTGGAAAGACATCACACATGTTTGTTAGAGAGGATTCAAATAGAAAATGAATTGGTTTTGCAAGTGATACAATGCAGCGCTTTAAAAACTTCACTAACTTCTGGCTATAGCAAGATATTGAATCAAAATCAGTTTTTAGATTATTTTGCAATAGAGCATTATCTTTTAAGAAAATTAAATCTTTTAACTGCTGAAGAAACGGAAGTATATTGCTTGGTATTCATATTGACTGGGGTAGTATTATATGGCCACATATTGTTTGGTGTTCACATCGACTAGGGTAAATACCAAACCAGATCTACTTTCATAAGTTGTAGCACCCTATCCCATAACTCTTGCAAATTCAATTGAAACTTCACCACTCCAAACGTGGCTGTCGATGTTGAGCCATTACTGTTAACACAACATATGGCCGATAAGATTTTAAGCCAAATGTTCTAATTCTTCAGTAAACCATTCAACAGGTAAAATGATGGCTTTCGTTAGCTAACCATAAAACAGCAATTTATCTGGTACTCTTATTGCTATAAGTTCAAATGTTTATGTTTATGTTTGTTAGTCTTTAGCTTCCTTTCCTCAAAAAAATACATCTGAATATACACAAATATATAAAAAACGTACAAACAATTTGGATAGATGAAGCTGGACAGAGATCATGCAGCTGAGATGTTCTTTACTGTGATGCTGAGGGTGCAAATATCCTTTTGGACATCCGTATTCTTCTTTAAATACTTATATTTACTTTTTTGTCCCCTTTTTAAGAGAGGCTTTTTAGCTGTTTATGTCAGCATGACAGATATATATGACATATGTTTTTCTTTGTTAACCAATTCCTCTTCTACGATATTCCTGACTCTCTCTAGTCCATGCCTGATCAAAAAACCACCTTCGCGCAAACCAACGATACGGCCTTTGTGAAATAGTCGCTAAATTGGTTTTTTTACGTTAACAGAACACTATTTTGCAAAATATACACCTGATAAAAGACAAGAAAAGGATAAATCTGTCAAATAAGCCATTACTACTTATATCAATCAATATCTACTTTTTAATAGTTAAACGTTTATAGCCAAGGAAGTAGTTGTTTCAATGTTTCAATGAGTGTTGCCTTGGAATCGTAATAGGACTCATTTTGTAGATTTACAAAATGTTTCGTATTTTCAAATTATTAATTAATTTTCTCTTTAATATATTTTATTATTAGAAAATTATTTAAAAAGAACGAGGAACAATCTGAGCTCGTATTTTATGTGTGTAAATCTTCATCACCCAATGAGAACTACTATCGGATCATAATCTACAGATATGATATATAACTTTTGCTTCTTCTGATACCTATCCACTAATGGATGTTTACGATTACATGTTTGATTTTATCTCTCTTTCTTGATGTGTCAAAAAATTCCATGCTCTGATGTTTAATACCATGACATTTGCTTTCGGTCTACTGGCCTTTACCTTCTATCTTGCCTTGCAGGATAAGTTGTAGTATGTTATACGTCGAGTTTTGCATGGCATAGCCAAAATATTCTGTATTCCGTCGTTTTACCGTACTCAGATGTTCCCGTTCTTTTTGTATGCGGGCCAATACCTCTTCGTTTGTTGTTCAATCTGTTCATGGAATTTCAAAAATGATGCGGAAGGTCCACATTTCTAATGCTTTTAGCCTATTAATTATAATAACTTTTAGCGTCTACGATTTCATTCCATACAGCATACCATACGTAGCACTGTATGAATCGTATTTTCTGGTCTAAGTTGAATTAACTGTTTACCAGAACTTGTTTGCATTTTATGAAAGTGCTCCTCTACACTTTATTTATTTATTTGTAGAAAAACCCAACAGACTCAAGGTCCATTAACAGGGTTTAAAATATAACAAAAAGGACAGTACATATAAATATTAAGTCTAACAGATTACCTATCTTCAACATTCTAAAATATTATGCTTAAATTCCGTAAATGATGTCGTAAATATATCATTATATTGATATTGGTTATATAACCGTAATAACCGTAATACCGGCAAATTCTCGCAATAGTTATTTTTGGGCGTATTGTATATAAATGTCCTACACTTTCTTGATGAGGATCTAGGGACGTAAATATTGAATATCTATAACAAAGAGTATTAATTAGTAGTATTTGAAAATATATATATATATATGTATTGTAAAATAAAAACGGTAAAGAAAGGATATATTTTTCAAGTCATCAACAGAATAATGAATTAGCTTATAGAGAAAACACAAACTTACATATGTATGATTATATATATACAACATCTTTATTACAGTAACATTATTTACAAAAATATATACATACATTATGATTAGTGTTAGTCCGTCACTGTATCTGGGCTATCGACCGTAGGTCTTTCTGCCCTGTCGTAAAAAAAAATTGAAATATATAAAAATTGAAGCTAGTTGAATTTAACTGTCCGGATGATGCAATCTAATGAATTGATGAAGAGTGTTTGTGGGGTGTTTGTATTTTGTGGGGATATTGGGATTGCGGGGAATACAGTATTTGTCAAGGAGAGTTAGGTTGAAGGGTTTAGTTGCAAATTTTGTGCTTACGGCTAATGTACGTTGGGTAGTATGATTATTATGCACTAAAATAAAATCAAACTCCTGCAAAAGATCGCTGTAAGGTATATCAAAATATAAGTACCTAAGGCATTTTCTTTGTATACGCTCTAACTTATTAATGTATTTTATATACATATGGTCACCTATCATCGAACAATATGTCATTTTATTAAGAACTAATGTTCTAAAGTGCAAGCTAATAACTTTAAGGTCGGTGAAAGCTCTACGATTGCGTATAATAAATCCGAGTATACGATAACAATCCGTGGTAATTTTAGTTACATGGTTATTAAACCAAGATCCTTAATTTCAGTTAGCCTATTAAGTGCAATATCATTTATAGTATATGGATATAATATCACGTTAGTTTTCCTTGAATATGTAACTACAGAACATTTAGAAATGTTCAATGAGAGTTTGTTTACAATGCACAACTCGATAAACTTATTGAGTTCCCTTGGAAGTTGAGCACACTGAAGTTCACTCTCCATCATATTATATATTTTATATCTATATCTATATCGTCAGCATAAAGCAGCATAGGGCACTTGAAAATTTTGCACACATCAGTAATAAATAGCAGGAAAAGAAGAGGGCCTAAATTGGAACCCTGAGGAATACCACTTGTTGCAATATACCATTTGGATTGACAGCCGTAGACTTCTACAAGTTATTGACGATCATGTAGGTAAGAAGTTAACACGTGTATAATGTCCTGTTGTAATTCAAAGTCGTAAAGTTTCTATTCTGTCAAACGCTTTAGTTAAATCACCATAAATAACATCTACTTGTTTCCCATTATTCATCGCTGTAGTTATTATTTGTGTTAAGTTCATTAGATTGGTTGAAGTAGATGTTCGTTTCATAAAACCATGTTGCCGAATAGAAAGACAGGGACAAACTTTATAATATATATACTTACGAAAAACTAAATGTTTGTATTGTGATGCAAATTTACGATATATTTATAAGAAAAATGAGGTGTCCAATATTTTTAATTGAGGAATATATTTAAATATAACATTGATCTGCAGTTCTTTAAAAATAGAAACATTTGACATTTCATTAAAATCATCAAACTTGGTAATAATGTTCCAATGAATTAAGGACAATATTATATACAATTATAAGAACAGCTTTGGAAAAATCAGTAGAAAATTTTCTTTACAAGTAGTTCCCTAAAAGTCAAAATTAATAACTCTTTTCCTCTCTATTTACCATTGAACAGGGTAAACTCTATAATATTTTCTGTTTCTTCGATAATTACAATACAGATCCGCTTTTCTTTAATTCTTCCAAATATTTCCTTTGATTTGCAATTCACATAACACAAATTTTTCATGCACCCATAATACCTAAAGCTCTACAATCACTTCAGAAGTTTATTGACTCCCTGCAATACTGTTTGGCAAAAACAGGCGAATTAAAATCAATTTCCACAACCTAACTTACCGTAATAATAATTCTCCAATGTTTTCATTTCTCAAATAACTGTTTAGTCTTCTACTTTCACAAATTATCTGGTCAATCTTATAGATCAAAAAGTGAATTTTAAAACGTAGACAGCTTTTAACAAAACAAAAATTACAACCAAGGCAAATCTATTTAGAAACCTAACCTATAAAAACGACCCCATATTTACAAAAATATAAGTAAGTATTTGCAGAATGATTGTCAACCATCTACTTGACTATAGTAATATAAATCTTACAATCCTATTATTTATAATATTCAAGTTATTGAACGATTTTTCCTAAGAACTTTATCTGAAACCAGTCCACGTCTCAATCCTCTGCAAAACCTTCTAATCAACTCCTATATAATTCTACCTCTGATAGTCTAGTAATGAATTGCTTTTATACCCAAATGAAAAATTTTCCAAAAATCCTTTCAACCGATTCATCCTCTCCTTGTACAGAAATCCAAACCATAACCCAAAATTCAAAACCCCTCCGCTCACAACTTTTGAATTAATTTCATCACTTCATCAAAACTTTTTCAGAGACACTGATAAAACAAATTGAGACTGATAAATAAAGGCAGAAGAATAACCAGTAGATGGTCATTAACACATTATATCATATTTTTTGGTCAAATTAGAACCGACTTTTTTAAAATAATAAACTATACTTCATAAATCTCGGATGAACATATTCATTAAATAGCATTTTAATATTACAGGTTTTAAACATTCACAGAATGTTATATATGATAAAAATTAAAAAAAAATTAATAATAATATGTTTTCGCATTAAGCAAAGTCCAATTTTCTCTTGGTATGTATATATTATGCTTTATTCCCCATTTGTAAAATGTTATTTGTTCTCACTTCTTTCAAAGACTGTTAAACTATTAAAACTGTTCTTATTCGAAAATGAATTGTTATTTATTCGATTATTAAAAAGTAGATGGAATTTAAAAATATGAATTATATAATAATAACAATATTTCAGTTATAAAGACAAATGACATATTTGACCTATAATTTTATTTCTATTATAGGTCAAATATTTTTTTTCAACAGTGAATGTGTAAATTTATTTGACAACCTAAAGCTCTCACAAAATTCACTAAATAAACAAAAACAAAGGCATATCGCGTGTTCACTCAACAGAGAGTCAAAGACTTCTTAAAATTTTTATTTAGCGTGTCTTATTACTGGGCTTATTTTTCCTTCCTTTCATTTTCAGGAAATATACTCGTTTTCAAAATTCGTTTAAAGATATATAAGAGATTCACATATAACAGCTGATGTATCTTTTAAAATCATAGAAGAAATTCGATCCAAACCTATTGTTAAATTGGATTTGAGTCGCTTCAAATGCTTACAAATAAGGTTACGTAGCATAGGAGACAAAATGCATCCCTGAGACTCACTGCGGCATATTTCAATATCCTCTGTTACTTCTCTACTCTTACTCTGGCCGCTTGATTCCAGTACAAACTCTCAAGGCATCTTATGTCTTTTTGGTTTAAGTCTATTTTTCTCAGGATATCAATTAGTTTATTGTGCCGTAATCTACCAAATTCCTTCTTTTCGTTGTCTAAATCAACTATGTCTTCCCTGTGATGGTTTTGCATGTATTAAACACTCTTTGGTGCAGCACTTTGATAAATATTTTTCAAATGTGCTTCATCAAACTGACAAGTCTATATTCACTGCATCTCTTGGCGTTATTTTTCTTTGCAGGTTGACACTAACCAGTTATGAGGATATATGTCAGTATCATATATTTTGTTAAATATTATTTCTAATTTCAATATGCTATCGTCATCGAGAAGTCGACCTGTATCTCGTCCGGTCCGGCTGCTTTGTTGCCTTTCGAATTTTAAAGAAATTAAAAATTCTTCTTTTGTGTATCTTGGACATGTGTGATTATTTCCAGATTCTTTGTTATATGTTATTCTGCTGTCATTGAATAATACTTTTATATAGTTTTTCCATGATTAACATGTTTATTTACGTTAAACTATTAATCACAACAAAAAAACAAGAAAATTAGTTTACAAAATTCAATGGTGAGGTTAAAAACTTATAGCATTCTTTATTATTTTTAGTAAAAATAAAACTTTTTTTGTGTTCAATACTTATTAAATTAGTTCTCCTGTACTACGGTTGTGACAAGCTAATGATGATGACTTTAATTAAAGTTCTGTAATTTCTGTACAAATGTCAATATAAAGATCAGCTCTAACTCAAGATAAATTTAATTTAAAAGAATAACCACCTTTAATGCAGCTTCTTTTCTTGTCACAAAATCTAATTATTATTAATAGAGAAACATCCTAGTATCATTACAAAAGTAGACTATTTCTAATAATTACTGGAGAGAGAGTCTAATAGTGACAGCCTACTTATAACGTTATTATAATTAGACAGAGCCGGTTCATCATTAAATTGAGGGTTGAACAATTTTAAGTATTTTATATTATGAGGAACTAAATCAAAGTTCACTTACTATACTTATTGATAAGTAAAATACGCAATTTTTTAAATTATTTTACCAGAAGATATTTTTAATGTTAATTAGAGATTAATGTTTCACGACAGGTTAAGTGAGAATTTAATTACCATAAGAGCCTCTATTGTTGAGTTTGTATGATTGTTTACAGTTTTTTTTTATAAAAAGTTGTAGCCACAATAATAAATTGAGAAATAAATAACAGTAGTTTATGTAATATATAAAAATGAAGGAAAAACCTCAACAACATTTAATATAAAAAGCAGATAGTTCAAACTTCTGCTAATTTCAAATATCTAAAATAATTTTTCAATACCTGAGATATTTTTCTAAAGCTAAATAAGTTCGTATTTTATAATACGTCCTTATTTATTCATATAATTCATTTTACTTGATTAATTTATTTTATTTGTTGTTAAACTTCTTTGCATAAATAAATTATTATTATGCATTATAAGCTTTAAAGTTCCTATTTAAAAATATATAATAATATTTTACGGTTTAAATAAATTATTTTGAATTAGTTACGAGTTATAAGGAAGCAGGTTTCTTTGACATTTATTATTGAAGCTAAAACCATTCATGAATTCCAGGCGGCGCGATCGCCCCCGCACGACTAGAAAGGCTTTACGTGTTTTCCGCTTTTGCTGCTGTTTTCGGGAAACTCATTGACCGAATATCCTCAGTTTTTACAGGAAGTGCGGAAATTAGTATTACTTCCAGGTTTTTTTAGAATAAAATACTGCGAATAAAGTAATTATCGCATCATAATCAAAGTGTTGAATGCTGATACGAATATTTTTACTTTGAATTAGTATATAAAATTCGTAAAATTAAAATGCAAAATTTACAAAAGGTGCAAATAGCAAACAAATAATAAAAAGAAATAAAACAAATAGCAAATAAACAATAAAGTAAATAGTTGAGAGAATGATTATAAAACCTATAAGTTTATTTAAATAAAACATTTTATCTGTTAATATCGCACTATATCACTATATTTTACCAGTGACTCGAGTTCGATCAAGATCTAATCATTTTCAACCATTAATCAATTACTACAAGTTTAGTTCAGGTTTAAATAGGAGGAACATGACAACTTACTTGTCCTGCGTTCAAAATGATTTTTGACATGAGGTTTACCGATCAAGAAAGATAGCAAAGGTGTGAGAACGAATGAGAAATGACCATGTTGCGCAAATTTTATTTATCCTTTTGTATTTCGAAAAAGGTTTAGGCTCAGCAATAGTGTCTCCAGTACCAATACTATGACCTTCTAAAAGCAGCCAGTTTAAATGTACCATACATTAAATTCAACCATACAAATATAAAGAAGTGAACCAACTGACTTATCCAGGGTTTTATTACAAAGAATGACCATTACTTATTCGCCATGTTCTACCGATTACTTTTGTATCACCAGGAGAAATCTAATAATAAGTACTATCCTCATCTAGATAGGTAGAATTAATACGTATTATTTTTAAATTTCCTAGGATGATCAGAGTGAACAAGTTCATAAGAATTTAGCATTTAACATTGCAAGTCTAGGTATTTTACTATCCCAAATTGGCAAGAACATAAACAAATTCATAATCTGTTCCTGTATTATGATTACATATCTTTTTATAATTTTTCTAATGGTAGTTAATGTGTCTTGTATAATACCTATGACAGATTTGTTTGCTTGTGGTGTAATAATCTGTCCAGGTATCATGCGCAAAATTTCCACCTCAGCCCTTGTTTTCATACTTTATGGTATTTTTGAATATTCTTTATATTACAAGCAAAGTCAGCATTGTAGGTACAACTGGAATTCATCCAGAAGGTTAACTAAGGCAAGACCTTCCCAACATACTCATATCTTGTACAAATTAGGCTGAAAATTACCAAGTACCTATTACAAATGTGCGTTTCAATTTTATATCTACATTGTAAGTAAAAATATGATGGCTTAGAATGAAACGAAAAATCGATTCTCTCACCAAAATCTCTCAGGATCTACTTCGCACCTAGGTATTGGGAATTGCTTCTTTGCACTGATTTTAACATTTTATCAAAATTAAATGATGTAACAGAGTCTGGAAATGTCATCTTTTGTGCAATACTCGTGGAAACTCCAACTTGGTCAATACATAAATTAGGATTGGCTGTGAAAAGTCTACACGTTTTCTCATAAGATTACTATGAATCTTTTATTCCTTGCCCTGAGGCTACCTTTAATGGTTTTTCCGTATTTCTACATCGCTCTAGACATGCCCGGCATATCACTATCTACCAGTGTTACAACATAAAACTGTAACATCTTGATGTTCTCCAAGATAACATGAGCAATTTCGCTGCAACTCATTACTCGATTTTATAATATCTGCAAGTTTGTGTTTGTGTAAGATCATCTTGATTTTTTGCTGTACGATAGATATATGTAATATGAGTGACCTCAGCACCTGTTCCACCGTGACCTTTTTAGATCTATTGTGGATCCCTACTTATCTCAGATGACCATCTCTAGTTTTGTCTTCCTATTTGTAGTGCCCAGCTTTTGATGTTTAATCCTTGCTAGGCATAGGATGTGGAATAAGTTCTCTTCTTCCTCTAGGCATAATCTGCATGGTGCTTCTTTTCTCATGTGTTTGTTGACCTTGCAGTGTTCTGTCATCAGACCTACTATTGTTTTGAATACTTTACATCATGGCATCACTTTGTATCGCTGTAATCGCGTTTGTCTTTAGCTCGTCTTCCAACCGTTGGGGTGTTTTTCCATGTGATCGGATTATGAGCGTCAGTCCTGTCAGTCTATATGATACGGACCTGGCCTCTCCTTTTATAGAGATGTGCAGTGGTGTTATAATCAAGATAACTTCTAGGGCTACTGTCAGAACTGTATGAAAGAGAAGTAGGGTTAGTAGGTGAATAACTAAGACTTATAGGTGAAAAACTAGCTGGGGCTAGTTAAACTGTAACAAAGACTAATATGGGTGTACGAAGGAGAAGTCGGAGAATAACTACGACTTATTAGTAAATAACATGAGCTGGTTAAGGAATAACCAATAAAACCTCATGGACTACAGCCTCCAGTTAATTCTGATGATTTTTTAGACGTCCCGCTATCAACTTAATTAATAATTTAAATTTAAGTGTCGTCGATCGATCCACGCAGCATTCTCCACTGAAGATTTATTATCAGAATGTTCGAAGTTTACGAACTAAACTAAAGGAATTACGCTTGCCCGTTTCCCTTGCTGAATTCGATGTCTACATTCTGTGTGAAACATGGCTTAGTGATGATATTTCGGACGCTGAACTGGGGTTTCATGGTTATAATATCTTTCGATGTGATAGAGACCCACAGTTATCTGGAAAGTCCCGTGACGGTGGAACACTAATTGCTGATAACAGTGTCTGTTCTTTAGCGTACCCATAACAAACAAAATATGTATTGCTACTAGCATAAATAAAAGTGAACATATTTAAAACATATGCAAAGACAATGATAACATATATAACGAAACTACAGATTTATTATTAATTAGTTACTTTGAGCGAGCAATGCAGATTTAAGGTGCTTTTTGAAATTAGTGTAAGACATGGATTTTAATGACATATCTAGGCTATTATACATTTTAACTATGGTATAAGAGAATGATCGTTGGAATATTGCTGATCGGTGCACGGGCATAGAGAGCAGTCCTTTATTTCTTAAGTTAATGTTATGCACATCTGTTCTGAATTGTATTTTATTGTATAGATATGCCGGAACTTTATTTACAATAAGCTTTTGAAAGAAAATAAATCATGGAGTTTTCTTCTATTTGCCATGTATAACCACTTCAGATCTTTAAATTTGTGTGAAATATAGTCATATTTCCTTATACCACATATGTACCTAACGCAGGAATTTTGTATGCTTTGTATTCTAGTTGAGTCCTGTTGATTAATGCACATATTATAAAGTATATCACAGTAATTAAAGTGCGATAATACAAGAGTTTTGCAAAGTGTTGTTTTTAAACTAATATTTAAGAGTTGCCTGCTATTGTACAATAGTTTCAAACCATAGTATGCTTTTCGAATCATACCATTGACAAGTGTTTTAAATCTTAGATTTGAGTCAAATATGACTCCTAAATTCTTGACTTCATGAATAACTCTTACTTTGACATTGTTCATCATGATTGTAAAATCGTCAATTTTATTAATTGAATTTTTTTCTGTCTACGAGTAAAATTGACGACTTACTGCTGTTCAGAGATAGCGAATGATCTTCAGCTGTTTGCAATAACCTTTCCAAGTCAGTGGTTATTTTGGTACACGCATGTGTTACACTTGAAGGATGAAATGACGTGTAAATTTGGGTATCATCCGCATAAAAATGATGTCTGCAGTTCTGGATAGATGATTCGAATCGAACTGTGTAGATAGTGTATAGAAGTGGACCAAGAATCCTTGGGGGACGCCTGAAATTACTAGCATTTTGCTGGTGCTTATACCATTAACAACAACGTGATGAGATCTGTTATATAAGTAGTTTTGGAAAAACATTATACTGCCATGATCAAGACCTATGTAATGGAGAATTGCTAGGAGTATATCATGGTCAATAGCATCAAAAGCCTTACTAAAGTCTAGTAAGACTAAGGCCGATACCATACCATCATCGACATCGCGGATTTTATCATCAGAGATATGCAAAAGAGCAGTTTGGCAGCTATGACCTGGTCTAAAGCCAGATTGAAGTACAGGTAGCATGCTGTTATTATTTAAATACACGCGTAATTGTTTTTCTGCATTTTTTTCTAATATTTTCGACAAAGCCGGTAAAATCGAAATAGGTCTAAGATCTTTATAGCATTTTGGATTTAAAGTTTTTGGAACGGGTCTAATGATCGATTCTTTCCAAGTCGTTAGAAATACGGAAATAATCGATTTATACGTACCTAAAATTGTAAAAAGAAACAATTCTAGTCACAAACGAACCGAACTTATAGATCATATTTTCCTCAAGAAAAAGCTACACTTAAATTATAAATGTTCTGGACTTGACTCAGATTTTCATCTGTTCAAAAGTACACGTGCTCGTTGTAAAATTCTGTCTCAGGCCTGTTACAATAACTATATTTGGTGTATGGAGCAGTCTTTAAATAAAGATCCTAAATTTTTTTGGAACTTTGTTAATACTAAAAGGAATAGTTCATCCATCCCTGAAACATTTGACTTTTATGGTGAATTAATAAATGATAGGCAGCGTATTGTCGACTTATTTGCAGCTCAGTTCGGGTCAGTATACGGTCCACCCGTAAACAGCGATTCCTTAAAAGATTTTCATAAGTACTCTTACAGCCATATAAATTTTAACCGTTTCTCTGATATCAAAATAACTGATGTTTTATGTGAATTGGTGCAACTGAAAGACTCCAAATGTACTGGGCCGGATGAATTACCATCGACATAACTTCGGCAGTGCGCCTTCTCATTCAGTCGTCCACTATGGCTACTGTTTAACCAGTCTTTATAGTCTGGATGTTTTCCTACCCTTTGGAAAGGTGCTCTAATAACACCTATATATAAATGTGGGAGTAAACGTAGTTTTTCTAACTATCGCCCTATCTCCATCCTGTCATTTATTCCTAAAATGTTTGAAAAACTAATTACTGCCTCTCTGTCTGCTTGTCTATCGCCCTTACTATCAAATAGTCAGCATGGTTTCAGAAGTGGATGTGCTACTTTGTCCAACTTACTTTCGTACGATCAATTTATTACAGCATCTTTGGAAGCCGGATGTGAGGTAGATTCTAGCTACACCGACTTTTCAAAGGCTTTTGATACAGTGGACCATGGTATTCTTCTTCTGAAACTTAAACAATTTGGTTTAAATGGCATTATGCTAGACTGGATTCGATCCTATTTAACCAATAGGATACAAGCTGTACGAGTAAGTAGTTTCATTTCGTCGGAAATATCGGTTTTCTCCGGGGTACCCCAAGAGTCGCATCTTGGGCCACTACTATTTGATATTTTCATTAACGATGTAGTCAATTGTTTTCATCATTCTGAAGCCTTCTTTTTGCCGACGATATGAAAATATTTATATCAATCACCGACAATACCTCTTCTGAATTACTACAGCAGGATCTGGACAGGTTTAATGTTTGGTGTCAGAATAATAGCATGCGGCTTAATATTGGTAAATGTAGTACAATTACCTTTTCAAAAAAGAGAACACTGACGGATAGATGATAATAAACTTACTCGTGTATCCACCGTTAAAGATTTAGGAGTAATTCTGTCAAGTAGATGGTGCTTTGCCGATCATATAAGTTCTGTAACATGTAAAGCCTATCGAATTCTTGGATTTGTTAAACGTAGTTGCATGGACTTCAAAAACTTAAAAACTATTATAAATATTTATACTTCCCTTGTACGCCCGCATTTAGAGTACTGCTCCTTAATTTGGTGTCCCTTTAGCAGGGCTGAGACCGATAAAATTGAGAGAGTCTCAAAGTTTGGGCTAACAGGAACTTATCCTGTTTTGTTGGAATTTTTAAATCTTGACTCGTTGGTAAAGAGACGTAGAAACGTGGGCGTAACAACGGGTTTTTAACTTATTAATGGCTTAGTAAACTCACCACTTTTATTAAGTTTACTCCAAATTCACGTGCCTAAAAAAATTTGCGTTCTTGCGTTTTTTTCGACGAGCGATGTTATAGGACGGATTATGCTGGGCATTTTGGCATCGCAAGAATCGCTAGGAATTGCAATTATATAAATATCGATTATTGCAATGTAACGCTGCATAAGCTACGATCGGTTCTGCGCCATCATGTTTAATTTATTTATATTTTGTGTGTTTTTTGTATATATTTGTATTGTTGTTATTTTTAATTTGTACACTTTTTTAATATTTTAATGTTATTGTACAGTTGTATTCTTATGTTGTAATGGCCTGCCGTAAATAAATTAATTAATTAATAAATAAATTCGGAAAAGTTGGGGAAAAAGCTGGTGAACTGGGAAAATATCCAGGAGATACAGGAGTTAATGAAGGAGAAATACGATGGAATGCTGGTGAAGACGAATTGTACGAAAGTGAAGTTCCTCATGGTGGGGCCAAATATGGTGACATGGCAGGAAATTGTGGTAATATCGAGGAGACATTCCAGATTCACCTGGAGCTGCTGATGAGAAGAAAGTTGTTGCACCTAGAGTCATTAATCTTCCTAATAAATTTTAAAGCGACCAAACACTGCTTGCATTAGATGGTATTGCATCTTGATTTCAAGGTGTCATTGCACTAGCTGGACTCATACTTGGTGTTGCAGCAGAACTGAAGAGTATTCCACCGGCCTTATTACCATATTTGGAAACTTACTTGGTCTCGGTTCAGAATGATTTTTGACATGAGGTTTATCGATTAAAAAAGCTATAAAATGTTCTGATTGTATAAGATAGCAAAGGTAGGAGAATGAATTAGAAAGGGACTGATGACAAAGAAAATTTAATTGTAAAATCTGGAAGCCAATACTACATTTTATAGCGTTCGCCTTAATCCTACTAGTGCATACAAAATCACCATAATATTAAAATCACAATAATCAAAAAGTAGTTAACATAATATGAAGCGAAAGAAAATAAAAAGACGCAAACGATAAGACACAAATTAAGCGAGTACGAATACGAAGCAAAGATTGCTTGATACCAAGAGATATTATACTAAATCTTGAATTTTGGTGGCGTTTACTTCATAGTACAATTTCAATGAATAACAAAAAACGTAGTAGTATAAAAAAGTTTTTCTGATATCATAATTTATACAAACAAGTCCTCCATGCCCGGAAATACAAACCTATCCAAGAGAGAAACTCATTAGATTGCATTAAAAGTTGACAGATAAAAAAACAAACATTATGAATATATATAAAAATATGATGACAGAGGTACAAGAGATGTAGACCGTTAGAAACAACAGAGATAGAATCATATAGTAGTTGGTTGAAAGAATTATGAATAGTATTGAGTGAATGGCGAATTTTAGATAAAGTTCCTAAAGAACGACACTCTCTAACTTGGATATTATGGATAGTAGGATTTCAAGGGTTGAAACTTTCAAGTAAAGTAGAGGACTACAAGTAATTTTGTAGAATTTTTTACAAGTGTTTTTATGAATATGTCATCTTTTTACATTAAATATACTTAGATGTAGTAAAATAATTACTACGAAAGTTACAACGGAATGCGTTAATTAATTGATAATAAATTAGGTCATGATTTAGGCCCATCAGTGTAATGTTATTATACCCACAAAATCTAAGGCAACTTAATTGAAATACCTCAATTAACTCGCAGTAACTTGCATTTATAACTTACTTGAAATCATCACTTTATTTCAATTATTGTCGTATAATTTATAACTCTATGTATTCACTGTTTGATTTGAGTTCTACGAAGTTATAACTATTGAATTAAAACACTTTGTTATTTCCTTCCTTCACTTTAAGAATATGTATGTGTATGAATGTACTAATCTCAAACAATTTATTGATTTTATAGTTTACAATTACGAAATCGTAAAAAATATTACGGATTATTGGATTATCAGCTGTAATTCCCTTTTCTCATAAAACAATAATACACTGTAGTAAATTGAATCAAACGATGTACAGGGCGGCAATAAATGGAAGTACATTCACCTTCACGTACAAATCTGGTTATATAAAGAAAATTGCGAAATTACTTTTTATTAAATTACAATCCTACGTGTGTTAGAGTGTTAGCTCCCACGCTTTTGAAAGAAAGGCAGAAAATATGGATGGGGTGAAATGCACCAGCCACGTATTTTCTAGTGAAAGTGATATTGAATGGGAAATCGCTTTTCTGTGAATAAACGAGTGGATGAGGATAAATGGAAAGAAATGGAAGAGAATGACGAATATGGAAATAAATTATATACAGGGTGACTGACGAAAAACCTTTGGTGCTGTATCTCACTTATTGTTTATCCGATTTTAATAAATAAAACATTAAATTAAACCATTTTTAAAAGACTTTAATAGGATCTGAACTGTTATTTTTTCTCGCACCCAGTTTTTGACAAAATACGATCAACATTTTTTTTTTAAATTGCACTGTATATATATTTTTATTGATTCGCAAGGAGATTTTTTTCTGAATATAAAAATGTAGACAAATTTATCCATACATCAAACTTGAGTCGAGAAATTGTGGATTAAAAAAATAAATAAAAAGTCAAGTATCCATTGTAAATAATATACAGACCCTATTTTAAATGTCAAAAGTGACAGTGACAGCCATTGATACAATACTGCAACGATTATTAATTATTTCATAATTAAAATGTTGCAATATTTCAAACACTGTACTAGAATTTTGTGCTTCTACAGAAATTGTTTCTCAGTTTTTGAAATCTTGCAACATTTTTATTATGAAAATAATAAAAATCATTGCAGTATTGTACCAATGACTGACACTGTCACTTTTGACATTTGGAATAGGCTCTGTATATTGTTTACTATGGGTATTTGATTTTTAATTTTTTTTAATCCTCAATTTCTCGACTTTGGTTTGATGAATGGATAAAATTGTTTACAAATTTTAGATTCAGAAAAAAATCTCCTTGCGGATCAGTACAAAATATATATACAGTGCAATTTGAAAAAAAAAAGTTGATCGTCTTTTGTCAAAAACTGGATGCAAGAAAAAATATCAGTACAGTTCATATTAAAGTCTTTTAAAAATCATTTAATTTGATGTTTTATTTATTCAAATCGGATCAAAAATAAGCGAGATACAGCACCAAAGGTTTTTCGTCAGTCACCCTGTATACGCGAAGCTAATTTTAAATCAAGCGCTGACATGATTTACCAGAATTAATCTTTCCTAATTGTATAATTTTAAAACTACTATATAAACGAGAGTTTGATTAAATTGTAACGTAATACGAATTGTTTAATTGATCACTAGTAACAACATTTTAATCAAAATAATAAACAAATATTTTTTTCGCGTCAGTAATATTTATTTTCAATCAATAAATCAATACAAAACGGCAAAATAAAATATTAATTCATTAAAATATAGTGATATTTATAGTAAACAAAACAACAATTATTAGTTTTATCGATTATAAAATCATTAACGCATGCAATTCTATGCATAACACTTGAATTATTTCTTGTTATTGATGCAATAAATTAATATTATTCGAGTACTTTATTATCATATATTATTTAATTATTTTATTCAAACCCATTTTGATTTCTGTCCATACCATAAATCTTCATCAGTCCTTAATTCTTCTACGTATTTTATTTTAAGTGAAAAACTCATTTTTGTAAATTGACAATGTTTTCGTATTTTTAAACTATTTATTAAAGAAAAACTATTCCATGTGAAGTTACATTAAACTTTAAAAACTTTAATATTAAAATATTTGTTTTTCATTGATACAAATCTGAATTTATATTCAACTCATAGATCGTTTTACATCGAATATGATTATACTTGCAAGAAAAAAAAATCCCAAAATTGCTTTATAAAGTTATAATAGAAATTACTGAACTTCTCCAGCATTCAAAGTCGGTTCGGGCGTTATTATCATATTTGTGGGATTACATTTGGGTTGGAAAATTTCCAGATAATCATCACGCGGTTGTTTTCAAACCATGTAATATCTAATTGGGCTTATTTATGGTGTAGAGAGAAATGTTATCAAATTTTCGGTTGACCTCACACGATTTACATATTAAATTGGATTATAATGTATTTTATATTAATAGGATTATTAAGAAGATTATAATTTATATTAACAGCATTATAAATATGAAGTAATATAGAGTTTGCGAAATGATTCAAATAATAATTACATTTTGTAGACTCTTTATAATCTCTACTAGCGAAATAATTTCCACTGTCTGAAGTAACTATAATTAAAATTCCATTTTGATTCAAATACGGTTTCACAGAATTCACAATGTTTTTTTTTAATTAATAACCTCTTACATATATGATTTTTCTTTGATTTGAAATGTTACTCAATTTTTAGATTTCAATCTAGTTAAGATATTAACATTGGTTGTATAAATAACTCAATAATACACATAGTTGTCACATTAATTCGATTAAACAAATTATGTGGTCGGCTATCAAAGAGCCATTTACCACAAAATTTTGTGAACATGCTCTTAACAACTAATCCAAGATCAAGTATCTTTGCACGAAGGCACAGTACACTTTTATGGCCACCATACACACCTATACATGTGGAAATAAAGAAGTGGAAGTGAAAAATGCATGATAGTTAATATACAAGCAAAAAGTTTAAAATTATTCAACGCATTATTTAAAACCAGCTCAAACTCAAGAAAAACATCACCATAAAAATGCCATTTATTGCCTAATAAGAATTGCACTAAGGCCCTGTTTGAGTTGATAACTACCGAAAAGTCAAGGGAACTGTCAATAAACAGCGACAATGGACATAATATTTTAAATGACCCTGATGAAAGTTTGCTGGAATTTGAAGCAGTCATAGTTACTTGGATACTCATAATGAGATACTGGTACTAAGGCTATTACTTGACTGGCGTTTTATTGACATTATAAAACGTTTAACAAACAACGGGAGATTGCGGAGAACAACAGGAGAATCTGCTAATATTTATAGCGAAAACTACAGATGCCATAGAATACATCATTTGAATACCAACTTGTATTAGCTAAAAATGGAACTCTAAATAGGCGTGATTTCGGTTTTTTTCTGAAAATTAATAATGTGAAAGATTTACTTTAAAGACAAATTCTAGGAATCACACCATAGTAAATTCGGTTTCCCTAGAAAAGTCTAATAATAAAATAGTAATTTAGAGAAAACTAGATCATATAATGCAATTTCTCTTTAAACCTTTCACTAATGATGGCAATGGAGAATGAGGAAACTGTTTCTTATTGCATGACTTATAGAGGAAACCCTTGTTTACCGAGATAATAAAATCAATCAAATCGAAACTTAATTTATTTTCAAGAAATAAGTCTATACAATAGTGCAATACATATAAGTGAAAACATGTTAAACAAAAAACAGATTGGGAAATAGAAAATAAATACATACAATTCAAAAACAGCATAAAAAGTAGTTAATCTGAAACACCGCATAAGAGCAACATCTGAAAAAATATATGAAATTTTTATGGAATATATAGGAAATTGCTTTTTCTAAATATCTTTTAAAGAGTATAACTCTTTCTCATAAAGATACATCAAAAGACATATTTTAAAGTACTTAAGGTTTATAGCAGACCTAATATTCCACGGCAGACGCTTATAACACCTCATTGCAGCATATGATGGTTTCTTCTCATACATAGA
The DNA here is from genome assembly GCA_963969525.1 of Ontholestes murinus. Lineage (NCBI taxonomy): Eukaryota > Metazoa > Arthropoda > Insecta > Coleoptera > Staphylinidae > Ontholestes > Ontholestes murinus. The sequence goes on along the minus strand of OZ018393.1, from coordinate 48,733,916 downwards.
TAACCGGTGAATCGGTAGTGCGAAGTTATTGTAATGTCTAGTTTGATGGCTATGTTGATGAGTGGTAATTACACAGGAAAAAATGGTAACACTTTCTTTCACAAAATATTTTTATTCGCTATATGTACCGTGTGTCCCGTTTGAAGACGCATCATAGGGAATTCCCATGTTAAATTTTCAATTGCAGTTTGTATCTCTATTATTGAATGAAAATGATCAGAATAAAATTAGAATTATTTCTTTATCTACTAAAGATATTTTGGAGGTTTTATTTTGGTTTCATCTTCATTTTTAGTCAAAATATACCTTAAAATGTGTAAGCAAATATTTGATAATAAGATCCTCAAAATAGTAGTTGCTGTGAAAAGTCAGTGCTTGTCATCTAAATTGTATAACCCACAAATAAATAATTAAATTCAAAATGAGTGCTTACAACACAGAAGGAAAAGTTTAGTGCTAGTTCAAAGACACAAATTCATTATTCTTGTTGAAACGAGTTAACTCAAATTGCCCGAAACAGAATAAAACTGTTTTTAGTATTTCTCATTTAATTTCTACAAAATTTCAAAAGCGCATCCAGTTAAATTATAATTATTTTACTATTCCAAATTTAGAAAGAATGCTTATGTGAAGAAAAAACATAAAGTGAAACCGATAAATACTTTAATTTGCTTGCAATAAGAATAAAACTAAAAACGCTATTTTTAAGTTTTTGTGGATATTCGCTTCTTGATGTTACAATATGAAGAATGTTTTGGAGACCATTGACGATTATTTTGTTCGTTATTTTCAGACACCAAATAGAAAGTACATCCATCTGTAAAACACACACTATTTGTAAATCTGTTATTCTGATTACACTTTTCCACAATAATTTAACAAAATTTAGATCTTGAATCAGGATCCACTGCTCAGTTCTTTATGATTTTGGCATTTATAGGGTCGGTAACTATAAGCTTACATTTGATTTTCGATGTATTTTTATCCTTGCAAGACATTTGTTACAGTTTCTTCAGATTTCCTCCCTTTATTCCTAAGAATATGTTCATCGTTTACACAACCATTATCTTCAAATTTCTGATCAACTCTAATAATTGTCGATTGACACGGCACTGGACAGGCTTTAAAATTTATACTAAATAAGTCGCAAATGTCCGCCAAAATTCTTTTGTGGTGTAAGCACTTATTTTGAATTGAATTATTTGTATGTGGTTTAATCAATTTAGATGACAAACACTGACATTTCATAGCAACTACTATTTTGAGGATTTTATTATCGAATATATCTTCACACTTTTTAAGCTATATTTCGATTAAAACTAAAGATGAAACAAAAATAAAACCTCTAAAATAATCTTAGCAGATAAAGGAATCATTCTAATTGTATTTTGCTAATTTTGGTTCAATAATAGAGATACAAACTGCAATTAAAAATTTTACATGGGAAATCCCTATGATGCGTCTTCAAACGGGACACACGGTATACATTTCGAGTGCAAAGCACTAGTAGAAAGAAAGTGTTACCATTTTTTCCTGTGTAATTATCAAATCTATCTTCACTCTCAAAAACCACGTTTCTATTTGATGAGTGGTATTAATACTTATTTCAGCCTTGAAATTGTATATCAAAAGTTCGTATATGTACATTCTGTAAAAAGTTAATATATTATTTGTATTATTATGTTTTGTAACTTAAACACAAACTTTCAAAGAATATTGTTGCTCTTATTCATCGCTAACAGTGCATATAAATGATCAATTAACAGACAACGCAATCGAAGTATATTATTTGTCTTAAAATATCCCCTGCAATACTCCCTGAATTTTACATTACATAACATTATTCTGATGGCTTTCTTTCGTATGGTGAACAATCGATGAGCTTGATACTTACAACCATAATAAGTTATGCTAAAAGCGTAGTTGAGAGCAGTAGTATGAATTATAAACTAGTTTAAGTATATCCAAGGGTGCTCTAGCATATACATAATGAATAATTCTTTTAGACCAAGAGTTTTGTACAATATAGAGAATGAGATTTCTAGGAATATTGCTAGATGCTACTCTGAGTGGAACTAAACATGTTGCAAAGTTGGAAAATGAATTGATTTCTGCATGCTACATGTTAGATGCAGAAATCAATTCATTTTCCAACTTTGCAACATGTTTAGTTCCACTCAGAGTAGCATCTAGCAATATTCCTAGAAATCTCATTCTCTATATTGTACAAAACTCTTGGTCTAAAAGAATTATTCATTATGTACACGTTTTTCTCGAGCGGTTCGTCTTAAAGAACACGATTTCAGCTTTTTCCCTATTTAGTTTTAGTTATTTTTTGAGCAAAGCAGTATATTCTAAGAGTAGTTCATTACACTTATTTACTGCATCAGAAACATTTTTGCAAGAAACCAACAAGTTAGTATCATCTGTATAAATCTTAATGTAACCACCCATCGATTGCACATGTTGTAGCTAAAGGGTGGCTAAGTCATTAATATACATTATAAAAAGCATTGGGCCAAGGATACTACATAGGGATATTCCTTTTGCGATGCTTAAACTACTTCAAATGTTATTATATATGTTTACACTTTGCTTTCTGTTACTTAAGTAACTTTAAATCAGACTTAAGACAACTCCACCAACATGTAATTATACAATATGTAAATTTCATGAACTAAACCATAAAATGCTTTTGACAAATCAAGTAGTACTCCAAAATGTACTTTGTTTGGTTGTAATGATTCAATAAACTTTCAAAGGTAATTATGTAGTGGAGTAATTACTGACTAATTTTTTCTAAAACCATGTTATGAAGTGGCAAAGATCTTGGGTTTAGAATATCTCGTATTTATAATAATTTCTAAAACTTATGAGTCTGTAATTATTTAAATTATTTGGGTCCTTCTTTTTAAAGATTGGAGTTGCAAGTAACTTTTACAGTATCTCAGTAAAAAATCCCGTTTCTAAACAGAGGTTCATTAAATATGTTAATGGTTCTAAAATATCATTTATTGTAGATTTTAATACTTTTGCAGGTATATTGTCATATTCTGAATAGTGTCTGATTATTCAATTTGATGTTATCGCTGTATACAGCAGTAGTATCACTTGATAATATTTGTTAAAATATTAAACAGAAACTATTATTTTGCACTATTATGGAAATGAATGCTGCTAGGATAGTTTTACTAGCTTTATATATATTCAAAAAGATTACAGTATATAATAGAATAAGAAATTAGAAATCGAGAGCGAGAGTAATTTAGAGCAATACAATAGTCTATGGATTTTGGAAAGGCTTTCTTGTGTGTTAATTATCAATCACTCGTATCTGTAACAAAAATTTAAAAAAGGCATATATCCGTTACCCTGAATTGAAAACACCTTAGGCATATTAATTGCAACTAAATTTTCCGAGACGCTTAACACAAATAACAGGTACCCAAGCTAAATTTTGGCCAAACAAAATAGAATAGGGAATTTAATCAGTTAAATCAGCAATATAGTAAAGTCGATGAAACATTTTTACAGGTTTCTATATGGAAAAATATACTCATTAATAACAGACCATGCTGCTATTAAATAGGTTCTGCAATCGAAGGTTCTAAAAGGACAAGTGGCCAGATGGTTGGAAAGGCTTTAGCAGTTTAACTTTGATACTAAACATACAGAGCTGAGGTAATTTACAAGGAAACATAAGCTATATCTCGTAAGCAATATTTCAAGCATTAAATTAAAATCATAACGGGCTTAGTAGATTTCTCTTTGTGGACTCCCCAGGGCACACAGAAGAGGGGTGGTGCAAAAATGGGAAGAAGACAGAAGACGTAAGCATTGGAACAATGTACCAGGTCTACGTCAATCAAAACGACTCATGAAAATCGATTACAGCCTCAAGGTGCTTGAACTCACAAGGAACGAGCTAAGAACTTTCACTGGACTCATGACATTATATATTGGATTGATAAGACTGCGGCAAAACTCCATTATGCACTTAAATTAACAAAACATGGATGAAGCCACGGTGTGGTGAAACAATTGTAGCATTCTATATAATAAGGTAAATCTCTTCAAATATCCGTGATTTATTAATTTAAGTGAATAAATTTATAATTTGTACAACAAGCGAGTATACCCGTCAATAAACCAAGAAATGTCAACAATGGCTGAAGCATTGGTTAAAGAGTAGTTATTGTGTTCTCTTCGAATTGCATTCAAAAAAGGAAAAAAATCGAATCTTTTAAAAGAGGAATGCAGAATCCTTAATATAATCGTTGAATTGGCAAGAAATTATGCAGTAGTATATAGCATTCAGAAACGACCGTAAGATCAACCAAGGGTTGCTCATTTCAATCAAAACAAGGTTTTTCTTCATACAAAGGATTAATTTTAATCAAACATATATTATTAATTTTTGTTGATGACCTCTTGCCATCTATCCAACAATTTCATTAGTACGCTCTCCTAGAATGTCTGGAGCGTAGAGGAAAAAACCTGCGGGAGCATGTTTTCACAGCTATCTAATTAGCAAACAATTTCTCGTTAAGGGAGTTTTGTAGGCACCGGAACAAGTAGTGGTCGGGTGGTGCAATATCCGGAAAATACGGTGGGTGGGGCAAAACATCCCAGCCAAGTTACACTAATTTTCGCTGAGTGATTGTGACACTATGGTGTCTGGCGTTGTCATAGTCGAATATGACACCTTTGCGATTGACCAGCTCTGAACGTTTCTGTCGCAATGCTTCCTTCAATATCGTTAGCTGCGTGCAGTAGACCTACAATTAAATTGTTTTTCTCTGAGGAAGCAACTCGTAAAACAGCACACCACGATGATCCCATCATATGAATAGCAACGCTTCAGAAGTAAATTGCAAATAGACATGCTAAATTCTCATCGGTCAGTTTGTGCGGCACACAAACATAAAGGCGGGGCACGTAGCCAAAATGGTGCATATGCCTTTGAACGGTTTCTTGTCCTATTTTAAGTGTCTCTGAAATCTCTGGCACCTTTAGCGTCAGGTCTTACTAAACCAGTGCATTGATATCAGCCAAATCAACCTCGATGTGGCGACCGCTGTGGAGTCCATCTTCAAGACTCAAAGCTCCGGAATGAAGTTTGGCAAACCATTTCTAAGTGGTACGTTATTTTAAGAATTCGGCCCCGTATACAGCACATATCTTTCGGTGAGCCTCAGCAGCTCACTTGCCTTCCTTGAAATAATAATGCAAAATATGCCGAAAATGCACCTTATTCTTCTACATGCTCACAGGCCTCTAACATAAACTAATCTAATGTAAATGAAAATAAAATAAAACAGATAAAAAGGGAGGACTGAACCGCAGATATTCGGAAAACATTTGCACTATTAACAAAAACCGAACGAAAATATGGCAACACCCAATAGTATAACTCGAGAAGAACAACGGAAACTCTTCTCAGTACTTATCTATTATTGTCTGTCACCATGTGTAAAGAAGATTTAAAAATACTGGAGGATAAGCAGCCATCTTAAGAAAGAAATTATTCACAAGAGTCCTGTTAAAAAAAGTGTAGTTTACTTGGACATTAGCATCCTATAAATAATATATAGCACTTATTATATTTGTGAATACCTATATAAGGAAATCAAGGAATGAGCTTTGTAAAAGGTATTCTGCAATTTGGATCAAATGAATATGAATGATATAGTTACAATACATTGTTAATTCGTAAGTAAATAACAATGAGTACAAAGTGGGCTTATTGCAGATATCGCCACATACTGAGAGTTCGATACACTATGCGAATTATATTATGTTTCGGGCAGTGTATCGAACTCTTAAGTATAGAAACGTAGATATATTACCGGTGAGCGGAAAGAGGCCTGCAAACCGGCTTTAGGAAATTAAAACCTTAAGAGAACCCTCAGGGATCTATGTTGATGAATATAGTGTCTTCCATCGACATTTTTTATTCGTTTAAATGGCCTATCGATGCCATTATGTATGAAAGATAACATCGTGCAAATATCCGCTACGGGTTTGCTTGGTGGCGCGCTTCCGTAATGTCTAATTTTCGATGACTCTGGCACATAAATAAGCTTAAAATTGACCGATGGCATGGGTTATGTTGGTTTTGAGAGCCGCAGTGGTTTGTGGCTTGGTCTCATAGACCTGCGACTTAAGAAAACCCCACAAGAAAAAGTCTAACGGAGTAAAATCGCACGATCTCAAAGCCAGTTCACATTACTTCCACGTGAGATAAAATTCCATCAAATTGCTCATGCAGAATGCTTAATGTGAAGTGATCTATGTGGCTTGTAGCGCCATCCTGTTGAAATCACATGTCTTTGGTGTCCATAACATCTAATTCAGGCCAAAAGAAGTTGGTAATCATCGACATATAGTGCTTGCCGTTGATGGTAAAGATCTGGTCAAGAAATATGGACCTATGACGCCGCTAGCCTAAGATACACCCCAAACAGTGACCTTTTCAGGATGTATTGCACTAGTGAAGATTGAGAGATTAGCCTTATCGCTGAAAATGATTTTTTAAAGAAAATTTGGATCAGCTTCCAACTGCTTCAGGGCCCATTTACCTTTAACTATTGAGTTGAATTCTGTGCGAGTACAGGTACAACTCAGAAATAAATCAGTATGCAATTTCAAAATGTCCTTAATATAAACAATATTCTCTCTGAAAAATAATATGGCTTTTGTGACGGCCATAGCTGCAAAGCGGCACTTGTGGATTTAATTCATGGTATTCTGGCTGAATAATGGAAATAGTATTTCATTAAAGTAACAAACGAGCTTAAAAGCTGAATAATAGCCGCCGGAAGAACATCAACGATGGATTCTTCGCGAGAATAGGCTGAATGGGTCAGAGTGGAAGAACATTTCGAAGAAATGAACTCCGCCCGGGTCTCTTCAATTTAAATTACAGTAATAATATTTATAATAGTATGTATTTTAGATTATTTTTTAGAAGAGAAACAAAGCAAATAATAAATAAATAAATAAATAAATAAAAGGATAAAAACCAGTTTAACGCTTTAGTTATTTTGAATTATAGTAAGGCTGAATCATACAACCCTTATCAAATTTTTGAAAAGTATTGATTGTAGTAAGATAGCAGTTGAAATAACTACGTCGGGTTTAGAAGATGTATGTTGCAAATTAAAGTAAATGATATACTCTTAATTCAAATGACTTAAAAGGCTGGTTTATCACAAGTATCGATTTTGGGCTATTCTCCTCTTCACCATCTATGAGCACGATATAATTAATGGCTTGCAATGTTGCATAATACATCAATAGGCAGATGATATGCAAGTGTACTTTTCAGCTCTACCTTACAGGTCACTTAAAGTATCCAATAAACTAAATAGTGATATTAGCTACATTTTTGTAGAATCAAAATAATACTCTTTAAAGAATAATCCTACGAAGATATCAGAAATACTATTTGGACCAAAGGTACATGTGAACTCAGTGCGTGAAACTATGTAAGTATTTATAGATGGGCATAAAGTAAACATTATTGACTGCGTTAAAAATCTACGTATTTTATTAAATATTAACTTAAAATTCTATGAATTGTTATACTGTGTTTTAAAACGATTACATCATCACAGGTATTTACTAATCCTTTAGATAAAGATAACACTGTGAGTAATCCTAGTTTTGTCTTAGAAATAAGTAAATAGAATAAAGAACTGCATTTTTTTAAATGTATCTTTTTCATGGCTATTTTCGTGATTTATAATAAAACTTAAAATGACTATAACTCACTTGATTTTAGAAAAAAGCTATGTCATACGTGATATGAGATTAAAGAGAAAAATAATCTATCTAATGAGGTCATAGCCAACTATGGTTTTCCTTAAAAAATGTAAGTTTGCGTAATATCTCAGGAAATATTGGAGATGAAATTTTCTGAATATATTTTATTATTTTGTGTAAAATTATCTGCAAATTTGTCCTATACAGTTTTTTCTATCTGTCATAATAATCAAGATATATTGATTTGAAAAAATTTACACTTTTTGATTGTTTTCAAAATATCTTATTTATTCATTTCGTAAAACTACATTTCTTTTCGCAATTAAGCGTTTTTCTATTTCTTATAGTTTCCGAGATCCCCATAGAGAACATCTAAAAAAGATCACCCTGTTTATGATTTTTTTTTAAGCTTCTATATTATTTTATACATAGTTAACATGTGTATCAAACCGACACGAAAAACTGAACCTCACCTTTTCTTGTATTAATTTATTATCACAAGGAAAAAGTGTCAATTATTATTAATAATGGAATGAATGAATAAACCTAATAAAATATGGGATTATTTAATTTACTCAATAATTCTGGGTACATTGCGGTAGAACTGGCAATGTTATTAACGATGTTTTTACCCTCATTAAGCTCCTGTCTAATCTCAAATATTCCCTAGAATATTACGTGTTCATCCCTTTCGGCAAAAACGTAAAGGTGTAATCTCATATCCTTAATGATTATTTATGACAATAATGTTCAGATAGCCAAATTTATATATGATTTATTTATAATCGATGACGCAAACATATCCTTAGATTTACGAATTATCCAAGGTAAATAAATTATTATTAACAAAAAATAACCCGGAATTATTAGCTTAGACCATCTGTTAAAATATTTTATTTAATCATACAATTTATATTTAATGGTAGAGGCGTTTACTTCGTGGTACATCTTGAATGACTTGTAATTGAGACACAATGACTTTGTTTTACCACTATATTTTTATTTTATTTTATTAAATATAGTGGTAAAACAAAGTCGTTATGTCTCAATTACAAGTCAAACAATTTATATATTTTATATTATATATAAAAAAATAGAAAAAACAATATTATTTCATTACGACGCATTTAGAAAATTGACGTTTTATCTCTATTTAGCGTAGATATAGAAACTTCAATAAATTAAAATTATTTTAATTTAAGTGGACTTTTAGTAAAAGAAATGCTATTTTGCATATTCTTAACGAGACGTCTAATGTATAAAACTGCGATATGCAGGAATTAAGTGTAAATTTTTTCTCTTTGGATTTCGTTTTACTGCATTACCTAAGAACGAATTATGCATAAAGCACAAGTACAAGGAATATATTTATTCGATAAAAAAGCAAACATGCAAACATTTCTTTCATCTCGTATTTTATCATTCTCTTTGGAATTCAATTTGGCAAATCGCCGGAATTCACAATTTATTATATTTTTTTATGGGTGCCATATACGCGAATTTTTACGAGTAAAATACTTTGTCAACGTAACATATCATCCATAAAGATTAGTCTATAGCTTAGGCGGATTTCTATTTGTTATATTTAAAGTGGATCATTTTATACTTGCGTCTCTGAAAATATTGCATTATTCTTTTTAATAATACAAACCAAATATTGTCCACTGCTAACTTTTATTTCAACTTCAAACAATTATATTTTAAGAACTTTTTAGTAACATAAATAAATTATACATTCAAATTTCAGTTTAAAAAAATAATAATTGAATTCATATACAAAGCATTTCAGATATTTTAATCGTCAAAGATAAGTAATAAACAGTCTTGTTATATTTTTAAATTATTAGTTAAATAAAATAAATAGGCCGTTGAGCAGAAAACTAATGTCTTATATGATAATTTATTTTATCTTTTACATGTATTAATTTTATTTTTTCTGTGAATAAATATAAAATAAAGTTCTTAGTAGTAGTAGTAGTAAAATCTATAGTTATTTTTTTTAATTTTAACGTGCGCTGTGAAGGAATCAGATGATTTAATATTTGTTCATTAAAACAAAAGAGCCATGCACCGGTAATAATTCTTAAATACCTATAATTATTTTCAAAAACCACAAATGACTGTAAAAACATATTTCACTTGGACTGAAAGTCCACCGGTCGATAGCCAATGGAAAACAAGAATAGAAGCAACATAGTAATTGTTGACATATTATCAAATGTAACACTTTTAAAAAAAGATGTTTTCATCTCTCTCTCTCATATTTCTCATCTAACTGATGATCGCCACTGTAAGATGAATCAATTGTTTATCATTTATTAAATGATACAAGTTTAGAAAAAAAATAACTACATTTTGTTTCGATTTTATTTTATTGTGTACTACTATCACTCTAAATAGTTTAATATCGTTTATTATTATATTACAACAATTTCTAAATACGTTAGTTACGTTAAAATATGAGTAAAGATTTGACTGTCAACATTAAGGCTTAGTTAATTCGAATATTAAACGCAAGCCCGACTAAAACCTCCGCAAGTACATAATCTGAAACATAATTAAGGAAAATTGTATAAATATTTATATAAGATTATCTATGTCGTAAAAGGTTTATATTTTCTGAGAGCTCTCAACATAAGCCTGATATTATTAATTTAACAGCACGTTATAATATGTTATTTTTTTTTGCAGAAAGCCCCTTATGAAAACTCATATCCAATTTAATTAACGTCAAGTTATATAAAGGTCACGAAGCTACACCACTTTATGATCCAGTTATATGTTAAACACGTTTTGTACTCATATCCTCCCACATAAAGGGAGGTTCTATATTTCGTATTAAGACATTATGCGTTGAAGTACGTTTATAAATATGCCCATTTACTTCTTACTATTATACGTGTAATACTAATATTTAAACTCGAATACTACTGCCAATATTAAATTAAACTAAGGAAAGCAAATAATTAATAAATCTCTTATATATACATAACCATTAATATTTCATATTATTGTAATACATATAAATTAATTGTGTTTGTGAATACATCAAAGTGGAGAATTTGTTTATACAAAAGCGTAATTTATTATTATGTTATAAATATGATCGCATGAAACGCATACACTAATCTGTATAAATTTCAATTTTCTGGAATTGAAATATATTAAATTATATAAATTTATTGAAATGTGAAATACAGGATTATAAAACTGCTTATTAAATAATTGTATGTAATTAAAATATTAAGAATAACAAAAATTTTAATAAATAGAATCGCCTTATTGATGTGATTTTAAATATATGATTTACCTCTTTAATTATTGACGTTATATTTATATATTCGTGGTTTTTCTCGACATTATCATAAAACAACTTTAGAAAAATATAATTTTCACAAAGCTTACATAAAGTAATTTCTTGATTTTGCCTGATAAGTAGCTATAAACCGGTAATATTTTATGCTTGCTTTAAATTCTCTTTTTCTTATCCAAGTTAGGACAAGTGATGTATATACATCATAAAAACTGACACTAACAACAAAATTAAAATTAAAACACACTCTGATCTTGATAATCTGATTTAACAGGCAGCTAAACAAAGAAAAAAAATCAAAAATTCATATGAATCACAATGTACAGCAAATACTTACATAACAAAAGAAGTCTAAAAAATAAATTTCACGAAATGGAATTACTACCAACTAAGCACAATAACCCAAAAATAATAGTAATCACAGAGGCATGGCTATCGCTTATAAACGAAAAACTATACAGTCTAAAAAACTATAACGCAGAATATAATTCAATATACATACGAAAAGACACTCATTATAAAATTTTATCAAACAAAACAAAAACGAAATCCAAATGTTGACCATACTACAACAAAATACAAAACTGTAATAACATTAATATACAAGCCAACACATGTAATATTACAGATCTTAAATTGCACACTAAAAAAATATGTATTAAAGAGAAAAAAGCCATAAGTAATCTTAGAAGATCTAAACATAAACATAATGGAAAATAACAATATACTAGACATACAAAACGCTCTAATGGAACATTACTACAAAATTGTTAACAAACAAATAAAAAAATACTACACAAGACAAAACGCAAATGAAAAGAACTCAATCCTAGACCACGTGATTACAAACAATATAAACAATATAGAGAACATAGTAAGAGAAAAATTAAGACCACAACGCTATAATAACACAAACAAAATACACATGTAAACACAAGCAATAATATAAATACTATGAAAAATACGAAATAGACCATGCACAAATAATAAATGAAATAAAAATCATGGACATAAACACAATGCACAATTTTAAATACCTATGAAAAACACCCCAACGCATAATCGAGACAAACGAAAAAATAACAAAATACTTGGATCACAAAAGAAATAATAAAACCAATCAAACTAAGAAACAAATTACTCAAAAAACATTTTATAAATCCAACCAATGATATAACAAAAGCACAGTATAACGAACAGAAGAAGAACACAACAACTCTAATAAAGCGAACAAAGATTAAATACTATAAAAATGAATTTAAAAAAATTGAAAATAACCCAAGTGCACTATGGAAAAACATTAATAAATAAATACAAAATAAAAGAATGAAAACATCGAATAAAGAGGATGGCAACATCACTAACAAAAGCGCAGAAATTGCACACGAAATAAACAACACAAAACAACTTTTATTATATTTAATTAAAAATACGAAATAATAAACCTGGAAATTAAAACAAAAGGCTAACACATCAAAGAAATAATTTACTTGGGATTAATAATCCAAGAAAATCTCAGATGGGAGGGGCACATCAACAAACTACTAAGACAATTCTAAAATACTGACAGCAATCGAAAGATACATATTTATATAATCACAACATCCATCAATTAAATTTATTACGCCCAAAACCATATTTTTTTTTTAATTTTTAGTCACCTGACACGTGTTTCGATCATTACAGATCATTTTCAAAGTACAAACTTAACAATGTAATGATCGAAACACGTGTTAGGTGACTGAAAATAGAAATAATATCATGGAACATAACAAGTGTTTTTCTTCACCAAATTTATGTATCTGACTCCATCAAGAGAATAGCTCAACAAGTATAAATTATAGTAAAAAAATATAAAATAACATTTGTACATAATATGGTACAAATTAACAAGAACAACAGAGAACTATATAAAAAAAACACAATAGTTAAATATAAAAAATCTAATAACATTGAATAACCTTCTTTTAATATATTAAATAATAAACAATCTTATAAATACAGATATCACACTAACTATAAATAAGGAAAAACACAATCACAAAATAAGAATGAATTCTGGTATAATGACTGAAAATTTCACAAGAAAGCAATATACACAGCTTTTAACTACAGAGGCCACCTACAATTTAACAAACTAGAACTAGACATCCAGACATTTATACACCGTGCTTACAAATTAAAAATCTAAAATTTCATACTAAACAGAAAAATATAAAATAAATAGTAAGAAGGGGAAACAGACATCCCTCAATACTAACAGCCAGGGAAGGATGAGATGACCCGGATTCACGAGTTGTAATTTTAAACCTTCCAAATCGATTTTCGGTCGACTACTTCAAAACTACTACAATTAAATCACTACACCTAATATTAGTTCATCTTCATTTAGAATGTATATCTCTCATAATCTCTCCTTATACCATTTCCTTGAAACGATGCACAGTGTGGGATTTTACAAATCTAGCTGGAAAAAATTATAAATTATAATAAAACATCTTTTTGAATTGTATCAGTTCATTTAGGACGTTAAATAAGTTTGTAAAATATAATCCATGCATATTTCTACAAAAATGTATATACATTTTTACATAGTTTTTTTTTTATTTTGTCGTAGGATGGATATATTTTTAGCTGCTTATCTAATGCCGATTTTCTAATAATTTCATATTTTCTGTACGTTAATTTTGTTGTACTTATCAATGCCAATGCTTCTTCTGCAGAATACTGACGTGTTTGTTGGCCTGTGGTATGAAAAGCTTTCTTCCCTTTAATTCGTCTTTTTGGTCTTGAAAGCAATTGCTGCAACATAGAAGCAGCATTTCTTTTGCCAGATTTCCTCAACTTAACTTTGAACTAAAGTCTTTTTTCGGAAACTCACTTTTTTGCACTCTGGATTCCACTTGTACTGGGTACATCCAAATTAATTATTGTAACGGTAGTATTTAATCAATTATTGAACTTGTTTAAAAACATATTTTTATTGCGATGATACGCCTTCCATCTTGGGTTGAATCTGATCGTGAATGAATGAACAGTCCAATTTAATTCATCTTACGTTATTTAAGAACAATGATGTATGTTAAATTTACTTTTAAGGTAATCCACAAGTCATTTTCAGTCGCAGAAGAAGTTGATCGTGGGTTATTATCGTCACTTTTTAGCACTTGTATATCTTTGAAATACGCAATTTATCGCACTCAAAATTTTATTGTATATATTCTAGATGGATCCAAAATTATCAAAAATATAAAATCATGGCGTACAAAGGTGTACAAAAATTTTGGCACTCTAATGAAATCACCACTTCTAAGTATTTTCTGATTTTTTATCGAATATTCTTTGCTAAAATTTTATTAAAAATACATAATTGAGGAATCTTTCTTAGGGTACAATATAAAATACATACCTTGATGTAAATTATCCATCTCAAAAATGTTGTCACAAATAAATGACTGCGAAGCGGTTTTGAAGTGACAAATATTTAACCTCTTTTGTCGAGCGATTGACAATAAATCTACAGATTTTATATTTTGCTAATGGCATATTTAGTACCTCAGCTAAGCATTTAGTGGGTTATAAGTAAATATTTTGTATGTTGTTTTTAGCACTTTTTTCTTCCTGGATTCGCAAAATCCAACACTGTGCGATGCAGGGTAGATTTTTAAATGCAAAAATAGTTCAAAATCCAGTTGACTCTCTTAAATGTAAATATGTTTATCACCGGAGATGTTTGTGCTGCTATAAGAAAAAAAATACTGTTACAAATGTTATTCAACCACAGGATTACCCCAATTGTTTTAAACTCAATAGAAATATATCACCTTTTTATCGAGATATCGCATCTGAGGAACGAACACCTATGGCTTAAATAAGAAACTTGTGAACTAAAAAAGAAAACTAATTATAATTTAGAGCAAGTCATTTCCAACTTATTTAGACAGTTTAAAAAGAAACCTTAAATAATTTTCTGGCACCAAGATTGCAAGAATTTCAAGCTGTTCTAACATCGTCTAAATCTGGAAGACCCGATGACAAAAGATTGGACTGCTTTCAATAAAAAAAACCTAAACAATCCATCAATCACCTTGCTTTCAATCATGAAATTGATCAAAAATCTGTAAGAACTATTCTTCATACCGAGAAAATGAATCCATTCAAAGTTAATGTTGTATAAAATCCTTGATCATAGTCAAGATCAAGGATTTTTTTTGTGAAATAATTACGAGAAAGATTGAAGAGAACCCGCAATTTTCAAAAGAATATTGTTTTTTTTAATGGTCAATAAACAAAATTACCATTACTGAGGGCGAAATTGTTTGTGGGACATGTAATTAAACCCTTTTTTGTCGAGGGAAATTTGATCGCTAACCAATATCTCCAACTCCTTCGGCAAGAAATAGTTTCAACTATAAACAATTTAATTTCCGATATTAACTTAACTTGGTGTCAGCAAAATGAAATTCCTTCGAAATTTTCTCGGTAAATTTCAGACTTTTTGGATGTCTCATTCCCAAATAGATAGATAGGAAGAAGAGGACCTATCAAATTGCCTTCGCGGCCTCCCGATCCTTTGCTGACAAATTGCTACAGCTACACTTAAGCAATATAAATCCGGGCATTCACACAACTGTAAAACTTTGAGACTTATCAAAAGCGTTCGATTGTTTTAATCATAACAATTTACTACCACAACTCGAACTAATTAATATAAGAGGCATACCATTACAGTTTTTTTTAATAATATTTTGAAAGTAAGAACAATATGTATACATCAGAAATATTACGCCAAGTTTAAAACCCATAAACCATGGTGTGCCTCAGGGCTAAATTCTAAAACCAGTCCTCTTTATTATTTACATAAATAATATATACGCAGCTATTTAGAACTGGCTGAAGTTCTTCTGTTTGCTGATGACACAACTTACATCAGTGCACATGAGGATTTAGACACTACACAAAGATTAACTTTAGACACAGTGGAAATGGCTTTATTATAGTTCATTCCTATAAATTGAAACTCAATAGAAACAACATTTTTATCCCAAAGACGTACGGAAAATGTCAAGATAAAATATTAACATATTGGCAATTCGGCTGAATAATAAATTAAAATGGTGTAACCTCATCCATAAGGTCTCCATAAAAAATTCAAAATCACTATTTGTTTTAAGAGAACTAACTCCCTTTATTACTTCTACAACATACATGAATTCATACCATGTTTTAATTGTAGAATAAATAAAATGGAATAAATTACATGTAAAAGGGATTAAAATTAGACATTGTTATTGAATCAAAACACGCCTTGTGCTAGAAATAAGTATATCATATGCACATGTTTAAATCCAGAATGAGTTGGAGGATAATGAGTAGTAACATATATTTATTGACAAATTTTGTACATATTTACATTGGAATGATGAATATTGAATGAGGTGTTAATGTATTCATTTGTCAAAAGGCTATCGACCAGAGGTCTATCTGCCTTGTTTTGTCCAGTCATATGGCATCAGTCGTTAATGCGTAAAAGGATAAAATGATAAAATGAAATCGAATATGGTTGAATTGGGATTTTTAAATTTAGGGTTTCTGGGAAGACAATATTGGGATAAGATATGGAAGTTGAAAGGATTTTTGGAGTATTTTTCTGATAGCAATCGAAGGTGTTCTAGGATAGGGATAACTAAAGTGGTATCATAGAGGAGTAATTAGATGGATTGTGTAAAGGATTAAGAGGATGTCGGAGTTTGGTTAGGGTACGGAGGGATGCTCGCTCGCTAACTTCAATATTACGGGATGTTGGATTGCTGGGATTGGTATAGAGGGTACAACCATAGTCAAGAAGTGGACGGCAGATCATTTTGTATATTTTAACAGCTGTTTTTTTTGTGTTTATACCACTGTTTTTATAAGTTAAACTTCTAAAGCATTTTGCTCTAGAAGTAATTTTACCTTTCATTATGGCTGTATGTTTTTTAAAAATGATTTTTTGATCTATGGTTATGCCGAAATACTTAACGGAAGCTGTGGGCGGGATCATGGTTTGGGAAATATGGACTTTGTAGGGTGAGTTATTGGTGCGATGATAAGGCATTAGGAGCTGGTATTTGTGGGGATTGATTTTAATGCGCCATTTTGCAAACCACCTTTGAAGGGAGTCAATAAGCTCTTGGAGGAATTGAAGGGCTTTTGGTAGTGTGGGAGCATGTGTGATTAGGGCAGTGTCGTCTGCTAATTGCTGGAGGTATTTGTATGGATTAAAGTAGAGAGGATCAGGGTTGTAGACATCAGCACAAAAAAATGTTATATAACAGAGGTGATAGGGGAGAGCCTTGAGGGAGTACTTGTTCAGGAGTAAAGGAAGAGGAGAAAGAATTATGGATTTTTACTTTTAAGGATCTATTAGAGAGGAATTGTTTAATAATGAAAATGATATGAGGAGGGATATTTAGGAGGTGGCACTTGTATAATAGACCTTGGTGCCAGACAGAGTCAAAAGCTTGAGGATAATGATTAATCTGAATTAATTTTAAAAAAACGTAATTGTGAAAAAATATTAAACTTAAATAATAACGTAAGTTAAAATTTTAAATGTGTTTTTTACATCCCTTAATAAAAGTAGTGTTAATAATAATTTGCTATTACTTTTTAGCAATAAATTATTTAATTTCTGCTTCATAAAAAATTAGGGGTACTTGAGTCACATAGGTTGAAACCCGTTTTGAATATATCAATTAGATGAATCGCTCGGTACCAGATAACGACTGCAGGCTGGGTATTGAAGAAGTTACCACCTGTCTTCAATCCTCGCTTTGGCTTATCATTTCAAACAGTGGTTACATGATTCCTCTTATTTATAAATCTGGATGTTTTCTATTAGTATCATTCTAAATCAATAACAAGAATTAAGAATATATGATGACTGCCTTTATTATAAAATTGAACTAGGAACACTAGTAAAGCATTGACCGTTTACTTTTACTTTTAAAACGACACCCTTATTAAGAAGGTTTAAATGTTTAAATTATAATTTAGACTTTTGTAAAAGTAACAGTGTAAAATTAAATAAAGGATTAAAATAATTAAATATCGCTATTCATCCACAAACTGCTGTTAGAAAGAGTAAACAATCACTACCTGCAAGTCCTGTGAGCTTTAGTATTTATTAATGTATAATTTATAATTTTTAGATAATATTATATACATGATATTGTAAAGTGAAATATTAATAAATTAATAAATATATTAAACCTGTAAAATACGTACAATTATCAAACCTCAACAAGGATGTAAACATCAGTTATTACTTCCTTTTTGTTCATATTCATTGAAAAATAAATCAAAATATTCAAAATTTAGAGGACCCTATTTGATCTGTTGAAATTCTTAAGTTACGTAAAGATTTCATTAATAAACTTAAAATAAAACACTAACACTTTCTTCACAAATATTTTTTATTTAAGCTAGATGTACATTTCGAGATCAAAGTGATCGAACATACGTTTGCAATTGATAATGGTCATTTTGTGATCGAAATCTACCTCAAATAAAAATTAGTGTAAATTCACTAACAAAACAGATGGAAGTACATTTAATCATTCAATAGTTTATTTAACAGAAATAAATATGTTCAAACTAGTGTTGCTTTGATAGCTGTACTATTTGTAACACGCAAAATACTTTTGTATTAGTCAATCTGTCGAGCTATTAGCCAAAAAAGCAGTTGTTTCAAGTGATTTGTTTTTCAGTCTTAGTAAGACTCATTATTTTAGATTTACGAAATCTTTTCGTATTTTAAAATTATTAATTAATTTTCTACAACGGATTAAATGACTTTAATACATTTTGTTATTAAACAAATATAATGCTTCTAGAAGTTTATAGTGATGGAACTAATAAATCACGTTAGAGATGATTTGTATGTTTCAAAGATGTGTTGATGAGAAAAAATATTTTGGAAAGTCAAGAAAAGATCTATTTAAGGCAATAATTAATAATAATGATTTTATTTGCATTCTACCAGATACATATAAAAGACTTTTATTGCAGCAAAACACATTAAAAGAGGAAGCTTTCGATAAAAGATCAAGTTTTCTTTTATTTGCTGGCTTTTATATGTTTTAAAGAGCAATATTTTATCGTATCGTGACAATGTTCTACATTAGATATGCTAATAGAAGGTAGTTCAAGTTCAGCTCAAATACGTAACACGTGAATTGTCATTACTTATATTGAAATTGAACAAATTTTAATTCAGCAAATTACATATTTTCATATGAACACATTGTACTTACTAGAAAAGATCAATTTTTTGTTACTATATTACATAGCCCTGTAAAATATAAATTCGTTCCAATATCCTATGCATTTTACATAAACAAATAAAATACCTTCAATTATGTATGTACAACGTACATTATCATCTTTAATAATATAAATGATATTGTTATGAAGCAATTCTAATTAAATTTGTTTCACATATTTTTTCAACGTATAGATAGAATAAGCAGAGTTGCCACTTCCTAGCTCTTATAAATTTGAGGACCCTTCAGAGTTAATGGTTTGTTGACACTAACACAACATCCGACCGATCTTTATAATGTGTCGATGCGGAAGGGATGATTAGTTCCTGTTTGTTCGGCCACTTGGTGACTCTGTATTCTGCTAGAAATGTAGTAGGGTATGCACATATTACGCATTTTTCACATCTAGTTATAAATTTATCGTTTGCTGTTGACACGAGGTGGAATTGATCTTCTGTCTACACTTTTTTTCATGTTTTAAGTCTTGTATAAGTAAAAATATATAAGTCCTTTACGTTCTAATCTTGTATAAGTACTTAATTTTATTGTGTATGGGAATCATGTAAAGCGATAATAAGTAGTATTTTCTATTTCTCAGCACCAGTAGCTTTAGCAATGTTTGTTTTACAATAACTATTTTCGAACCTCAATGCCTTAAATTATTAGCTGATCATTTCATTTTCATCTATTATCAATGTTCGCAACAATAGAATGGACTAATTAATTTTTATTCTTATTCTTATTTAATGATACTGTATTTTACTATTATAAATTATTATTATTATTATAATTTCTTTAATTTCATGCTAGTGTTGATCGAATATATTAGAAACTCATATTCAATTTAAATTGGTTGGACTTGATTATCATATGGACTAACACAATTTACGCTTAGTTTGTTTCACTGCTTATTTATTTAATCAGACTAGCTTCGACAATAACGTCATTATCAGAGAAATTCTTTGATTTATGCTTATTTCAAACTAGTCAGTTTAAATAAATAAACATTGAAACAAACCAAGCGCAAAATGTGTTATTTCTATATTACAGAATGTTTCACTACGAGTTACAAAAGAAGCTATTATAATATGTGTTAACATAGCTTTTATTTGTAATTAATTAAAGTTATATGTATAATAAAGTTTTTGTTATTTAAAGCGCGTTTTCTTATTTTTATTTTCGTTAGCCTTTGATGTTCATTAAAAAAATGTTTCTTGATGTGAAATTTATTTTTGTTACAGGGTATGAATTATTTTTATTAATTATTCTATAGCTCCATTGGTTCTTTATACTTTTGATATAGCTTGTATCTAGGTACTAGTTATTTAGAGTATGTTTTAAATGAATCCTCTTATTAACGGCTTTTATTCGTTGCACTTTTCACGTGCGTTGGTTCTTTTCAAGAGTCGTTCTCATATGAAGGTTTAATTAAAGTAGATTCATAAAATATACTTGGTTGTTTGTTTTCACACACGATGTGTGTAGGTGGCATTTGCACAAACATGTCAGGAGGGATTATAATAAACTGCGCATGTTCAAGTGTTGACTTGTTGTTGACCCCGGATTTACGTATTTCTAAAAAATCAGACGTGTGGGATATTTACACACGAATAGCAAATATAGTTAAATATTAAATTGCATTACAATTTATGTTTAGGCGGTATATAAACAGGTAAAATAAGATTACTATATAATTGCAATTTTAAAGCAATTGTATATTAATCTTATAATAATATAGATGAATATATTCTGTCAGTTTGGTAGCTTAATACTGGATTCTCTTGATTATTACATTATTCCGAGTATATGCTTTTACATGAGACGCATATTAATTTATATTCTCAAATGTATTAAATTTGAAGTCGTTTAAAGACTGTAATAACACACCATACAAATAGAATTAAGTATAACAGCAGATAGTAACTGAAATACTAATCAGATGCAGATCTTCATGTTTTCAAATGGATAAACATACAAATTTAATAACATATTAAGGTGTCTTTAATAAACAATAACAATCTAGAGAGCAAATAATATAGAAAATTACATGCGTCCCAAAGTTCTCGATTATCATATGAAAAATAATGCAAGATATTTTCAAGACCAAAGCAGAATTACTTTATGACGCAAAAAAAATTACTTCCAGTTGTAAAGTAAGTGTAACACTTCTATAATTATTGGATTGATGAGGCTCCATAATAACACTTAAAGAAATACTGACAAAGTATGTACTTCAACAATGTTTCACCATACAGTAGCTTCATCAGGTAGATGAAAATATGATTCAAACAATTACAATTATGACTTATATACTAGTTCGAGTGAAGAAAGTTGGAAGGGGGGATGGGTGTTTATTACAATAATATAGAAAAATTACATTGTATAGTACCAACCGAATGCATAGAATGTGTTACAATCAGATGGCCATAAAATATAAACACATACGTACATATGCAAAAGACGTGCATATACACATTAGTTTTAGATACAAGTTTAGAAAATATTAGGTAGTGGTGAGTTATTGACATCAATAAAGCTCTGTGTTCCTTTATACGTTGTTCAAAACTTCTTCCTGTTTACCCAACGTAAACTTTAGGACAATCTCCACATGTTAATAAATAGACACCAGATTCTTTGTTCTTATTTGTTTTATCTTTTGAATTGTTGATAAAATTTGAGAGTGTATTGGTTGACTTAAATGATGTTTTAATATTTAATATCTGTAAAGTATTTGTCACATTTTCGGATATATTTCTTAGATATTCTATTGATGTATACGGATTTTGTGAGAGATTGCAAGACTGTGGAAAAATCATTGAAATTATTTGTTTTTGTTGTTTTTTTAACAGGTTTCTAATGGAGGATTTGTGGTAAATACTAAATTCATGTTTATTATTTATATAGCAGACGAATATGTCACCTACATTTCGATGCCAGTATAAACAATTTTTAAATAAATAACGTTTTTCTATTATGGATTCTAAATGTGCCATGCATATTTCAGCGAGAAGGGGGCTTAACGGATTCCCCATTGCTAATACATCCGTTTGACGGTAAAACCGATCATTAAATTGAAAATAATTTTGTGCTAAGCACACCTCCAAGAATAAAAGAATTTCTGATGTAATAATCGATTTTGTACCAATAAATGAGAGAATATCCTTTATTATGGCGATTACCTCCCTCGGCGGTGTGCTTGGAAACAAATTGGTTACATCGAAAGAAACAAGGGTGCAATTAGGTGGAATTTTAATATTGGAAATTTTACTGATTAAACCCCTGGAATTTTGTATTGCGTATTTAGAGTGAAATTTAGTAAATTCTTTTTGGATAATTTTCTGCACGGTGCAAAGAGGTATGATACTACGGGGCGAATGGAATGAGGTGACTTGTGAAGTTTGAGTTGTCTGTACAGTTTTGGAGATCTGGGGTTCATAGTGATTAAATTACGTTTTTGATTTTCATTAAACACGGCATTACTACCAGATAATGTGATTTTTAACTAGTTCTGAAATTAGTTTTTGGGGTCGTTTTTTAATTGTTTAAAGTTATTCGAGTCAAGGAAATCGCACTCTTTGTTATTATATTCGTTAGCGGGAAGGACTACCACTGTATTACCTTTATCTGCTTTGGTGAATAACATGTTGTTTTCGATGGATATCTTCTGGATATTTTTCGCAAGTTGAATTTCTTGATTTGGTTTGCTGCCAAGATTTTTACACATAAGGTGTGGTTTTTCATTTTGGTGAGGGCTATTTCGATGTCCCTATTCTGTATGACTGGTTTGATGTTATATTTAAAGCCCCATAAACAACCCTCCTCCTTCCAACTTTCTTCACTCGACTTAGTATATGAGTCATAATTGTAATTGTTTGAATCATATTTTCATCTACCTGATGAAGCCAGTGTATGGTGAAATATTGTTGTGGTACAATATTAAAAACATTCATAAACCCTATACTGTGTCAGTACTTCTATAATTATCAATATGAAAGATAGTTCTTATTCAAAACCAACCTTTGGTTCTTAAGTACCTCCTGTAGTTTAAGAATCCATAAGAAGAAATCACCAGATGGCTGGAAGAGTTTTATAATTATTACTTTTATACAGGATACCGAGTTAGTTAGGTTGAACAGGAATGTAGTTGCTTTAGCTTGGAGACAATGCCCAAAACATTGTAAGCATAAATATTTAATTAATAAATAAAGCAAAAGAGACTTAAGTTCGGCGATTATGTAGAAAGCGACTTTTATAATAAGGAGATTTCGAAGGATTGCATACTATGTTATAAGTAAGAACCAAGATGGGAAGAAATTACAAAATATTTCCCAGAATTTAAATTATAGTCGGCTTAGTTGTATAATCTTTTGTTATCAACAGGTTAAAAATTCAAAGGGCTACAAAAAATGATCCCTACAAAGATATTAACGATAAGTCATGGAAGAGATAGACAATTTATCTTGAACCAATTAGGAGTATGATTCTACTGTGTAAAGGCAAATATTAATTTAAGTCGTTATGAAAAACCATGCAACGTGTTAATTTGGTGTCCAGCTTTTTGATTTGGCAAAAATAATACTTCCGATTGGATATTACTGCTACTTAACAATTACTAATGTATTATTTTAATCAAAGAAGTTTACTATGGGAGTGATTACTTGTCCATGTTGTAATACTACGATTCCACCAAAAAAAATAGCGCAATCAATTAAATGTAATGAAAATTGCGCCAACAGATATAATCTCTAATGTGTGAAAATAAATGATATTGATTTTAAATTATATACAAGTCAGGAGAGACTGCCTGATGACGAAAATGGGTGTGTCGTTTATGCAATTATGATGTTAATTCTATTTATAATCATAAAAATAATGTCATTGAACTGTCATTTACTGTTCATCTTGCGAATAATTTAATTCATTCGAAACTGATATAAATAACACATCAACATCCTTGAGAGTAATAAATCTCTATGAGCATTACTGCACTAATGTTTTACAAAATAATGTAAAAACTCCAGCTAACAGTTAAAACAACTACTCCCCGTACTAAAGCACCGCCAGGCATTGAATGATATAACTGTTAGCTGTCGTTACATGTCTAAAATTATATTTAGCACTATGTAACAATTTTGTGATGTTATCGTTTCTTAACCGCGTCTCGAAAAGTGTTATGTAAGACAATCTGCAGACACGTGTTTCGCTGTATCACAGCTCTTCAGTGCAGCTATGTCGTAATTACGTGCGTCCTTCCTGTTGGAAGGCCGCCACGAGAATGAATCAATTCCAGTTAGAATTGAAACATTGCCGATCTTCGATTTTCGAGGCGCGTTTAAAAAACGATATCACCACGGACAAAAAAGGCCCGCTCTCGGCATTTTTCGAAGCAGTTAATCTGTGTTTTGGAATATTGAAATTATTTGATATATCGTGTAGCATATTCGTGATAAATTTTGTGTTCTAATGAAAGGAATATTACTACTAATCTAATTCTTTTAGATATAGTAGAAACATACAAAATCTTAGTATCTCCGTTAAAATTGATAATATTCCTTAGTAAGAACGGTGTTAGAATGCTCTTCAATTATATGGAGCCCCCTATTATTTAATCTATACTTATAAGTTGGAAAAAGTTCAAAATAAATTCAAACGTGCGCATATAGAGTAAGTATTCATAGAGAAAATTTTGATGTCAATTATTTAAAAGTATGTTACACTTGACATCTTTAAAACCCAGAAGAATCAGTTTTAGTTAACGCTTCTTACATAAGCTCCTTTCAAGAAATATTAATTGTTCAAGACTTATCGCGAAGACACTTTAGAATTTCCATTATCTCGCAGAAATACTAAAACAAACATTTACCACTTATAAAACTGCAACATCAACAACGAAGTATGGTGTTAACAATCCACTAATTACAATTTTTAAGTATACTAGTACTATTTTATTATTGTAATTAGGTTCTGATATAGGAATGAATTTTGTATATACAATATATCAAGTTTTTTTTAACTGTTAAATAATTTATTTACTTCGATTTATCTAATTTAAAACATTAAAATATATTTATATATATTGTAATATCTATTCTGATTGTTTATTAGGAAGGAAAAAATAATAATAATAATAAATTTTGAGAAAGAGTGAACTCCGCCGAGGATTCTTATAACCTAAGTTATGTGTACGTTTATTTTTAAATTTTGTAATTATTTTTTTGTACATGAGAATACCAAAGAATAAATTAAAATATATTTTAATAATATCAATCAAGTCTAATACACGTATGATTGTACAAATTATCCTAGAAATACTTTGTAGAAAACCCTCAACTTCATTATATTCAGAAAAATACGTTAAACTTTTGATCACAAGTGTATTTATTATGAGATACAATTTCAATCATCGTTGCAACCATTTATCGTAACTCATGCTAAATACTATTTATTTTACTATATTTTTACCACTAAAAATTATGTATTATTATGTAATTTTTAGTGGCAAAGACATAGTACGTTAGTTTAGAGTTTTGATATAATTTTAATCAAATTACAATGAAATAAACTATTTGTTCCTTTAGCTATAGAAATAACACGGAATTTTTAAAGGCTAGTACGTTTGAATACATTATTATTACCTATTATTTATAGAATTAAATAAGGGACAAACTAAAGATGTTCATATTTTAATCGGCTTGTTCCTCCTTGAACTATAATTTTATTATATTTAAATTTTTAAATATTTAAAATTTTATTTTAAAAAAAACTATAATTTTATTTTAATGCAGTAGATCATTTATAAATTTATATTTATACAATACGTTAATATAAGAGTTTCAACAACAATTATGAAAATCCTTAGTTCTTTTAGGAACTACTTAACGCCTCTAACAGTTTTACCACCTAGTAGTAGCCACTTTATAATAAGCGCTAAAGTTCATTTATAGTTTAGAAATAACGCAATACCAATTTTAGCACAGTTGTAAAAATATTCGATTCAAGCAAAAGGAAGGAATATGTAAAAAAAAACTCACATTATAGCAGATTCTACCTTGACCGTCGTGCGCATAAAGAAATTCGAAAATCCAAAGTCAAGAAAAGCACACACATAAAAGCACAATCACTTACTTGATTATAAAACGGCTTAGTTTACGAAAGAAGAATCATAAAGGAATTTGTAGAAGTTAAAACCGCTTTTTATACTAAATTTCAGCTATGTTGAAGTAAACCGACACTATATTCACTTAGCATACAGTTTAAACTTATTTTAACGGATAAAGGGTAACATTCAGGAACATTCACGCGCGCACATGTTTTTTTAATGTAAGGGAGGGTATACAACCCTAAAGGTAATTTAGATATACGCGAACAAACACTCACGACCGATAAAGATTTTAATACTGACGCTCACCAATTCTGATAAAGCAGGTACGCGTTTCAAGGTGCAAAAAAAGCGTGACCGAGAAGAACGCGTATTGGTCGACAGTGTTTTTTTTTCTTTTTTGCGCAAATACGTATTATCACATGTACTGAAATCCTTCTCGGAATAATTCTTTTTAAAGACATGTTTAGAATTGAAAACTACATGAAGGATATTATAAGGTCGAAATGAAAATATTATGTTATTAATAACATACACAAAATCATTTATAATAAGATTTATGTAACAATAATTTTTAGTTTTATATAATATTACACTATCAATAGCGTACATAAAATTATCGATAATAATAATTTTAACATCTACATAAATAAACATAAAATATAAAGAATTATAATATCTTATAATAAATATACAGGGTGACTGACGAAAAACCTTTGGTGCTGTATCTCGCTTATTTCTTATCCGATTTTAATAAATAAAACAATAAATTAAACCATTTTTAAAAGACTTTAATAGGATCTGAACTGTTATTTTTTCTCGCACCCAGTTTTTGACAAAATACGATCAACATTTTTTTTTAATTGCACTGTATATATATTTTTATTGATTCGCAAGGAGATTTTTTTTCTGAATCCAAGTCTTTTAAAAATAATTTAATTTGATGTTTTATTTATTCAAATCGGATCAAAAATAAGCGAGATACAGCACCAAAGGTTTTTCGTCAGTCACCCTGTATTAGATAAGAATTTTTACTTAGGTGTAAATATATGAAGTTATCATAAAGATATCCGAAGCTAAGTTATAATAAAGGTAAATTAAAATTTATCTATTAGAGTATGTAAAATGTACTCTAGATACAAAAAATTGCTATTCTAGCTTTACTAATAATTGTTGCCTTCCAAATTATATGTTTTCCAAATATACCCCTCAACTTCAAAGAAAAACACCTTTTAATCTTTTACTTAATACATAAAAAAACATTAAAACACCACTCACAACAAGAACAAAAGACCCACTTTTCAATATTTGATTCTGTTCGAAAACTAATTTCAAAATGATTTACTTAAAATGATGTAACCATTATTAATTTTAAAATAAAATATTGAAAAAAGTAGTTTAAATGCAGAATAAGTTTTTAATTAGTTGAAAAATAAACACTTGTATAAAATATATACATAAAATCTAGCTAAAGCTATTTAATATTGTCTAAATTAAAAAAAGAAAAGAAAAACGTGCTTTACCCTGAAAGAGAAAGAAACTCTCTTATTTACATATTTGTTTGCTATTGGCGACTATGTACTATCCATCATCTAAAAAATTTCAGTTACCTCGAAGAAGAATTTTAAGAAAATTCTGTAAAAATCTTCTAAAACCCTTGAAGAAAGTCCTCTTAATTTAGAACCGAAATTTCTGGAATTTTCTTGTAAGTTAAAAAAATGTTAAGAACATTTTAAGGAAACATATCAGTAAATATAATGTACCATCAAATAAAAATAATAGGTATTCAATAAAAGAAACAATAAATCTAATCCTGATCATAGGATAAAAGTACATCCATCAAGTATTAAGGTAATTGCATGAATAAATTAAAAGAATCTAGAAGAAAAGACTATGGCATTTTAGAAACTATCACAAAGTAAACCTTGAATATTCAGTTACACTTTTGAGTTATTTCTGGTACAATAAGAATGAAATATAAACATTAAGGTCAATCGAATTAAAATCGTAAGAAGATTGGAACAAATTTTTGTTCAATAAGCCCAAGGCCACAAGCGCCGGTACGGAGATGACGGTGGGCACTGGTTCGTGCTGGAATCAATGTTGAGATTGTTAACCCTGGTTGTAAGGCAGCGGAGAATAAACAGGATGAGGCAGAAATTGTTTTCCGAGGTTTGTAGGCTATTCGGTGAGAAACAAGTAACCGGAGTCAAAGTTAGTTTCAACCTCCAGGTTGATCCTTGATATTAGATAAATTCATGCCATCGTTTCTAAACATTTTATGTGGTCTACCACGTCTGATCGTAAATTGACGCAACGCTGCTAAGAAGGATGACGTTGACATGTCGCTGACAACCTCTATGTGTACAGCTTTTGTTGGGAGGCAAACAAACAATGCAATATATCCTTTATATGATTTGTGACTACGATCTTTGGTAGTTCTGATGTTTACTGGTCCTGCGTAGTCCACTTCTGTATGTGTAAATACTCTCGTAGACGTTACTCTTTCTATTGAAAGTTGTCCTCAATTGTGTTGCTACCTTGGTGTTGTATCAAATACATGTTGTCCACGAATGGATGTTTCCGTATGTTGTTCTTGATTTTGAGAATCCATAATTTTCCTTGGATGAATGCGATCGTAGTCTGAAATCCTCCAGATAATGTTTTTATATGCTTCTTAGACGATCAGTGTTGTGAGATGGTGTATTGTTGGCAATATAATTAGATGTTTTCCTCAAACGAGATTTGTTGCATTTTCTAGTCGTCCTTGTTTATTTATAAATGGGCTCAACGATTTGATACTGCTAGAGCTTTTGATTGGTTTCATGTTTGTTAGGTTATCGTGTTCACTGTGGAAATGTTGTTTCTGCACGTTTTTGATGATAATCACCGTTGTATGTTCTATCTCCTTTGCGGAAAAATGACCTTTCTTTCTTTTCTCGAAACGCCTGCATGATATGATAATACTCTCTTCGATCGATCGAAAATCTTGAAGATGTCTGGCAGAATAACCCTCTTATATGCCTAAGGATTTCTTATCCGTGATCGCGATTTCGTAGTTGGTATGTTCCATCATGTCCGCATGTAGGTCCTTTAGTAGTTCTGAATCATTACTGCTCCATTTTCGCAAATTTAAGTCTCCCCTCTTCAAGGTTTCAATGAGATCTGCCTGTAGTGTTTTAGCAGAATCAATGTCATTTGATCCCGAGAGTACGTCATCCACGTATGTATCTCGGGTTATCATGTCAGCTTGTAGATTTCCTCTCGCTACACCAAGGGCAAGTTGATGTATAGTTCGAATAGCAAGATATGTTGATGCCTTCATACTATAAGAGACGGGGCAGAGTTGGAATTCTTGTATCTCGTTGGATTTCTGCAATCTCCACAAAATGTTCTGGTACCTTTGATTTTCTTCTACTAACTTGACTTATATGTAGATTTTTTCGATGTCTGCAATGAATGCAACTTGGTGTAACCTGCATCGAAGCAATATAAAAATAATAATAATAATTTATTCACGGGTAACCCTATTTACAATAATAATTACAAATACAATGTTCTACATAAAACTAAAACTAAATTACAATAGAAATTACAAAATTTAAAATATAAAAGTAAAAGATTAAATAATATTTTGAATTTTACATCGGCAAAATGAAACTAAAGTTTAATTGGAAAACAAGCAGTACACTTAAATAAAAAAGTCTTCAAAATTCAGATAGAGTTAAACCAGAAATTAAATAAATATTTTCTTTCTTAAATACCCTTTAAACGAATAATAAGAAGAACCAAATAAATTAAACCAAGGTTCTTTAAATAATCCATTAGCAATAGACATACTCCGCTGTATTAAATTATTCGCACCAATATTAGTGTTGTATAAACTCTGACGAAAGAGAGGTGTATTTCTGGTGGTCCTATTGTTGGGTACGTTGAAATCTAATTCAGCTAGTGGGTCAGGGCAGTCTAAGGAACCATTAATTAGACGATGATGACAGTACAAGTCAGCGATCGCTCTTCTCTTTGCTAACGAGTGGAAGAACACGAAAATCTGTGAACTCCGCCTTCAAGATCTATGCTCGAAATTTTAAAGTGATTAATTGTATTTGTATATATGTATGTATTTATGTATTAATTTTTAATAGATCTTCTAAAGTGAATAAACTAAACTAAACTATACGAAGCTGACACATGATGTTAGTGTATGAAACCTGGATGTGACTTTGACCTGTCTTGTATTCCATATTTCGAAGACATTTATTTTGAATCCTATCCAATTTGTGACAATTAATGTCTGTGTGTGGAGACCAAACTGCCGACGCATATTCTAAGTGGCAGCGAACCAATGCACAATATAGTAATCAAAGACGGTCCAAACCTAGTTCTTTACCAATATGCCATACAAATCCCCATTCTTTGAGAGACATATTGCAAATTAAGTCAATATGTTGGTTAAAGTTGAAATGAGAATCCAAAGTAACCCCTAGATCAGTAACTGCGGTTTTTCTTAAGAGTGGTTTTGCGTTAATTTTATAAATAAAATAAATAGCGTTTTAGAGCGCATGAAAGATATTGAAACGCACTTATTAATATGTAAGTCAAGTAGATTCTCGTTACACCATACATATAAACTATTTAAATCATTCTGTAACTCAGAGCAGTTCTTCAAGGATTTAATGGTCTTGAAAATTTTCAAGTCATCAGCATACATTATAAAATTACTATTTTTTTAATTCAACGTACAAATCATTAATAAAAAGTAAAAATAGTATAGGCCCACAATGAAATCCTTGTGGAACACCTGATGACACTGACATTGGAGTCGAACAAAAAATGTTTATGCGTACAATTTGAATTCTATTAAGCAAAAACGAGTTTATCCAAGAAAGACTAGGTCCATGTAAACCCATAATGGATAGTTTACGCACCAAGAGCTCTATATTAACCTTGTCAAAGGCTTTAATAAAGTCTGTGTATACTGTGTCGACTTGATTATTATCATCCAATGCAGATTATACAAAATGTTTGTATACTAAAAAATTAGACACTGTTGAATGACCCGAAAGAAAACTATGCTGTTGTGGAATAATAATGCTTTTAGCAAACCAAGCCAATTGTTGTAAAGTTAATTTGTCAAGCATCTTAGATTGAATGCAAATTCCTCTGTAATTGTGTATTGAATGACAATCGCCTGCTTTAAATATTGGGGAGATATAGCCGATCTTCTAAGCATCCGGAAAGGTGCCAAGTTTTAATGATTTGCCGAATAAAATGTATACTGGTGTACAAAGCGAATAATTGCAATTAACAAGAAAGCTGCTAGGTATTTTATCAGGACCTGCAACTTTCCTGATGGAAAACGAAACATTGTTAGGGCCAGTTGGGAAAGTCTTCTTCTATGCACAATTTATTACAATTTATTACATCATTACTGTTTACATATATTGAAGAAAAATATTGAGCAAATAGGTTGGTGATATCCTCACCGGTGTTAGCAGTGACATCATTATATACCATACTATTAGGTAAAGTTTCTTTACCGCGGTTATTACTAACAAATCACTTGCACTCTGCTCTGAGGTTGGAAAAATATTCATAATATTGAGGAAGTCTCGTATTTTTATATTTAATATGGGCAGCTCTCTTCTTACGAATGAGTTGCTTTAATTTAGAATCCATACATTTAGGAAAGGAGGCATTGGAATTGCATATCCATTTATATGGAATGAAGTTGTCAATATCGTAATGAACAATGGAATAAAAGTTATCACTAATTTTGTTCATATCATTACCGGAAAGTTCTACGTTCCAATCGATAGTATTAAAAAATATATTAATTGCTTCATAATCTCCTAAATTATATAAAAATGTCTTCTCATATGTGCGTAAAGTCGGTGTCATAATAACAGATAACTGAATTGAATATGCAGGATGATGTTGACTGGTAGGTAATAAAATATTGTGTGCCAAATTAACGGAGACATTGGTCAGTTGCGTGAATATCAAATCTAAAAATACAGCTCGAGCATTCGGGATCAAGTTAATTTGATTAAGATTGCAAAAACTATAGCTATTTAAAAGCAAATTGCCATCAGGCGACTTGAGGTTTGACGCAATAGATATTTGATCGAACACATTAATTTTGGGCAGATTGTAATCCCCACATATCAAAAAATTAGAATAATCGTTACATAGACTTCCAAGAGTATAGGCATGACTATTATAAATATGAACTGGCGAGTGGGGAGGAATATACACAGCCAATTATATAATTCGTTTTGTTGATGAAAATAGACACGAACATATGTTCGATTTTATTACACTTCAAATCCTTAAGCTTAGTTCGAATACCGCCACAGTTTTGATAATATATATTTAGTTTTTTAACTGAGATACATTAGAACGATTGTTAGAGGCAATGAAATATACCTATTATATCGTTCAGAAGTTGAGGTCATTTCGTCATTTAAACTTTTTGCAGATGATGACTAGTACGACGCATCGACACCACTCGTAGTTTGGTTTGCTTTGTGGCCGAGATCAATATACTCGTGCATGAACTGGTGATATTCTTTTTTGATATCAATTCATGTTTGAAATTTATTTTCTAGTTGCAGAAATTTTGTCATTGCTCGATTTCGTGATTCCCCTAACGCTAGTGGTCTGTTTATCAATGGCAGTTGTACACAGTAGCATCCATCTGCTTCTCATCTTGTAATTAACTGATATTGCTCTTCACAAATGTTTCTTCTTGTGTCCGTTAAATTTTGCCAGGTATTTCTTCCATTTCCCAAAATTTGGTGATATCTGGTGCTGCTATTACTTTTGTTACCATACAGCTTTACGAATCATCATCATTTACACTCTAGTTAGTATATTTGGTTAATTTTATTCTCCGAATCACAAGAACACCCTGTATAGCTTTCATGATTTTGCAAAACATTTATCTAATATAAAATTCTGAAAACACACATGTTTAATGCAGGGTTGGTTTTGATAAAACGGAAGTCAACGTCCAAGCATATGCAGTTTGTTTCATAAAATATGCACGTTCAGGCAACAAGTGTATGACAAAGTAGTCCCATATTACGTACATGCCATGAATGTAAACCGGAAGAGCAGAAAATTCCTTTGCCGATAAAGGCGAATGCGCTTTCCTGGAAGCACGTCCCCGTAATAACTCGGGGAATTACACTTTGTGATTAATTACATCCTACAGGAGTGTACTCGCAGGCATCTGGAGTGAACGTGAAACTTTCATCTCAAGTTTACGTGATGAGAGGATTCCCGATAAGAACGTTTACGGCTCTCGGTCCTCAAGTACCAGTTAAAATTGATTTCATCAAACAGGTTAACAATTTCCATACAAATATAATATTACTCAATTACTGGAAATTAATTATCAATTTTCTACGAAATAGTTTAGAGGAGTAATTTGCAATAATGCCTCTTTACAATATTAATTATAACACTAAAATAATTATAATAAGCATTAATAAATTTTAAAATTATTTATTCACTAACATGAAATATAAAATGCCAACATTATAAATCATTATAATAAATAAATCACATATATTTTCAATTAATATACAGATAATAATTATTCCATAGCTTTTAGCATACCCAGGAAGATTAAAATAAATCTATTTTTGAGTGTTTTGTTCCATAAAATTACTTTCATAGTTTCTTATTTCAAAGATGTTTTTTTTCTATATTGGTACTTGTGATTGCACTAGAACATCTTCAAGAGTTAAAAACCTATAGTAATTGAACTATTTTCTTTCTCACACTGGGATTTAGTTTATTAAGAACTCCTTTTTTGTTCTTTGTTTTAGATACGAATTTAGTAAATATTTAGCATCAGGAATGACAATCATGAATTCAGGCTCAATCCATGTTGTTATTCGAGAAATAAAATATAAACCAATAGGATGTTTATTGTGTACAACCATTGATTAAATTAGATTAGAATAGGTAATTGTTGGGGCCATCTAAATTGCTTTTAAAATTGTTTATAAAGTTGTTTGAAAAAATAATTGAAGTATAGTTTGAAAATGACAGAAAATCTGTCGAATCTATAGTCACAAATAAAGATTAAAAGTGTGTGATATATATAAAAAAGGTATTTACAATCATTTATAGAGCAGATTAAACGGGGTTGTTTGGCTATAGATAGTCTTACATCCCTGCGACCTGGTTCTTTTGAAATAATACTAATATGTTCCCAAAAAGTCAATTTCTTTGGAAAGGTCAATTGATTTTCTAGGAGGCCATGCCCTGATCCTTTCTTCTATTATCTTCATTTCTCCAGTTAGGGCTAGTTTGATTGTAGCCAGTGCTACCCACACCATACGCATAGGATGTGCTCGCTCGTTTTTTTCTGCCAATACATATAGTCTACAAGTGATGTTGTCCACTTTACCTATCTTGTGAAAATGGTACTTCACTGGTCAAAAGCGTTTTAGCTCTTCTTAACGAGAGTTCAATACACTATTAGATTGCCTTTGATCTGGTGCGTTTATTCAGTGTCCTGTTGTGCACGATTTTCATTTTCTTGAATAACATCCTTCTTATGTGCTTTTAATATCCCATATGTAGGCTATGGTGTGATCATGGTAGTCGCAGATCCTTACATGGAAAGTACTTTGTCTTACTTGTTGAATTGTACTCACGCTAGAATAAGATTGTTACTGTTGGTGAATTGATTCAGAGCTTGTTTATAGTTCTAAGAAGTTTTGAAATTGAAGCTGAAAACTTTAAGATTCTTAGGTTCAGCCTGGCTATCTGAGATCAAGCAAACGTGTGCCCCTTTGTAGCCCTACAAATCTGAGCACATCTTTGGCCTGCTTTGGGGATAAATATCACCTTCCATTCTAATATTGATTGATGAGTTACGTGATATATTTATAAAATAACTCGTAATCACTTTCTAAACAGTTTTTTTTGTACAGCTGTTGAAAATGTTTGCATCGTAAACGAAATGTACATTTAGCAGAATAAAAATAAACGGTGGAGAAAGTGATTACAAGTTATTTTATACCTTTATATTTGGGCATGGTACTTTGAAGGGTTTAGAACCACTAACTGCCCATTCGATGTTTTCTTTGGCAGTGAGTTTACCAGCCTTAATTTTTCTTTCCCTAGAAGTTAGGAATATGCTTCCTTCAGTAGATTGAGTAGTGTATTCTTGGGAGTTCAAAGATGTTGGGTCTGGGAAATACGTCCCTCTGTATAACTCCCATTCTTTTTTAATTAGACCGATGCTGTTTAAGTGATTTTTGGACAGGACTTTGTGAAACCTAGCTGTTGGGGTCGTATCGGTAACTCCCTCCCAGAGCACTCTCCATGTTTTCCTTTCCGATTTTCTCAACTCTTTGTTACATTCCGATAGTGCCAGTCTATTGGCATTCCAATTGCCTATTTTCTTTTCACTGTTAAAACTTTTTTGGGTTAGCATCTCCAGGCGATTTAAATCCCTATTCCACTATGGCAAATCCTTGAACAGACATCTTCTTTTAGCGAACAACTGGATTAATACGCCTTATATAAGTTTTTTTCTGAGTAGAGCTGTTCTTGTTCCTAGCTATTTTGTAGTGTATGTTGCGGTAGAGATCGTCAGTTGCTACATTTAAGTACTTTACATAGAGGCTTCAATCTGTGAGGCTGTGACAACTTGCCTCTTGCCTTTCTTCATGGGAACTTATTCTAGAGATGCTGCTAGGTCCATTGTAGAAAATTCTGGAATGAATGTGTAATTAATGTCTTTCCTTAGCATTAAAACTGCCCTTGGAATAATGCAATAATTTTCAACACCAAACAATTGTCTTGGAGTAAGCTTATTTATCCAAGACTTCTGCAGAAATATCCAATTTGGCTTTTTTGAATCTCCAACAAAAACACTTATTCGGTTTTCCTTGGGCGGTTGTGTCTGGAAGAGGCTCTTTTAGAAGCCCGACGTCACTTTACTCCCTTCTACCATTGGATTTTAGTACAACCTGGCCAATTTAGTCATTGAAATTTTGGCCCTGCTTCTCCGCCCTGCCAACGAACTGTAAATGCACCAACAGCGTGATCTCCACTTGGGTCATCCGGATTTTTTCTTAGTACCTTTTAGGTCTTCAGATAATTCTCCATCAGTGAGATTATTTTCTCATTGGAGCAACCCTCGCTATTCAGAAAGTAACCAATCAGGACTTTAGGGTGAGGCATCTCTGCCTATTCCAGTATCCTTATTGTTGCGTCGTGGTGTGTTTAAAATTTTATTAAAATTATCTTACTAGAAGATATCACCACTCAAAGGCAGATGTTTTGTATAAAGTTGTATAAAGAAAAACACTTCGTTGCACGTTTAACTTGGTATATTAAATATTCAAATTAATAATTACAAGTATTTACACGTATTTACAGCACGGTCAGTTTATGTTTAAACATGTTTAAATTTAGATGTTTATCGCTTGGAGTTTAAAAGTATATTCTTGGTCTTAAAAATTACAAAATATGATTTAGTGAAAATGTGTTTAGAAATGTGGGGGAAAAGTCGCTGTTATTGGTCACTCGTATTTTGGGAGATGATCCCAAAATAGGTGGTGGTAAGAAATTCCTTGAATAACAATTTGAATTTTTCTCCGAAATATGGTCAATGAGTTTCTGAAAATACGAATGACCAAAACAACTAGCATGCTGTGCGAAAAGGGCGCGACCGTTACAAATTACTCTACCCCAATAAACGCATAAACCTATTGAAAATAGATCTCTTTTTTTCAGATAACCTTCCAAAACATGATAATTCACAAAGGAGAGAATTTATAAGATTTATTCTTTATTTCTGGAAGACGACCGATTTTATGAATATGTTATTAGGGTAGAGCAATAAAATAATAAATTTAAAAATACAAAGAAACGATTCATAACACTTATCTTGGGGTACTAAAATGTTTACTCGAGCTTCCCTTGGCTCCATACCGCCACTTTCTGTGACCTTGCGGTCTTTGGTGCGTAGACCTTTATGGTCACCGACAAAATCGTCTGCACTTCTTTTCAGAAGCTTATCATCAGCTGTTTTTCGCAAGATTCCTTAGGAACATTGCCTTTTGGTTCCTATGGAATGTTTTGGAAGTTATGGAATCGTCACCTACATATTTAGCTTTTTGGGCCATGTACGTCCGAAAATGGGCCCATTATAGCAGAGCCCCGCATACAATAATAAGACTATTAAAACTAGGGTCGCCTGACACCCAGAGTCCGCATAGATTCGATTAAATTTTCCTTTAGCTATGCATCTGTTGTCCATATGGTGTTTCATCTTAAATTGAGCTATTTGTTTTTGTGATTTCCTTTCCACATTGGCCAAGGCGCTGAAACTAAGATCCTCTAAACTTGTCACCCGCGAGACATGACCACTGA